>JAHLJS010000176.1:0-423023 GCA_038502445.1 Eremochloa ophiuroides
AACCGCCGGTAGGCTCAATGATTCTATATAGTATTCTCATCTATATGCTTTTGTCGGAGAATATCACTTATGCTATCAATATATTTGCGAACTTATGTTAGTATAAACTTTCGAAAGTTACGTTGTTCTCTCTATTCTTTTGAAACCCAAACTTGTACTATTATTTGGGAGCTTATTGTAATATTATTTTTACTGTAGCCTCGTGTATGTGATTTGTATATACTACTTAGAGCAAGTATACTAATGGGCTGTAAGCCGGCTAAATGCTGACGTGGAGGAGAGAGGAGAGAAGAAGTGGGCTGTAAGGTTACAGCCAGCTTGGGCACAGGAACCAAGAAACCTGTGAGAGGAACAGGTGGGCCAGTAGATGTGAAAGGCTGACTACTATACGAGTGGGCTGAGAGAAGGCTGTAAGAACCTTACAACCAGCAAGCGGTCTGTATTATTAGCCTTGCTCTTAATCATGTGATCTCTTAGTTTAATGTTGGCGAAAGTTATCCTTCGAGATTTTTGGAACAACTAGGTTTATATGGGCTCAAATCGCAATAGGAAAAAAACCGTGTTGGTTTGACAGACCAATCAACGGAAAGAAGCGTGCTTTTATGAAACGCGACCGCGGACTGTCACTCGTCGGTTGTCACCGTGACTCTCACCACATCGGAAGTCGAAGAGGCTCGCATGCAGCAAGGCTTCTCCTGGTCGCTCGTCACGGTGAGTAAATGAGCCTCATCACATTGGAACTTGTAGTCGAAGACGCTAGCTCTCAAGGAATTGTGGGAGTATATAGGAGGATTGCGCGGAGAGGAGAGGGAGAGCTCACAACTAGCAATGGCGAAGAAGGACGATAAGGCATCTGCCAGCAGCAGGAAGAGGAGTCGCGTGACTCCACCCAAGGCCAAGGGGACATCGGCAGCGGCGGCGACAGTCGTGGCGGCGCCGGGGCCAACTGTGACGGTGGGTGATGCCGACGTCCTGGACTGCGGCTTGTGCTGTCTCCCGTTGAGGCCTCCCATCTTCCAGGTTCGTATGTGCCCACGTTAAGCACAATCTGCGATCTGCCATGTTTGATGTTTGGTTATTAGCATTTCTTGAGCAACTGAGATCTGATGCATAGAAACAACGCATGCATGCAGTGCGAGGTGGGGCATGTGGTGTGCTCGGCCTGCCGCGACAAGCTGGAGGCCACGGGGAACGGCAAGTGCCATGTCTGCGGCGTCGCCACGCGCGGCTACCGCCGGAGCCACGCCATGGAGCAGCTCGTGGACTGCCCCCGCGTGGCCCTGCCCATACGCGGCTCACGGCTGCGACGCTATGCCTCCCTACCACGGCCTGGAAAACCACCGCCAGGTGTGCGCGCACGCGCCGTGCCACTGCCCCGGCGAGTCGTGCGGCTTCATCGGCTCCATAGCCGCGCTGTTGGACCACTTTGCCAGTGCTCACGACTGGCCGTGCAACACCGAAGCCAAGGCTTGGGAGGCGTTTCTTCATCAGCGCCTTCAGGACGGCTTCAACTTCTTCCTCGTTGTGGACGACGACCATGACCGCGGCGATGGTGATGGTGACCGCATGCTCCCTGCCCCGTCCCTGCTGTTCCTGCTGAATGTTTCGCACTCTGCATCCATCCTCATGCCAAAGGTGTCGATATCAGCCGCTGTCGACGCGGTGCGAGCTGGCATTCGCGCGCTATGGCGATGGTAGCTTGTTCGGCTTCCATCAGCAGTCGTCGGAATTACAGGTCGCATGCACGGACCTTTCGAATGGCTTGCCGAGCTCCGATGCCTGCTTCCATTCATCGTGTCCAATTGCCTTGTTGGGGACAATAACTGTATTCATGTTAGAGCCTTTTGGGGATTGAGGCCACGGAAGTTATGCCTTCATCGTCGTTTTCAAAATTAAGATGAAATCACCTAGTCAAAACCCGGCTATACCAAGGGTCCCCTCTTGAAGCTTCACAGGAAGACTGCTGAGAAGGATGATTCTGTCATGATGAGTACGACCGGGTGGAGAGAGTTGAACAACTCCCTGGAGATGTTGTTTTGAGGTTTTGTCAACATTGCAAGTAGTGTTTTTAATTTGAGCGGTTTCCATCCTGTTTACCTTGTATGGTTGAGTCCAGCAAGATCTAAAACGTTGGGTACTGTCCAAACTATGCTGTAACCGTACATTGTGGTCTTTTGATATTAATTGAAAGGCCGGGGCTATAGCCCTTAAACTCTAAAAAAAGCCGGCTCCAATCCATTCGGTTTAAGGCACCATTTGGAACACAGGATGCGCGCATGAATCCTAAAGGAAAGTGATTCCTATGTTTTGGTGACATCATCCATCGTTTGGATCACAGGAATGAAGCTTGCCGTTCCTATGAAAAAGGATAGGGCTGCTTCATAGAACACAGGAACTAAAACATCCACTCGAAGTTGATTTTTTCGTGGAAGTCCGAGAAAGATGCGCTTGTCACAGAGAAAACGGTGGTTATTGGTGGGCAATGGCCTGATTTTGCGAATGATAGGGAAGGGGAACAACAGTAACAGAGCCTGGGTTCTGGGCTTCGCAGAACAGCAGCAAGCGAGAAAGAAGATGTACACCTCTGTCCTAAATTATCTGTCTTTTTATTTCGTGCCACAAGCTTACCTCGATTTACAGAAAATATATACAATATTTACATCTCTAAATAAATTTATTAAAAAACTAGATTTAAAAATCTTTCTAATAATAAAAAATTAGGTATCTTAAATATTAATATTTTCATATATATTTTGTCAAAGGTGTTTTAGGGAATAAAAACGGTAGATATTTTAGGACGAATGAAGTCCAGTGAATGGATAAAAACAATGACATGAGAGCGGATACGATAGCATTGCTATCGTTGAGTAAAAGAAATGATCTTACTATTCCTCACTTAAAGTCACTTGTCAGTTTAATTGGTTTTGGTTCATTAATTTATTTTAATTATTAATTATAAATTAAGGTTGTTTTATTACATATTGATGTTTTCTGGACATGAAAATTTTATATTTCTTTATTTCTAGATTCCTGCGTTCCAAACGCTATTTCATCCATCTTTCGTGTGTTTTGCATTCCTCTGTTTTCTCACTTCAATCCAATCCTATTCCTGTGTTTCCTACTGTTCCTGTGTTTTCTATTCCTTTGTTCCAAACAGGCCCTAAGCGATCAACAGAACAATGCATGAATTGGGAGGATGAGGACAATAATGGTGTGCGTGTGCAATCAAACTTGGAGTAACGTGGGAAGGCAAGCATGCTGTTTTGGTTATTCCTCTAATTGTTTGCGTCCTAACATTTCTACGTGTTTTTGGATTGCTCTCTTAAAATTGTCTTATTGAAACTTCAAAAAAAAAAACCTATTGCATGTCCGCATAAGGCATAAGCCAAATGGCATCCAAAGGCGCCGCTAGGATGGAGCTGCCTTCCACCCAGCATGGGTGCACGGCTGCAGGGCCCAAGGAAATCAACCCACGAAGCGTAACCTGCTGAGTACGCCGCGGAATGGGGAAAGCACCATGTTATAGCTGAGGCCGCCCACAGTCAGCGGCATCGTGGTACGGTGTGACACGTTTCGCATACCAGGATAGTGTGACAGTGAAAAATATTTTTCTCAGGGAGCTTCCTCGTTCTAGGATCCAATCGTTCCGGAACTTTGTGGCTGTGAGGCCGCCTCCTCAGCCCTCACACCGCCCATGACCAGTGGACCCCTTAAGGCCCACCTGTCATCCCCTACCTTTCCCTCTCCCTCTACTTTCTTCCTTTTTCACTACCAAAGTGGTGGACTTCTCCAAATATTTTTATTTAGTAGTAAAACACTATCAATATTTATAGCACATGGGTAAGGAAAATTTATATTAAATTTTGAATGACAAAACACTAGCAGAAGACCACCTCACTAGGAGAATTCTAAAATTCTGGTTGTGTTTCCATCGTGACCACCTGCAGGATTCCAACACTCTTGGCACTAATCCTTGCTACCCGCGCTCCGCTCCCACCTAGCACGCTTGGGCCGACGATGGTCACCACACCTACGTCCACGCCCTCACCTGCGCAACGCTAGCAGAGTGACGTCTGCCGTGTCAAACCATGTCTCGACGATGTCACCACAACTACTCGATCTTGCCGCTATTGACCGTCCACTGCTCCAATTTTGAAGATGGGATGTGCGTAAGCCCAAGCGTGCCCAAAACCCTAGCCTCAAACCTCCATCCGCCCTACACGTGCCCCTTGATCCCCACTCCGCCAACCATCGCCATGACAGAATGACACCAAACACTACCACCCCTTGCCACCACTGGTGGACACCCCGCTCACCTGCACGGCTGCACCGACATCTTGGGAATGGACTAAAAGGAGAAGAGAAGAACGCCGCCGCCGGAGCCGTTGAGCCTCACCGAAAGGGATGTTACCCCGATCGACTAAGCCACTAGAACACTATCCTTTCCCTCTCAAGCCCACCAGTGAGCCCGTACCCTTGCTGTATTGCCAGCATCCTGGGAGCAATGATTTTCTGTGAGCCGTTGAGCCTCACCGAAAGGGATGTTTTTTAACCATGGCGCGCAAAATGGATTTACGGAGGTGGTTATTTGTAAGGGGTTTGCCTCGTAAAATAGAGCTATTTTAGAAAGCAGTTATTTATAAGAGGCCTGTCTCGATTAAAAAAGAAGCTTATTCTGATTTAGAAAAGCCCAACTCAACCCACTTGATGGCTCCAAGTATGTATACCAAGTCTAGGGTCTAGACAATCCCACTCCTCCCTCCTCAGCCGCCCACCTCCCGGGCTCCCTCTCCCTCACATCCCCATCGACCTCCCGGGACGCATCTCCTCAGCCGTGCCCCCTTCTTCCTCTCCGAGCGCGAAAGCGACAACTCCCGGCCGGCGGCCATGGCCCTTCGCGGCCTTCGGGGGCGCGTGGCGGCGCTCCCCTCGCGGTGGGCAGCAGCATGGGCTCGGCCTCCTGGTGGATAGCGACGTGGGCTCGTGGCAGCCCGGCCTGGCAACAGCGTGCGCGGGCCCGCGACGACGCCCTTCCTCTCCCTCTTTCTGTCTCTATGTACGGTGGCCTAGCCTCCCGATAGACAGCGGTGCCCTGGCTTTGCAGTGCATGACCAGGGCAGTGGCGTGCCCTCCCGGCGTGCATGGGCCCACAGCGGCGCCCTTCCTCTCCCTCTCTTTGTCTCTGTCAGGCCCGGCAGCGGCGGCGTGCGTGGATCCGGTGGCGGGGAGGCCGGATGCGGATCCCAGCGAGCGGCGAGCGGCTACGGTGCGTGACGGATCTTCACCGGCGAGCAGCACGATGGCAGCCCAGATCCAGACCCAAACCTATGGTGTGGGTTTTTTCTTTTTTTTTTTTCCTTTTGGTTTGATTAACCGAGGCGGATAGCAAACCGCGTCGAAAAATAGGTCATTTACCGTGACGTTTGATCCGAGGCGGTTGCTAAAACCATCTTGGTTAATCATTTCTGTCCGCCTTGGTAAAGATTTTTGTAATAGTATCCTAGCTCCTCTAAGGAGCCAAAGGTTGAGCCTTGGCTGTCCTAGAGACCTGCGCATATGAGTGCACGCTCGACAAGAACACGCAAGGCAACGCAGCCACAGGAGCACAGCACCGCCACATGTGTGCGCACACCATGGCCATGGAGCCGCCACGGCGAGATGCTGTTCCGGTCGCACCAGCACGATTTTGACCACCTGTTTGGCTGTTCAGCAAAAACTGGCAGTGATAATGCTTCAACAATGGTTCAAAAGCCGGCGGTGCATATTGGTACATAAAATTGCCGATTGAAAGTTGTTTTCTTCGTCTGCTGCCACAATATCCACTATGCTAGCTTCAAAGAAACTGACGGAGATAAGAGTTATCGTCGTCTTGTTTCTTATCACTTTCTTCTCCACTTTCTTACCTTCAACTCCTATACTTCTTTTTCACTATTGTTGGGCGCATTTTACACCAATTTTGCTCATGGCGGTTCCCAATGCTTGAGGGATGCACATTGCGTGTTTTAAGGTTGGTAATTATTATGAACCCTAAAAACCTTCAAAAAACATTATCAACTACAGACTTATAGATATCTACAAGTTTGTATAGTCATTGAGTCAACCACAACAACTTTGGTATTAACCATTTGAATATTCTAAGATATTTAAAAATGAATTTCAAAATATAAGAATATAGAACACATATTTGGGACTCTCTAAATAACTTCAAATAGAAAATATGTACATTGCATTGACAACTATAACTCAAGTATGGACCATAACAACATTAGAGGTTATTTGAAAACTCTAAATTTCAATTAATAATAAATTAAAATAGTTTTTTTGGACTACAAATATCTTTCGTTAAAAACTTTTGAACTATAAAGTTGTGGACCACATTCAGGTATAATTTTAGTAATACCTCCATTCCAAATTGTAAGCAAGAATCTTGGAGAGTCAACATCTTAAGTTTGACCAAAATTATAGGAAGGAATACGAAGATTTATGACACCAAATAAATGTACTATAAAAATATATTTGATGAATAATCTAATGATACTTAGTTAATATTAAAAATATTTTTATTTTATTATATAAACTTGATCAAAGTTAAAATAAATTCTTGGAATGACTTATAATTTAGGGATGGGAGAGTTTATCTTCATCCGACTTCATACTGGAAAAATTATAAAATATTTTTTGTGTCGCATCTGGTAACCTGTTTCTAGAGGCACACACTTGGTGCATCTCTAAGAGTTTTTCTAAAATTTATTTTCTAAATCATTATTTGGAGAGATCATATTTTCTATATCTTGTCTGTTTTTTGTTTTTTCATCTTTGGCTAGCGAAAAATCTAAAATAGTGGATATCAATCCAAATAAAGAGGCTATATACAGAGGGTATTCTTTTTTATCCAAATCTGTTTTTCTGTAAATTAGAAAGGATAATATCTCTTGATGTTACAAAAGCCTCTTTTAGTAGCAACTCTCTCTATCCATGAAAGAATAAATTCCTAGCAACTTTAGGACAGATTAGCAAAGAAGATAAAAGACTACGCTACCCCTCATTAAACTATCAAACTTTAATATAGCTCTCTAACTGCCAAGTAGCCTAATTACTCTCTCCGTATCGAAAAAAGATAATGTTTTGGAAAGGGTTTTGGTCAAACATTGAGAATATAAATCATGAATAACTTTTAAATTATTGAGTTAAAAAATATAAAAGCTATATAAATAGATTTGTTTTTAAATATACTTTCATAAAAGTATGCATATATTACTTTTCAATAAGTATTTTTGTAGAAATATGAAGTTAAAATAATGTTTTGGAGACCGTGTAATTGTCCTAAATGCCATCTTTTTTCGGCACGGAGGGAGTATGTAGTATCGTTAAGAGTATCCAATAGCAGCTTAGACGAGAGAAGTTGTGTTAAATGTAACCCGCACTACAAGAGAGATTAATTTGGATCAATGGACTGCTTTGGATTTTTTGAGTAATTTCTAGCTTCGAAATTGATTTTTTCCAAATAAAAAATTACTTCCTCCATCCTAAATTATAAGTCATTCCAAGAATCTTGGAGAGTCAATATCTCAAGTTTGACCAAGTTTATATGATAAGATAATAATATTTACAATATCAACTAAGTATCATTAGATTCTTCAACAAATATATTTTCAAAGTATACTTATTTTGTGTCATAAATATTTGTATTTCTCTCAATAATTTTGGTCAAAGTTAAAATACTTTAACTCTTCAAGATTTTTAAAATGACTTATAATTTGAGATAGAGAGAGTATTCTTTTTTTTTAACCGTACGTGCAATTAGTTACTTATGCTGCTCGCAGTAAATGAGCCTCATATGGGAAGTCGAAGAGAATGAGCCTCATATTGTATAGTCATTTCGGAAGTCCAAGAGGCGGAGGAGGTCACAAGAGGAATAATTAAGGTTCGCGTCCCTCCGCTGAGAGGACAACGTCGAGGATTCGAAATCTCAGTGTACGAGAGGATGGAGTGGAGGTGGACGGCCGACGTCGCGGAGTTCATGGTGGATTCGGTGAGCGCACGTGTAAGGTGATTCTTTTTCATTCCAGTCGAATAATGTAAAGTAATTTTTTATTTCATGCCGTCGATAGTGGCGGAGCATGTGGAAGAAGAAAAGCGAGGACAGAGTTCACGAACACGACGAAGAAGAAGGCTCGCATGAACAGGCATCATCTGCAGTTGCGGCGGCGCCGGCGCCGCCGCCAGACGTTCGTCTTGGGACGAGCACCGCAGTGGCGAACGTGCGGTGTGCGATGCCAACGCCCTGCACTGCGGCGTCTGCTTCCTCGCGCTCTGGCCTCCCATCTTCCAGGTATACATTTTCAGTTACCAATATTACCATTTCTAGCTTGAAGCAACCGATCGACAGATGGATAACGCATGCAGTGCAAGGTGGGGCATGTGGTGTGCTCGGCCTGCCGCGACAAGCTGCTGGAGGCCAGCGGCACCGGCAAGTGCCATGTCTGCGGCGTCGCCATGCGCGGCGCCGGCGGCTACCGCCGGTGCCACGCCATGGAGCACCTCCTGGACAGCATCCGCGTGGCCTGCCCTTACTCAACTCACGGCTGCGATGCCACGGCCGGGAGAGCCACTGCCAGGCGTGCCCGCACGCGCCGTGCCGCTGCCCCGGCGAGTCGTGCGGGTTCATCGGCTCCACGGCCGAGCTCCTGGACCACTTCGCCGTCGCGCACAGCTGGCCGTGCACCACCGTGGTCCGCGCCGCGGAGGCGGAGCACAGCGTCTGCCTCCGCCTCCACGACGGCTTCAACTTCCTCCTCGCCAACCACGCCAGCGACGACGCGTACCAATCGGTCGCCACCACCGCCGGCAGCATCCCGTGCCGGCTGTTCCTGCTGAACGTTACGCAGGTGATCTAGTTTGAACCATATGAACATGAACTAAACCCCATCTATTGACTTGATACTCTCATAATTTGCACCATCTTTGGTGATTGTTGACAAAGGGGGAGAAGAAAGTCACAAAGATAAGAAAGGAAAGGGGTCAATTAAAAATGTGAAAGCACACAAGTAGGGGGAGCAAGCTCATGAATAAGTTGTTACATTTGTGTATGCATTAACCATATGAATTGTTGCATTGTCAAAACTTCAATTCGTATACTTGTTTGAATTGATGAAATGCTTAGAAATAGGATTTGAATGGTGATTTGACAAACTAGCATGCATAGGACTTATATGTCATACAAAGTACCTCCTTTACTTAAATGTTGATCTCACGAGGTATTTTGAGTTTGTGATGCATGACTAGTAAACAATGGTGCTAAGGATGGTATATTTCCGCAACTCCGATGGTATCACGCTTTAAAGGTCCATTCTATATACCTTAGCATCATTTGATAGTAGTAGCTCACCCAAACTTTAAAATTCATGCATATGTGAAAAATTAAACCAAACACAAGAAATCACATATGTAGGGGGAGCTAATACTACCAAAGTACAAACTTGGTTTTTATCTCATATCTTTGTGAAGGTTGTCATCAATTACCAAAAAGGGGGAGATTGAAAGCTCATGTTTGGTTTTGGGTAATTGATAAAACCTAGTTTGCTAACAATTGCTCTAAGTGTTTCATGAGAACAATTAGCAAATAAGATAGAGTAAAGGACCGGGTCGGTGGAGGCCACAAGTGAAGGGAAATGACGGCATCCATGCAAATGGTATAAGTCCATCATCAAAGGTGTCCACAAGGTCCATCGAGAGATGAGAAGGAGGTTGATAAGAAACCGGGAGCTCAAGGCAAAGGTATAACCAATAGGAGCTCTTTTGGTTTTGGCGATCAAGACTCCATAGAGGGAGTGATCACATTTAGGATAGATAGCCGTACTATCAAGAGGGGCGAAATCGTTGATAAAATACGGTTATCAAGTGCCACTAGGTGTTCATGATCATTGTATTGCATATAGATGCTAGTGACACTAACAAACCCTTGGAAAACTCTTTTGAAAAGGCTAACACACGTGCACAAGGTGTAGAACACTTAGTGTTAGCACATGGGAACAAAGGGTGAAAGGTTTGAGTGAAAATCCAAAGAAAACAGAGCGTCGGGCCATAAAGTCTCTGAGCGTCGGACCATTAGCCTCGGTCCGACGGCTAACACTGCTGAGAGCGTCGGACGCTCAGTCCCTGAGCGTCGGACCATTAGCCGAAGCATCCGACGGTGCATATCGTGCGAGAGATGACACGTGGCGAGCTCTGAGAGCGTCGGACTCTCGGCGTTAGTCCGACGGTGAGCGTCGGACCAACGTCCGACGGTTTTCAGCGCTCGGGGAGCTCTCTGGAAGCGTCGGACGGCCGCGTTCGTTAGTCCGACGCGCCGTGTATTTTCAGTCCGACGGTGCAGTGGCAGTAGGCGTCGGACCACGGATGTTAGTCCGACGTTCATCTGTTCGACGGTTCATTTAGCGCGGGAAGTTAGCCGTTGTGATCCAACGTTCGACTTCAAACGGCTAGTGACACGTGGCATTCATCCGGGGCGTCGGACCATGCCGATTAGCCTGACGGTCTGGCCGTCGGATAGTCCGACGGTACGCAGTGAAGTCTAAACGGCTATTTCTTTGTGTGTGACTTATAAATAGTCACTTGGCTGGTTTGGGAAGTAGCTCTTAGCACTCCTAAACATTATAGAATACTTGTGAGCCTTCCCACTCAACTCTCACTCATCCTACTTGATTGTGATCATCATTTGGTGAGTTTGGAGTGCATCAAGTGCATTGCATTGATAGAGATCATCTAGAGGCACTTGGTAGTGGTAATTCGCTGCGGTTTCTCTCATTACTCTTGGAGTTTGCCGACTCCTAGACGGCTTGGAGCTGCGAGGATCGTTGAGGGGAGTTGGTGATTGTCTCTGCCTCCGATCAAGGTATTGTGAGGGGTTCTTGAGCCTATCCCCGTGGGAGATCGCGAAAGGCATCTTTAGTGGATTGCTCGTAGCTTGGTGGATCCCTATCTTGTGTTGGTTGTGCGGCACCCTTGAAAAGGGTTTGGCGTGTGATGCCAATTAGCGCGTGAACCTCCAAGTGGGTGTATCGCTACAACGAGGATTAGCTTGCCGGCAAGCAAGTGAACCTCGGTAAAAAATCTTGTGTCATCTCTCTACCGAGGATTTCTCTTGTATTTGATTGATTGGTTATATTGGACTTCATATCTTCTCTACACCGGGGGTATTGAAATCACTTGTGCTCTTTACTTTTGTGAACTTGCTGTCTTGTGTAGTTTGTTAATTAGTTGCTCACTTAAGAGTAGTGTATAGTAGTGACATAGCCTTTGAGTGTGAACTAGTGATCATAGTGTAGTATACTTGTCTAGGTGGGCTTGCATAGCATAGTTTAGAGCTAGTGCTTTGCATAGCTTGCTATTGTTACTAATCGGCTTGTTAAGTGTTGTTTGTAGATTTTTATAGGCTATTCACCCCCCTCTAGCCATTTAGGACCTTTCAATTCGTATCGGAGCCGAGGCACCGTTGATTTGAGGCTTAACAACCTACGGTGTAAAAAATGGCTCAACTCAACATTCACATCAACAACACCAAGAAGCCACCCCAATTTGATGGCACAAATTATGCATATTGGAAGAGCAAGATGACCTCATACATCAAGTCAATCAATAGAGAGGTTTGGAGGGTTGTGGAGACCAAGATTGAGATTGCCGATGCGGCAAACCCTACAACCGCCGAAGAAAGATTGCTTCAACTCAATGACATTGCGGTTTGTGCTATTCATGAGGCCGTAGATGAAAAGTGTTTGAGCAAATCAAGAACATTGAGAGTGCTCATAAAGCTTGGAAAAAGCTTGAGGAATCATATGAGGGCACCAAGGGTTAAAGGCCGCCAAAGCATACATCTTGAAGGACAAGTTTGCAAGGTTCAAGATGAAGGATGATGAAACCGTGCCGGAGATGTTCCATAGATTGCAAGTCATTGTGAATGATCTCAAGGCCGTGAATGAAGAGGTGAAGGATAGTGACTTCTCAATGAAATTCTTGAAGAGCTTGCCAAAGAGGTTTGCTACCTTGATCACGGTTTTGGTGAAGACTACATTGAGTGAGTTGACACCAAACCAAGTGCTTGCGGAGGTGATGACCGATGATGCCTATAGAGATGATGATGACAAGGAGGAGTTGATCAATAAAAAGAAGAAAGAAAAAGATGAAGACTCCAAAGATGAGAAGAAGAAGAGTGTGGCATTCAAAGCCACATCATCATCAAAGGACAAGGGCAAAGGAAAAGTTGAATCAAGTGAAGATTCATCAAGCACAACTGAGAGTGATGAGGAGATGGCCCTTCTAGTGAGACGATTTGGCAAGTTCATGAAGAAGAAGGGCTACCGGGCAAGAAGGAAGAAGAATGCAAGAAAATTTGATGGCCCAAGAAGATGTTTCAATTGTGGAAGCAAAGATCACTTGGTAGACGATTGCCCACACTCAAGTGAAGATGATCACAAGGGCAAAAAAAAGAACAAGCATGAGAAGAAGGAGAAGAAAGAGAAGAAGGAATCCTTATACAAGAAGAAGAAGAACTATTCTCATGTGGTGACATGGGATAGTGATGCCTATTCAAGTGATGAAGAAAGTGATGATGACAAGAAGAGCAAGAGGAAGGCACATGCAAGTATTGCCATTCACGACAAACCTTCCATCTTCGATACTCCTTCATGCTTCATGGCCAAGGGCTTTAAGGTATCATCCAATAGCGAATCTAGTGATGATGATAGTGATGATGACCTAACAAAAGAAGAATTAATTGAAATGCTTGATGATGCACGTATTCATTTTGATAAATTTAGAAAGGAATGTAAGTGATTGCGCAAGGATAAACAATCCATTGAGCAAGAACTTGAGAAGCTTAGAGCATCTTATGAGAGTCTAAAGGAAGACCATAAGAAGCTCCAAAAGGCTCACACTAAGCTTGATGAAGCTCATTCCTCTCTAGTTGAGCAAAATGAAAACTTGCAACAACAAATGTAAAAGAAAGAAACTAAAACTTGCAACATAGGTGTAACATGTGATATTTCTTGTGAACCTATTATTGTTACTACTACTAACCCTTCTTGTAGCACCCCCACTACTACCTCACCTACTAGTGACCCTTTACTAGTAGTTGAGAACAAGAACCTAAAGGAGGAGGTTAAAAAGCTCAATCACTCATTAGCTAAGCCTTATGGTGGTGAGGACCGCTTGCTTATGTGCTTAGGTAGCCAAAGGGCATCTCTCCACAAAGAGAGATTGGGCTATACCCCCAAGAAAGGCAAAACCGCTTTTGCTCCTCATAAGACTTGTTTTGTGAAGAGAAATGGCCGGTATTGCACAAAATGCAAGCAAGTTGGTCATATAGAGCAAGATTGCAAAAATAAGAAATCCAATGCATATGTATCCTCAATTAAGTTTGATTCTTGCTACATTCTTACAAAGGGCTCAAACGGTGTGAAGACTAAGTTTGTTGGTACATCCATGTTGGGTCCAAAGAAGAAGACCATTTGGGTACCAAAGAGCTTAGTCACTAACCTTCAAGGACCCAAGCAAGTTTGGGTACCTAAAAGGAATTGATCTCTTTTTTAGGTAAATTACAAAGCCGGATGGAGGCATTGGGTGCTTGATAGTGGATGCACTCAACATATGACGGGTGATTCTAGTATGTTTGGCTCTCTCAACACAAGTGCAAATAGTGGCTATGATGCAATCACATTTGGTGACAACAAGAAAGGGAAAGTGAGAGGACTTTGTAAAATTGCTATCTCCAATGATATGTCCATCGCAAATGTGTTGCTAGTTGAAAGCTTAAACTTTAATTTGCTCTCGGTTGCACAACTTTGTGATCTCGATTTTAAGTGCATATTTGGGGTTGATGATGTTGAAATTGTTAGTGTTGATGGGTCAAATTTGATATTTAAAGGGTTTAGATATGACAACCTATATCTTGTGGATTTCAATGTTAGTGAAACTCAATTGTCAACTTGTTTGATCACTAAGTCAACTTTGGGTTGGTTATGGCATAGAAGGCTTGGTCATGTTGGAATGAAACAATTGAACAAATTAGTGAAGCATGATCTAGTTAGAGGTTTGAAAGATGTCACTTTTGAGAAAGATAAGCTTTGTAGTTCATGTCAAGCCAGCAAACAAGTTGGAAATACACATCCTAAGAAGAGCATGATGAGTACTAGTAAAGCTTTTGAGCTCTTGCATATGGACTTGTTTGGACCAACCACATATACTAGCATTGGTGGGAACAAGTATGGATTTATGATTGTGGATGACTATACTAGATATACATAGGTATTCTTTCTAGTTGACAAGAGTAAAGTATATGATATATTCAAGTCTTTTGTCAAGAGAACCCAAAATGAGTTTGAAACAACAATCAAGAAAGTTAGAAGTGACAATGGTAGTGAATTCAAAAACACCAAAATTGATGAATTGTGTGATGAGTATGGCGTTGGACATGAATTCTCACCCAAGTATACACCACAATCAAATGGCATTGTTGAGAGGAAGAATAGAACCTTGATAGATATGGCAAGATCAATACTAAGTGAATACAATGTTAGTCATTCTTTTTGGGCCGAAGCAATCAACACCGCTTGATACTACATCAACCGCTTATATTGCCATGGTATGCTTGCAAAGACTCATTATGAGCTATTGAATGGTAGAAAGCCCAACATTGTATATTTTCGGGTTTTTGGTTGCAAATGCTACATTCTCAAGAAAGACACAAGATTGAGCAAGTTTGAAAAGAAATGTGATGAAGGTTTCTTAATTGGGTATTCAACCACAAGCAAGGCATATAGAGTTTGGAATTTGGCTAGTGGTACTCTTAAGGAGGTACATGATGTTGAATTTGATGAAACCCAAGGCTCTCAAGATGAAGTTGAAAATCTTAGTGACGTGAGAGGCAATGACTTGGCAAATGCAATGAAAGATATGGATATTGGTGATATTAGGCCAAGATAAGTCAATGATGATGAAGATGATGGTGCAATTCATACTAGTATGCAAGTTGAAAATGAAGCAAGTGCAAGTGACTCACAAGATCAATCTCAAGTGCAAGATCAACAAGCTAGTTCATCTCAATCCAATGATCAAGTTCCTATTCTCCAACCGGTCTCTATTGTAAGGGATCATCCTTTGGATCAAATCATTGGTGGTATTCAAAGTGGAGTATAAACTAGAGCAAGACTAGCTAAAATTTGTGAGCATTTCTCATTTGTGTCAACCATAGAGCCAACCAAGATTGAGAAAGCATTGAAAGATGTTGATTGGGTAAATGCCATGCATGAAGAGCTCAACAATTTCACAAGAAATCAAATTTGGGAGCTAGTGGAAAGACCAAAGAAACACAATGTGATAGGAACAAAATGGGTCTTTAGAAACAAGCAAAATCAAGATGGCATAGTAATAAGAAACAAGACTAGATTGGTTGCACAAGGTTACACTCAAGTAGAAGGTCTTGATTTTGGAGAAACCTATGCACCGGTTGCTAGATTGGAGGCCATTAGAATCTTATTAGCCTATGCTTGTGCCCACAACATCAAGTTATATCAAATGGATGTCAAGAGTGCATTTCTAAATGGGTACATCAATGAGTTGATTTATGTGGAACAACCTCCCGGATTTGAAGATGTGAAGAAACCCAACCATGTGTACAAGCTAAGAAAGACATTGTATGGTTTAAAGCAAGCACCTAGAGCATGATATGAGAGATTGAGAGATTTCTTGCTCTCTAAAGGGTTCAAAATGGGAAAGGTTGATACAACTCTCTTCACTAAGAAGCTTGGTAATGATTTATTTGTGTTGCAAATATATGTGGATGATATCATCTTTGGATTAACAAATCAAGATTTTTGTAAAGAATTTGGAAATATGATGGCAAGTGAGTTTGAAATGTCCATGATTGGTGAGCTTAGCTACTTCCTTGGTCTTCAAGTTAAGCAAATGAAGAATGATACATTTATAAGTCAAGGAAAGTACATAAGGGACATGGTGAAGAAATTTGGATTAGAACATGCAAAGCCCATGAATACTTCTATGGCAACTAATGGGCATTTGGACTTGGATGATAGTGGCAAAATGGTAGATCAAAAGCTATATAGATCAATGATTGAAAGTCTCCTTTATGTGACCGCATCTCGACCGGATGTCATGTTTAGTGTGTGCATGTGTGCAAGATTTCAAGCCTCACCAAGAGAAAGTCATTTGAAAGCCGCAAAGAGAATATTGAGATATTTAAAGGGCACACAAGATGTTGGGTTGTGGTATCCTAAGGGGTCCAACTTTGAGCTTATTGGATATTCGGACTCCGATTATGCCGGTTGCAAGGTAGATAGAAAGAGCACTAGTGGAACCTGTCAATTGCTTGGAAGGTCACTTGTATCTTGGTCTTCAAAGAAGCAAAATAGTGTTGCTCTCTCAACGGCCGAAGCAGAGTACATTAGTGCCGGAAGTTGTTGTGCACAATTGCTTTGGATGAAGGCAACCTTAAGTGATTTTAGATTAAAATACAAGAAAGTGCCTTTGCTATGTGACAATAAGAGTGCTATCAAGCTAACCAACAACCCCGTGCAACATTCAAGAACAAAGCACATTGACATAAGGCATCACTTTATTAGAGATCACCAAATCAATGGGGACATTGCAATTGAAAGTGTTGGCACCGAAGATCAATTAGCGGATATCTTTACCAAGCCACTTGATGAGTCAAGATTTTGCAAGTTGAGAAATGAGCTAAACATACTAGACTACTCCAACATGAAGTGAAAAGCATTCCGCATTATATGACATGCCTCTTCTTCGATTAAAGCAAGGTAAAATTGGTTGACATGGCATTTATACTTTGATAAGGATTTGTCTAGTTCATGTAGACATGAAATGCATCTTATAGGATCATTCATGAAAAATCAAATGCTTTCATGTATATATGGTACCACTTTTGTTCTTTATGCTTGTATGATTAAGTGGTAGCATATGACATATTGATGGGTTTGCAAACCTAGTGTTGAATCTAGAACATGAGCTCATGATGCTAGTGAGGTATGAAGAAGCTTGTCCTTGGCTCAAACATAGTTACATATTCTAGGCAAGTGATCTAGCTTGAACCAATGTGAACATGAATTAAACCCCATCTATTGACTTGATACTCCCATAATTTGCACCATCTTTGGTGATTGTTGACAAAGGGGGAGAAGAAAGTCAAAAAGATAAGAAAGAAAAGGGGTCAATTAAAAATGTGAAAGCACACAAGTAGGGGGAGCAAGCTCATGAATAAGTTGTTGCATTTGTGTATGCATTAACCATATGAATTGTTGCATTGTCAAAACTTCAATTCGTATACTTGTTTGAATTGATGAAATGCTTAGAAATAGGATTTGAATGGTGATTTGACAAACTAGCATGCATAGGACTTATATGTCATACAAAGTACCTCCTTTACTTAAATATGATCTCACGAGGTATTTTGAGTTTGTGATGCGTGACTAGTAAACAATGGTGCTAAGGATGGTATATTTCTGCAACTCCGATGGTATCACGCTTCAAAGGTCCATTCTATATACCTTAGCATCATTTGATAGTAGTTGCTCACCCAAACTTTAAAATTCATGCATATGTGAAAAATTAAACCAAACACAAGGAATCACATATGTAGGGGGAGCTAATACTACCAAAGTACAAACTTGGTTTTTATCTCATATCTTTGTGAAGGTTGTCATCAATTACCAAAAAGGGGAAGATTGAAAGCCCATGTTTGGTTTTGGGTAATTGATGAAATCCAGTTTGCTAACAATTGCTCTAAGTGTTTCATGAGAACAATTAGCAAATAAGATGGAGCAAAGGACCGGGTCGGTGGAGGCCACAGGTGAAGGGAAATGACGGCATCCATGCAAGTGGTATAAATCCATCATCAAAGGTGTCCACAAGGTCCATCGAGAGATGAGAAAGAAGTTGATAAGAAACCGGGAGCTCAAGGCAAAGGTATAACTAATAGGAGCTCTTTTGGTTTTGGTGATCAAGACTCCATAGAGGGAGTGATCACATTTAGAATAGATAGCCGTACTATCAAGAGGGGCGAAATCGTTGATGAAATACGGTTATCAAGTGCCACTAGGTGTTCATGATCATTGTATTGCATATAGATGCTAGTGACAAGAACAAACCCTTGGAAAACTCTTTTGAAAAGGCTAACACACGTGCACAAGGTGTAGAACACTTAGTGTTAGCAAATAGGAACAAAAGGTGAAAGGTTTGAGTGAAAATCCAAAGAAAACAGAGCGTCGGACCGTAGAGTCTCAGAGCGTCGGACCATTAGCTTCGGTCCGACGGCTAACACTGCTGAGAGGGTCGGACGCTCAGTCCCTGAGCGTCGGACCATTAGCCGAAGCGTCCGACGGTGCATATCGTGCGACAGATGACATGTGGTGAGCTCTGAGAGCGTCGGACTCTCGGCGTTAGTCCGACGGTTAGCGTCGGACCAACGTCCGACGGTTTTCATCGCTCGGGGAGCTCTCTGGAAGCGTCGGACAGCCGCGTTCGTTAGTCCGATGCGCCGTGTATTTTCAGTCCGACGGTGCAGTGGCAGTAGGCGTCGGACCGCGGAGGTTAGTCCGACGTTCATTAGTCCGATGGTTCATTTAGCGCGGGAAGTTAGCCGTTGTGATCAGTGACACGTGGTGTTCATCTGGGGCGTCGGACCGTGCCGATTAGTCCGACGGTACGCAGTGAAGTCTAAACGGCTATTTCTTTGTGTGTGACTTATAAATAGTCACTTGGCTGGTTTGGGGAGTAGCTCTTGGCACTCCTAAACATTATAGAATACTTGTGAGCCTTCCCACTCTACTCTCACTCATCCTACTTGATTGTGATCATCATTTGGTGAGTTTGGAGAGCATCAAGTGCATTGCATTGATAGAGATCATCTAGAGGCACTTGGTAGTGGTAATTCGCAGCGGTTTCTCTCATTACTCTTGGAGTTTGCCGACTCCTAGACGGTTTGGAGCTGCGAGGATCGTTGAGGGGAGTTGATGATTGTCTCCGCCTCCGATCAAGGTATTGTGAGGGGTTCTTGAGCCTATCCCCACGGGAGATCGCGAAAGGCATCTTTAGTGGATTGCTCGTAGCTTGGTGGATCCCCATCTTGTGTTGGTTGTGCGGCACCCTTGAAAAGGGTTTGGCGTGTGATGCCAATTAGCGCGTGAACCTCCAAGTGGGTGTATCGCTACAACGAGGATTAGCTTGCCGGCAAGCAAGTGAACCTCGGTAAAAATCTTGTGTCATCTCTCTACCGAGGATTTCTCTTGTATTTGATTGATTGGTTATATTGAACTTTATATCTTCTCTACACCGGGGGTATTAAAATCACCTGTACTCTTTACTTTTGTGAACTTACTCTCTTGTGTAGTTTGTTAATTAGTTGCTCACTTAGGAGTAGTGTATAGTAGTGACATAGCCTTTGAGTGTGAACTAGTGATCATAGTGTAGTATACTTGTCTAGGTGGGCTTGCATAGCATAGTTTAGAGATAGTGCTTTGCATAGCTTGCTATTGTTACTAATCGGCTTATTAAGTGTTGTTTGTAGATTTTTATAGGCTATTCACCCCCCTCTAGCCATTTAGAACCTTTCAGACGCCCATACTAGTTAGAGTCCGACGCCTCTAATTTGATCAAGACTTCGCCGAATCGAAAACTTTCCATAACGAAGTTTGATCCTCTCTCTCTCTCAAGAGTCTCCCTGGGCTATCTAGAGCTATGTTGGACAAGTGTGCATTATATCTACACTCTCTAATCTTGCTCTAAGTTAAGCTACCCATCCAAACCTCTTTTAATAGTACGTGCAAAGAGAAAAACAAAACCTAAAACTACGCCAAGTGTCTCTCAATTCCAAACGATACTTAGCACTAGCCTATCACCGTCTTGTCTTCCATCCTTTAAAAACCGAATCGATTTCCATCGCTAGGGGCTTGAACCTACATGTTATTATGACCTAACCTATAGGTTATCCTGCAAAACACACGTTAGTCATAATAACCGTCTTGTTGTCATTGATCACCGAAACCACTAGGGCCTAGATGCTTCAGCTAAATTCTACGTTTGAACTATTGTGAAAAAAAACTCATTTATGACTAAAAATAAACTGAATCTAACTTAAACAAACAGTGTTGGATCCTTTGTGGCAGATACATAGCTAGTAGAAGGATCTCTGGTTCTCTTTCATATGGATCGTCAGCTTGGATTTCTCCGCTCTTAATTAACTAATCACCTATATAGTAGAGATGGTTGTTCTGAATAACAACTAGCCGGTAACTCATTGGATATCTTTTTTCAAATAAAATAGAGGATGCCTGGTTTCCGGGCGTCCAGCAAGGCTTCAAGTTTACTACGTACTCAAGTCTATTCAATTTAGTAGCCTAAAATATATTTTTCTGAGGATTTATAAGATGATATGTGTTTGCATTATTATGTTTTTTGTTCATAGCCTTTTGCCTTTCAAAATTTTCACAGCTTGCATACAGTAATCTTGTTGAGGCAAAATTGTAGTTTATTTTTAGCCAATTATATCTGTTTGACCCATTAGAGCAAGGCTAATAATACATTCGGCTCAGCTCACTCGTATAATAGTCACTCTTTCCAGTTAATATATGGTCCGCTTGTCTCTTATAGAGTTTCTTGGTTTTTGTGTCCAAACCGACTGGTAATCTTTTTTTCCTCCATATCTATACCCAGCTCCCACCTCTCATTATACTCCCTCCATATAGGAAAAGATATCGTTTTTGAAAAGGCTTTGGTCAAACATTGAAAATATAAATCATAAATAACTTTTAAGTTGTTGAGTTTAAAAATAAATATATGTATATATCACTTTTCAAAAAATATTTTTATAAAAATATAAAATCAAAGTCATACTTTGAAGATTGGGTTGTTGTTCTAAACGATATTCTCTTTCTTTTCGGAGTTAGCACCTAGGCCTGTTTAGTTGGGGAAAAAGTTTGGGTACTGTAGCACTTTCGTTTGTATTTGACAATTTTTGTTTAATCATAGTCTCAAAAAATTCGTCTCAATATTTATAAATAAACTGTACAATTAGTTATGTTCTACGTATGCGTCTAAAGATTTGATGTGATAGAAAATGAAAGTTTGGAAAAGTTTGAGCTAAACATGGCCTTATACTGACCCAAATTATCTGATCGCTTTTTGGGGGCTATTTAAAAATTTGCCCCCTTTACGGTTGCCTCCTCTTCAATTGCCCTCCTTAGAATGGCAATTAAAGATTTGCCCCCAACACTCTCTCTGGTGCTACAGTTTTGCCCATTTTGCCTGAGTGGCTGTCCAACTCAACGCGCCACGGTGGATCAGCCACGGGAAAAGACGCCCCCTGTCCCTAGCCCTATTTTGCTCACCCTAGATGCCATCTCCAGCCATTGTTTAATAAAAATTTGACATGATATATGTATATATAAATTCAACAACCATGTATACATTCATATATAAATTCGACAAATTGTAAACATTCGACATCATTTATAAATAGCCATGGCCACAAATCCACATGATCTTGTAACAAATATATATATATGAAATAACATGCACAGCTCAACTGTAACATGCATAGCAGGCACACCATTAGCTAAACAGACCACTCATTATCTAAGTTTGGTCATGGCAGCCATACATAGTCATTAAACAGGTTCTAGGCAACACATAGTAGCTAAGGCAATGACCATTTAACAGTTCTGGCCAACAAAAGTACAAAGTTGCTAACAAAAGAACACAAAAGTCATTGTTGTCCATGTCCACAGCCTTGAATTGACTCGTTTTTCTTGATCTTGGAGGCCAGCATCTTCCTTCTGGGAGTCATCTTCTTGGGCACAGCCTCCACAGCTTGTAGCTCTCCTTCTGGAAGAGGTTCAGCTGCACCCAACAACAATTTCCTAGAAAGAACATATTTTTGAAATTGAGGGGTATTTACAGTGCACTAGTTTAGAATAAAAATCCTAGTGACTATACCTCCTTGTGCTTGGACCTGATGGGGTTGCTGGAGCAGCTAGCTAAAACTCTGCACGCACAGGTTCAGAAGTGAGCTCTCTGTTGGCTGCCCTTGCTGCTGCGTCAGCAGCTTCCATAGCTTCTGAAGCTCTGAGCTGAGCTTGTTCTGCCTGCAGCCTTGCCCTCAATGCAGCTTCTCTTGCTAATGCTAGCCTTGTCCTTGGAGTGGCTTGTTCAGGAGCAGGGATGTCCCATGTCTTGCTTTTCTTCCTCCCAGGCTTCACACTTGTCTTCTTAGTTCTCTTTCTGTAAGAAAAAAATAATTAATTTGTTAGCACATTGCAGCAACATCAATCGTAAATAGAAAATGTGTGAAGTCCTACCTTTTCTTTGTTCCTGTCAAGCTACACCTCCAGCTACCTTGCCTGTGCCCAGTTTCACCACATCCTTTACATATGGATTGTCTGGTTGCCTTCCCACTTCTCTTAGCTGCCGGTTTTTTCCTATTTTTCACTTGCCTACCTGGCCCTCTCTTTTTCCCAATTGGCTCATGCAGATGAAATCCCTTATCCACTTTAGGCCACTGACTTATATCTGTAATATTTGCTACTATTCCATCATAAGCAGCTTGAAACCTCTCGACAGAGTAGTAATTGTCCACATAGCTGCCCATGTTTGGCTGCCTTGTGCTGGTGATGACTGCTAGTGCATGTGGACAGGGTTTCCTAGTAACTTGCCACTCTCTACAAGTGTATGCCCTCTGAGTTAAATAAACAACATGCCTTCTGACATCTTCATCCTTATATATCTCAGTCACTTCAGTTTGCTCAGGATGGCCTTTGGTGACCTTCAGGTGGCTTAGCCCCTTGGAAGCTGCATTTAGTTGGTGAATCACAGCAGGCAATATGCCAGGTGATAAGGCCCTTGAGATCCTCCTCCTCTTGGAAAACAGTACCACTAACTTCTCCCTTATTGCATCAACCAAGATGTGAGGAGGCAGGTCCTTCAAGTCCTTCACCCAAGAATTCCAACTCTCAGCTAGGTTGTTGTTAATATAACTAGGAGAAAACCCCGCGCGTTGCTGCGGGAATCGCCGGTAAAATTATACTACTTATATGATGTGGTTTGCAAATGTAAAAAGCTTGAGTGAAACATAATGACATGCGTTAGTTGGATGTGTTAGTGGATGATGACGAGGACACTTTGCATGGCAAGATATAATGTGGATTTTGAGTGGATGCTGATGTGGACACTTTGCATGGCAAGAGAAATAGCTAGTGGGGTTTGTTTATATAAGAAGTATAGATCACATTTGATGTCTGCACTGAATTTACTTCTTGCCCACAACAAACTATGATGGTCATCTAGCCACTTAGTTATTTCTGGGCTTGCTGCCACAACCTTGTCAAAAAAGTACTTGAACCTATGTGGAGAGTAGGCTCTTGCTGCAGGTCACATATTTTTTGCATAAACCTCTCCAGTGTAGTACTTCTTCATGTTATCCATCAGATGTCTGAAGCACTCTCTGCTCTGCCCATGGAAAGACTTGTTTCACTGTAGCTTCAAGCCCCTTGCATGCATCAGTGCAAACAGCTAGCCTAGGCATGGGCCCTATTGCTTTACCTAGCTGTTCCATGAACCATGTCCAATTCTCTTTGGTTTCAGTGTCAAGGAGACCAAATGCTAGTGGAAACATCCAATTGTGCCCATCTAATGCTAAAGCTGCAGGCATTTGTCCATTCTACTCTCCATTTAAATGTGTGGAATCTATACTAATGTAAGGCCTGCAACCATATAAGAATCCATCTATGCAAGCCTTGAAGGCAAAAAAAATCTAGTGAAATGTACCTTCCCATCAACTGTGACTGTGTCTATCTCTACAACACTGCCAGGTGACCTCAACTCTACCTCGGCTTTGAATCTGTACAACCAATCATAGGAATCAGACCACTTACCAAATAGTTTATCTGCTGCCCTCTGTCTCCCATACCACACAGTTTGGTATGGGATCTCAGTGCCATACTTGTCATCTAGGTACTCCTTTATTGCAGCAGCCCCCATACTTGGTTTTTTCTTCAATAGAGGTATAGCTCTCTATGCAACCCAACCTAAAGAAGCCATCTTGGAAACAACTTTGTTCGCTGATGGACACGTGTGGTCATCACTATTGATCTGAATCTGCATAACAAAACATTTTGTGTTAGAAACCAACTCAAGAAAAAAGCTCCTAATAAAGCATGAACAAAAATACAATGCTACATATCAAAACAGTTAGTTCAAAAAAGTACCATGACACTCTTATCACGTTGAGTCTTAGCTCTAATAACCCAAGGACAGCCAGCTGCCGTGTAATATCCAGTGAACCTATTCCTGTCAGACTTCTTAGTCCCAAGCTCAAAATCTTTCTGAATGGCATATTGCCTAAGTGCTAACCTAAAGTCATCCATACAGGGATAGTGTGTGCCAACTGACATATCAGGACAGTCCAAATCCCATTCAGCCATTGGCTCAGAAGGCGCTGTGCCATCAACAGGAATTGCAGCATCTTCCATCTCCGTTTCAAGTTCTCTAGAGATGGCAAGTATGGGAATTTCCTCTGTGCCAGCTTCCTCAGCCCTCTGATGAGCTGCTTGGAACCGCATAGCCTTATAAACAACATCCTCATCAGCTATTGCATTTGCCTCACCATCCTGAGCTTCATCTTGTAAGATAGTCAGTGTAGCCCAGTCTACTGGAACTACCTCATCACCATCCTGTGCTAGAGAGGTACAAGTATCAGCAATGCCTTCTGAATTAGCTCCAACATGTGAAGCATCAACATTGGTTACACCAGACCTAGGAGTAATGCCACTATCATTTGCCTCATATCCATCCTTCGTAGTAACCTCAACAGAAATGTATGCCATCCTTTCATTCCATTTTTGCTCTATCATTTTCTGCCAGTGTTCATCCCTTCTAATTTTCCATGTAGAGCCAACAGTATCACTGTCCAAAACCCAAATTGACAATGTTTGGCTAGGTCCCCAAATAATCTTTGTAGCCATATTCTCATGAAACTGAGCTAGACTATACCCAACACTCCTATCCAGCCACAACTCATGCTCTTGGTCACACATTTCAACAACCTCATCATAATCAAGCACATTGTACTTAGCAACCTTAAGAACTAGCCTAAATGCATTGCCAGGTTCGATCCTAGCATGAATGTAGACATAAAAATAATGCATCGTTAGCCAAGCCTCCCATATACCCAGCCCAGTCGTTTGTACTGCCCTATAGTGGAATTAGAGAGACTCACCAAGGGGGATGTCGCCAGGTTCCATGGTCACAGATCAGGATCGAGCACCACTACATCACCCGCCTACATCAGAACACAAGCGTTTTCAGGGGACAAGCCAAGATTGCAGTAAAAATAAACGTCAAGAGATACTAAAAAAATCACTAAACAAGCCCACTCCATGCCGCCGTCGGACGCCGTTCTCCCTATTGCCATATCGTCGTCAACCTCTGGACTCGGCGAGCTTGGCTGGTCGGGCATCACCAGGAGCTGGAGCACCGCCTATGGTTAACCCTAACCCTAGCTCGGCAAAGGAAGCAAAATACGAGGCCGGCGAGGCTACGAGGGTGGGGGAAGTGCGTGCCAAACCTGCGTCGGGATTGTGGAGGTGCAGATCGGGGTCGGCTTCTGGCAACCCATCCCCTGGCTGCTTCGCCGTGCAGCCGCCGCCGACTGGAGTCGCGAGAACAAGGACAGAGGACGGGGCGCGAAGGTGACTGCAGGAGGGGCGGTGGCAGGCTCGGCGAACGCCGGTCGTGCGACGCGAGCAGACCTTCGTCTCCGCCTCGAGTGTCCCGCGCGTGGGTCTCCCCCGTCGCGACGGGGATGAGGACGCGGGATGAGGGGATGCGTGAGGATGAGGACGGGTCATGCAGCGATGGGAACAAAACAAAATAGGGGAGGGCAGAGATGTCTTTTTCCGTGGCCGATTCACCGTGGCGCGCTGAGTTGGACAACCACTCAGGCAAAATGGACAAAATTGTAGCACCAAAGAGAATATTAAGATAAATCTTTAATTGCCATTCTAAGGAGGGCAATTTGGAGAGCAGACATCCCGCTTTTTGTCCACTAGCTCCGTCGCTCGGGTCGATGCTCTCCGTCTCCGATAAAAAAAAAAAATCGTCCGTTTCTCTCTCAAAGAAAATCGTCTGTTCGCCTCTCTCGCCGCCGCATCGGTGTCCCGCGCCGGCGCTCCTCCCGTCCGTGCTGCGGTGGCGAACGCGGAGCCCAAGGGCACGACGACGACGAGGAAGGCCAAGGCCTCGGCAACAGCAAGGGAGATAAAGGGCGCATCGGCGCCGGCGACATCCTCTACAACCGGACGCGGCAGCAGCAGCAAAGGCCGCCGGTGCCCACCTCTTCGGTTGCGGCAACAACTCGGCGACAGAAGCACCCATCCCCCATCGGTAGAACCCGGATCTGACGCCGTGGGTGCTGGGAGGCGGCCACCGACAATAGTGCGATTCCTCCTCCATTGCTGTAGCCGTATCCTTCCCTTGTGGACTTGCGGTGCTTCCTCAACAAACAGACATATTAGCATTCTGGTACTTTCCTGTGACCCTATCTAGGAACTTCTGAGTTTTGTTGGCTGTTTGTTCTCTCGGACTACATGCTGATGGTCATTTGATAATTTCTAGTAATTTCTATCTGAATAGCAATTGCCTTGTGCAGGACTATCGGATTCTTGAAAATAACTGGAGTCAATTATTCTTTAGAGGTACAATGAAGAAAACAGTTTATTTTATTTTATTTTATTTTTGCTTCTGAGTATGTTTATTTCATCAGCAGATCAGCTTTAGCACTGCAACCTGTGGCATGAGCTAAGCTTTAAAAAACTGCATGTTTAGAAATTCATTTCATCAACGCTCTGTTTTCAAATCTCTGTTCATGTCTCTAAGAGAGTATTGCAGCCTTCACTTTCACTGCGTAGACAAGTTCATATTATGAAATACTATGTATGACCTATGTAACCATCCTGAATGCTCTTGCTGGTTAGCCATTTTCCTAAGTGCTTTTCCTCATTAGCTGCTTTTACTCTCTCTGCATTGTTCTGTATAAGATGAGCTATTGTGGTGTCCTGCAAGCCATGTCTAATCTCAAATGAGTAGTGTCATGTTCATGTCCAGAGTATAATTTGCTTTGAATAACAATAGGTTGTCAGGTACCTCCATCTGTTCCAAATCTAACATAGAATGATCAGATACCTGATAGTACTCTGAACTACATCCTGACTATCTCATAGGATGAATGTTATTGAAATTGAAGGCCTATAGCTGTTATCTATATTTTTTTTCTGAATTTTTAGCTTGATCTGTTTAGTTAATAAAAATGCTGCTATTGTGTTTTGTTTCCCACGTATTTTGTCAACTTCGATGCCTGCTGACATGCTGCTGCTGGGGTTTTTTTTTTTTTTTTTTTTTTTTTTTTTTTTTTTTTTTTGAAAGCACTTGGGTGGTCAAATGCTTCTGGTTTCGGTTGAGGGATTTCAAGTTTCTGTTTCAAGTTTCAGGTTTCAGTGAACTGTCTAGACTAAATAGTTTGCTCTGCATCAGTGAACGCTTTGGTCCTTATCCAGTGACTTTGTTGCTGCATACTGTCATGCTGATTTCCTGATAGATTGTGGCCAGACACTGAATGTTTAGCTGAACTGGATGTGGATCCTTCATTTCCAGAGACAATAGCATGGCCATTATAGGCTTCCTGAATATATGGCATATGTCTGAATGCCATCTTTTTTCCACCCCTTGATATGTGGCCTGTATAAACTTGTAGAAACAATTATTTTTACTGCTAGGATATAGGATACAGTTGCCAAGTGGTTGCTGACACTGGACTGCAATTAGTGGTCTTGGCAACTTTTTGCAATAAGAAAATAAAACACATTTCAAAACCTGAAAATGTGAGTATGGATGGTTTGCTACCCTAGTACCCTCAATTTTCCTCGGAGAAATTGTCTACTATTTTTGTTGCTGTTTCTCTGTTACTATTTGACATTGGTTCTTTGTTACTATTTGACTTTGCATAAGTACGAACAAATGTGCTTCCAAATTATATTATATTTGGACATTAAAAAACAGTTCTATGTGCAGTAACTAGAGATTTTTTGAGTTTGTATGAAGTGCACACTTCAGAAGGTGCAGAGGAAGGACGTGGTGCCCTGCATGGGCGAGCGAGGAGATAATAGCAGTGTTTGATGAGGTCAACCAGGTGGAGACAAACCATAACTGCCATGGGTGTTCGCACATTAAACAAAATTCGATTTTTTTTACATAAATAGCCATTTCTTTCACACATAATTCTTTAGTCGCATAAAAATTAGTATATGTTTTTTATTAACCGTTGCAATGCATGGACAAATTTGCTAGTTAGTATAATATTAGTTGAGACAATCTCTTTGAATTTTTATTTTTTTTTCCTCGTCTTTATAGAGCCACTGTATTTTGCTTGCTGTGCAGGAACTTGGAGGGAAATAACAATTTGAATAAAGAAAATCCATCAATTCGCCAAAAATATACTATAAAATCTACTTGCTAAGTGGTAAACCATACTCCTACTTTGTTTTGATCGACCAATTAAACAAAGCTTACTTCTACTTGCAACCGAGCAACCCACCTACTCCGCTGTTAGGATAACAATGGCGCAGGGAGACGAGGGCTCCACAAGCCGGAAGAAGATTCGCATCACTCTGCCATTCCAGTTCGAGGAGGATTGGGAGGACAACACCGAGGATTCAGAGTCTCATGAAGTGGATACGGATGACGAGGAGGATGAAGTGGATGCAGATGAAGAGGAGTCCATGGAGGAGGACGACGAGGATTTGCGCAGCGGTTACGAGCATGAAGAAGGTTCACATGAACAGGCTTCAGCACCGGTGCCGCCAGACGTGCGTGTTAGGGCGAGGACCGCAGTGGCAAACGTGACAGTGTGCGATGCCGATGTCCTGGACTGCGGCGTCTGCTACCTGACGCTGAGGCCTCCCATCTTCCAGATACCCGACCACATTTCAGTTTATCATTCATGTGCGATTCTTATGCAACATTTTTTCTGATACAAGCTCACTGGAAAACATAGTGTGAGGTGGGGCATGTGGTGTTCTCTACCTGCCGTGACAAGCTGGAGGCCACCGCGAGCGGCAAGTGCCACATCTGCGGCGTCGCCACGCGCGGCTACCGCCGGTGCCACGCCATGGAGCACCTTCTAGACTGCATCCGCGTCCCCTGCCCTTACTCAACTCACGGATGCGACGCTACGCCTCCCTACCACAGCCGGGAAAACCACCGTCAAGTGTGCCCGCACGCGCCGTGCCGGCAAGTCGTGTGGCTTCATCGGCTCCACGGCCGCGCTCCTGGACCATTTCGCCGGCGCACACAACTGGCCGTGCACCACCAAGGTCAGGGCTGGGGAGGCGTTCAGCATCCGCCTGCGTGATGGATTCAACTTCTTCCTTCTCGAGGACCATGTCCGCGGCGATGGTGACCAAGCGGCCACCACCGGCAGCCTCCCCGTTCCATGCATGTTCCTGGTGAATGTGACGCAGGAACGGCTTGGCCGTGCCATCTCGGTGCTCTGCATCCATCCTCACGCATCCGCCGCCGCCGCCGCCGCCGCCTACGGTGCTCAGCAGCTGCTGTCGATGCACTGCGAGCTGGTCTTCTCGCGCTACGGCTCTGGGAGCTTGTGCTGTAGCCACTACCAGTCATCGGTGTTCAAAGTGGTCTGCACGGACCTCTCCAATGGGATGCCTGACCCTGAAGTCTGTCTGCAGTCTTTCGTGCCCAACACCGTTCTTGGGGACGGGGACGACAAGAATTCTATCCAGGTTAAATGCCGTATCATCAACTAGATCGAACCACTTTGTGTGTGCACGTCAAGGATTCAATTCATCTCGAACCTGCTGTAACGTGGACAACTGTAACAACCCGGGTTTTTCCGATAACTAAAAATCCGAACTTTCTAAAATTTTTCCTGCGATAAGTGCGTAGCATGTAGAATCTAGGTCGAACCCCGACCAACCCGCTAACCACCGTTGCATGCATATAGATTGTTGGAGTTCCTTGGTCGGTCTAGAGTTTTGCGTCGGAGTGCACAAATCCATAGCAATCTTCTTTCATCCCTTGCGAGACTATCTCCAACCTCCATGTAATTTTCCTCGGGTCCTGTTTGTATAATTCTCTCAACACCTCCAAGGCTACCAAGTTAACGAACCATAGAAAATCATAAAAAGAAAAGACCTTTTTCCTTTTACTCTCTATATTGAATTTCCGACAAACACTCTCGTGAATCGTCGAGTCCTTTTTGCCTTCTTCTCCAACTATTTTGAACCACCTCCAAATCCCTCTAAATAGAAAAAGGAAAAATCCTTTTCTTTTCCTTCCTACAGCTTAGCAGGCCGCCAGCCCTTTACCTCACCCAAGCATCAGGCCTGCCCGCACCTACACCCCCCCGGCCCAGGCAGCCGGCCCACCTAGCGGCCCACTCAGCCGCGCCCCTGCTCCTCATGCCCGCGCGGCCCACTAGGGCCCAATCGCCTGCGCCCCCTAGAACCCTAGGGGCAGCCGTGCCCCAGCGCTCCCGACAGCCGCCCGCCGCGTCCGCACGCCCGCGCACGCCACACCCACCCCTGCCGGACCCACAACCCGGCTTCCGTGCCCTGCCGATGGCCGCCACGCGTCCGAGCTCGCGTCCTGAGGATCCCCGCCGTCGAATTCCCCTGCAGCCCTAGCAGCTCGCGTATAGAATGGAGAACCAGCCACCGCCACCACTGTTCATCTTCTTCCTCCTAGCCGCCGCCGCTCCCTGCCTTCCCCCGCTCCCTGCTCTGCTCCGAGCAGCTCCAGCCGCTGCTCCTCGCTCGAGACCGCGCGACCGCACGCGCCACCGCTGCCACGGCCGCGCGTTCATGCGTGACACCACCGTCGTGGCCGCATTCGCGCGCCGCGACACCACGTGGGCCGGAAGCTGCCTCGACGTCGAGCGCGTCCACGAGCACCGCAATGGAGCCCGCGCGCCGGCCCTGTCCAAGGCGCCGGTCACACCTCGACGCCGGGTAGCAGCCGGTTGCGCCCTGCATCTGCTCCGCGACCGTCACGCCGCGCGAGCCCACCGCCGCCACACCGTCCGTCGCAACGCCGATGGCACCCTCCATGACGACGTCGCGCGCCGACCGGGAGCACCACCCGACGACACCTCGCGGTCGGCGTCACTCCGCCTCCTCGCCCGCCACCGGAACCTTGCCGTCCGCGCACGTGCTCCTGTGATCTAGGGCCGCCACGGCCGCGACCGCCTCAACACCGGCAGCAGCGCGCCTCACCGCCCACATCCGCAACGTCGCCCAAGCCCATGGCCGTGGTGACCATGACCTACAGCACCTCCGTCGGCCCCTCTCTCCTTCACGGGTGCGCAACGTTGACCGGCCGCGGCCTCTGCGTCGCCCAGCGCCGTACTAACCAGTGGCGCGAAACCGAGGCCGGCCGCACCACGACCTGCAGCCTGTCCAAGCCACGACCGAGATCGCGGCGTCAACAGCAAGCCACCAAGACCACGCCGCGACCCCGAGCACCTTCAACCTCGCCAAACCAGCAGTACTGCCGGCAACGAGCTCGACCTGCGTCAAGCGACCTGCCATCCGCAAGGCCTAGGTGAGCTAACCAAAGACCCGACCCTTCCAACCCTTGCTGCCGGCCCGATGTCGATGAACCTTCCGCCTACACCCCTGCCTACCTGCTGCCGGCCCAAGACCGATGATCCCTCCATGTGTCCGGCCTTCGAGCCGTGTTTTCTGCAGGGACCTCGTCGACTATGTGGAGCTGACGTTAGTAGGCACGATGCACGCACACACACTCGCCGTGTCCTTTTGTGGCACTCACGCACACCAGACTAAACCCAACCAACCGGAAGACAGACCATGAACGCTTGGAACAACCATGACGGGCATCGCCGTCGCATGCACCTGGGGCGCCGACGTCTCGACGGCGTTCCCGCGTGTTGTAGCTAGTCACCCCTGACGGGCAACGCCGTCGCGTACACCTTGCCGTTTGACATCGGCCTTCATGCTGTGACTCCATGCCTTGTTAGGAACCCGGCCATGCTCCGCCGCCTCCCGGCTACTTGACGCCACCTCCGGCCAGCCACAGCCTCGTTCGGCCAGTCACCAGCCCCGCCCGGCCAGCCGTGGCCAGCCGCGACCAGCCTACAGCAGGCCACAGCCAGCCATGACCAGCCAGCAGTAGGCCACGACCAGCCAGCAGCTAGCCGCGACCAGCCGAAGCAAGCCATAGCAGGCCAGAGGGTACCAGCAGTTGGCCCAGTGGAGCCGGAACGTGTAGAAGCAAGCCTCGCTATTTTTTCTTTGACACTGGCCCTGTCCGACCTTGTGCCATAGCCCGTTGCCACATCTTGAGGCCCCATAGATAATGTTGGACGGTTGGAAAGCAAAAGTGATATACGACGCCGGACTATTGGATCCCTGCTCTTACTCCTTGTACATCTATCCATCATACTGTACCCTATCCTTACGATATGTCTGTTCATATATCTGTTGTACCCTGCCCTCACGATTTGTCTGTATCTAAATCTGTAACGCAGGATCCATCTATTATAATGCTATGGAATTGTGCCACTCCGCTGTTTTATAATGAGTCTTTTGAGTCGCGTCATTGGTTCTTATTGCTAGTTGTTGAGTTGTTTATCTGTGTGCCATGCCTTCGTGCCGGTTGTGGGATCGTACTTCGTTCGGATATTACGATCGCGGGATTCGTCTCGCCATGGCCGTAATGACCGAGTGTAATCTGACCTCGCGTTGCCACTCTCTGACTTCTCGTACCTGACCCTCGGATGCTTGTACCCTATGCGACCGTCGCATTCCTCTGATTCTTGTGGTGACAACCGCACCGCTATGGATCCGAGTAATGACTTAGTGCCAGTGCACCTAGGTCGTGGTACCCTACGAGTGGTTTGCGCACTTGCTTCTTTCACCTGTCGCTCTCTTCTAACGCCCCGTCTTTTCCGTGGCGTGTGCGTTGGAAAGAGTAGACCACTATTGTTTTATGCTTCTCACTCTCTGTTCGTTTAGCCCGCTCTGTTCGATTCCGTCTTACTCACAGTGACCGGATCAAAAACCGGACTGACTCCTTTTGTTAGCGAAGCTATGGCCTATATTAAGATCTCAGACCTATGTAGGTCGACTCGGTCGACCGCTTAAAACCATCTTCACTGAAGATGTGACTGAGAATATAATATGGATGTGCCTAGCTAACTTTTCTCTCTCTTTTGATTCTTGGTGTTTAAGCACATGTATGATTGTACCCGTTTGAATCACAGCCTTGGTACCCTACATGTGGATTAAACACTCGCACTATTTTGTGCAACATTTATTATTGGAAATTCCTTGTTCTTTCCTGCTAATCGGCCGTCCTCCGATCCCCGTCTTCCCCGTGGCGGACAGATCGGAAGATCGTGTGCCGTGGTGTTTGCTATGGATAAGCTTTGGCCTAAACCATTTATTATAAAGCCATATTGGCTTGGCTGTGACTTATGCTTGTGCTTAGCAAACTACCACTCCTGTTTCTTTGGCCTGATGAAATCGGGCATACGCCGAGAGGGATAAGCCGTGCACCTTTTATTATTTCTTTGCTGTTAATGGGTCTTCCCGCGTTCCGTCATCTTTTGGTGAATTGGGTGTTTTATTGTATTGCTTCGCGGAGTAGCCGTTTCCGGATTAGCGACGATCGGATCGAGACCCGCTGGAAGAGAACATGGACGGCGCAAGGACCCGCGGAATGGAGTCACCCTGGAGGAGGTGATCCAGCAGAACGACTACACTAACTGAGGAGTACTCATACCACTACTTCCTCGACAACGCAGGTGTCATGGCAGCACCTTCTTTTAGAGAATCCTATTAGACATTGCAAATCTAGAATTGCTAGCGCTTTATATTTACTCCTTTGCTAGTATATGATGCATGTTACTATCTAAGCCGTTACTACCCCGCTTGCAACTACTCTACTATACCACCCGGCTTCGCGCTCACGCTCTTTTATACATATTTCTATTTACCTGTTTGCTTGCATGTTACATCACTATATTTATCTATTAACTCCACTCGCATTGTATCTATGATGTGATGCTGGTGGTGAACCCCTGGGAATGGTTTGGCTTGGGATGCCGGACTGGTGGTATGTGAGCGTGCTGCGTGTGTCTTGGGTGTGTGGTGAGGGTCGAGTCGACCAAGTGGGATATGCGACGAGCTGTGTAAGCAAGTCTTGCCGGGAGTTGCATCTGGGCATTCCCACGAGAGATACCTGTGGCGGGTAATGACTTATGAGGTGGTTCCGGGATGTGCATTGAAGTCCCGTGAATGGAGGTGCCATGGTGGCACGGGGAGAGTATCCTCTAAGAGGAGATGCCTGCTTGGTCAAACCTAGGAAGGACTAGCCCAGGTTCATGGGAATCCCTTACTGCTCACTCGCTTCTGATGGGCGGGAGACGGCTGGACTACTTGGTAGGGCGGTGCCATTACTGCTAGGTTGTGAGGTGATTAGGGTGCGCGGTGAAGGATGTGGGATTTCCGAATCGTCCTAGATGCGCAGTACCACTGATTGGGCCCGGTACTGCGTCTCCCAGTCTCAGCGTTTCGGCGTAGGGCCGAAGTTACCCAGGGCTGAGTGGTAGGGTGGCATCGACCTAGGCAAGCAAGCACCCGGAATTCTGCCTAGATGATTGTACAGCATCGATGATGGCTAATCTTGTGAGTGGTAAAACCTCTGCAGAGTGTTATGGTTGATCGATTGATACATATGCCGATTCGTCGGCTATGGACCTTTCCTGTGAAGCTCTGTCTAGTGTAGAGAGCGATATTCTTTTCTCCCCTGGTTGATGATTGTCCGGCATTGTGCCCGGTGTGGCAGTGTGCCGTTGAGACAGGACCCGAGAGGGAGTCGGGCCTGTCGACTGAGTGCGAGGTGTGGGTGTGAGGTGGCGTATGGGTGGAATGATGGATTGGAATGGGAATTGATGAGATGGGTTAAAAACTTGACAACTAATATGATATTACTACTTGATGCTACTTTGCATAGGATGCAAACCACAGCCAAATACTAGGATCCCCAGATCCTTTATTTTCTCTTTTCTACTAAAGCTCATTGGTGCTGACCATGGCCTGCACATATCTGGCGGTGTGCAGATTACCTGACTAACAGAGAAATTGAGATACGAAGGATTAGACGGTCTCGTGCCTACGCTCAAGTTTAGTTCAGGAGATGAAGACTGTGCAGCGCCAAGAATAACTCTGATGGTACCCGTGAAGGAGGAGCCTTCACTCGACGACGTATTCCGCCAACTCTAATGACGACTAGATATGCTTCCGCTAGATTAACCCTGTAATAGGTGTCCACTCAGTTGATATAATATTTTGTAAGTATTCTCGATGTATGACTTTAATATCAACTGATATATGATAATGCGATGAGATCAATCTTTGGTTTTATCATATTATATCTCATTCTGTGGATTTTTCCTTCGTGGAAAATCGAGGATGTTTCAACAACTTTGGAGGACGCCAATCAAATTAATACTAGGCCATCCTGACATGAACTTTTGTACTTTCATGTTACTCAAGTACTTTACTCCTGCAATTTAATATTTCTAATTATTATTTCCAGAGTTATATGTGTGTTTCTTGTTCATCTGTGCCCAGACCCAGAGTCTGATGATCGTAATTCTGTTTCTCTTCTGCCCATGTAGTTGTTTTTATCTCAGTGTATACAGAAACCATGATCACTCAAATAGCAGCACCAAGAAGGCAACGAATTTAATATGTTCTTATGTTTTGTCTCAGATTAAGTCTGATTTTGACTTTTCTATTTTTAACTCGCAACTACAAAATTGGATCAGTTTAGGGCCTCAATAGTCACTACCGTTTCATTTAACCCCTGAACCTTTTTTGGGGGCTAAGCGGGGAAACCCCCACCTATTTTTTTTTCTTATTACTTTGGGGAAAGCATGTACAGGTGCACAAGGTGTGCAAAATAGGAGCTTGCAAGCTCAAAAAGAAAAAGGGAGGAAACACTAGCGTAAATTCTCCAGCCACATATTTAGGGAACCTGCAAGGTTGACTTTTGCCTTGATGCATATCAAGCCAATTTCCTCTCTAAACTGACTTTTCCAGCTGTTAAGGTTGCACTTCCTGTTATCAAAGATCAATCCATTCCTAGAGTTCCAAATGATCCAACATGCTGTGGTGGCGATTTCTCTGAGAATTGAGTTTCCAAAAGCAGTTCTGACTTCAACAAACATGTCTAGAGGTTCAGAGACAGGTCCAGCAACCATACTGAAAGGACATTCGAAGATGAGATTCATGCATGTTTCCTCAATTCCCAAATTACAGAATACATAGTTATAATCATCCAAAGCTTTGTTCTTCCTCCTTAACAGGTTCCTTGTGTTTAGTCGGTTCGTAAGCAGGAGCCAAAACAAAAATTTTATGTTTCCCGTAGTTGCCAGCCGTCCATAAGCAGGAAAAGAGAGGGGGGGGGGGGGGGGGGTGATGCTTCTTTAGTATCCTGGAGATGTTTATATGCCATCCTCGAGCTGAAATTTGGAGAGTTCTAGATATAGTCCAACTGTCCCAAGTTCATTAAATTTTTTTGAAGAAAACTGTCCCAAGTTTATTGGTCCCAATCTGTCTTCAAAGGCTTGGATTGAGAGGGGAAGAGTAAAATTTCTACTGATCTCACTATCCAAGTAGAATCTTATGGATCATTTCTCCTCCTTAGCAAAAGAGAACAAATGAGACAATCTGTCAATTAGATAAGTCTCAGGCCCTGTTTGAGAGACCTCTAGCTCCAGCTTCTCTAAGAATAATCACTCCCAACTAGTCAAACACTCAAAATGCAAACTGATTCAGATAAGGATCAGTAGAAAATCACTTCTCCATTTATACTAGGAGGTGGGAGCTTAAAAAAAAACTGATGGGGATTAGTAGAGAATCAATTCTCATCAGTCCTCACCCTACTTTCACCTAGGAATCCAGTGAAATCACTCTACCGAAGAATCAAGGAGCGGAGCTCTCCCAAACAGGGCCTCAGTCCAGTTATCTTTCCAAAACAAAGCTGAATTATTAAGGTTTGGCTTATGGACTGCCATGGAGGTGAAATCAGGAAAGAGTTTGAGCACATCATTCCACCAAAAGGATCCAACCGGGCACCTGGCATGCTAGGGGATGCTCCTGTTTGTATAGAGCATTTTTCCAAACCTCAGCATGGTTATAGAATTTATCCAAGTATTTCAGGAATCCATCTTGTTGACATCTCCACCATTTCACAGAGAAGCAAAATTTTTCATTTCTCATTTGGTCGTTTGTTTTATTCAATTTTTTTATCCAAATAATAAAATACATAGATCAGTACAAGTAGTACAGTTTCTCTAATAATAAAATAAAGATTTATAAAATAAAGAATATTTATAGAAAAAATTAAATAAGACGAATGGTTAAACGAGAAATCTTAAAGTAAAAAAACATCATTTTGTTTGGGAAGAAAATAGGAAAAAGTCTACTTTTCCTCCCTCAACTTTTGTGAAAGTCTGCTTTTCGTCCCTGAACTGCAAAACTGGATAAATCAATTCCCTCAAGATTGGAAATCGTGCATTTTACCTCCCTGATCCAATTATAAGCGGTTTTTTCTTTTTCTTTTTTATTTATTTCGGTTAAATCTTTGAAAAATCATAGTAAATCATAAAAAATCATAAAATAGAAAATCAATTTTTTTGGGACTTCATATGAGTAAATCTACAAGCGAACATATAATATGGTATACTTTAGTACAAAATTTTCCTGATTTAGATCTATGCAGCTTTTATTAATTAATTAGTTTAATTCATAATTGCAGCTTTTATGGTTCAATTGTGGTGAATTTTTTATAGTGGCCTAATTATTGTATGCTTGAACTATAGTAAAAATTTCATATTCATTAGATCATGTATAACTTATTTATAGATTTCTTTAGGGTTTATGCTTGTTAAATCTAAATAAATCTATAACTAATTTTAGATTTAGTTAAATTTAGTTATAACAAACTTTAGATTTGGGTATAGATTTCTTTATGATTTATGCTTGTTGAATAAATCTATAACAAAATCTGAAATTAGTTATAGATTCATTTAGATTTAGCAAGCATAAACCCTAACGAAATCTATAAGTAAGTTATACATGATCTAACAAGTACGAAATTTTTACTACAGTTCAAACATACAATAGTTAGGCCATCATAAAAATTATTACCAGAATTGAACCATAAAAATTACAATTATGAACTATTCTAATTAATTATAGAAAAGCACATATCTAAATCTATAGAAAATTTTGTAATAAAACATACCATATTATATGTTCACTTATAGATTTACTCATATGGAGTCCAACGAAATTTGATTTTTCATTTTATGACTTTTTGTGATTTACTACGATTTTTCAAAGATTTAGCTGAAATAAATTTAAAAGAAAAAGACAAATCCGCCTTCAAAACCGCTTATAATTGGACCAGGGAGGTAAAATGCACAATTTCAAAAGTTGGAGAGGTGATTTATCCGGTTTTTCGATTCATGGACGAAAAACAGACTTTCACAAAATTTAAGAGTAAAAGTGGGCTTTTTCCAAGAAAATAAGTGTATAGCGATGTTAGCAAATCTCACCCACTTTCCAGGCCGGGCCACAAGGCCCACTATGGTCACGTCGCCCGGGCAACCCCCTTCTCACGATCCCTAACCGGCTAACCCTACTACCCAGCCGGCGGACGGCGGCAAGGCTCGTGGCAAGCAATCCTGCCATGGTTGCTGGTGGCCGGCCGGCGCTCGGCGGGACGGCGGTGGGACTCCTGGCTGCGGTATTCCTTCTCCCCCGCTACGCGCGGTGGCCGGGACTCCTGGAGGCAACAACACAGCAGCAATGGCACACGAAGGTGACGCACTGACGCCAGGGCTAACATATCGTCCTGCGGGTGCGGTCGCGGCCGCGGCCGCTGTTTGTGGTAAGTTGTTAATTTATCGTTCCGTTGAATCGTCGAGTACGGAGAAAGGTGATTTTTCGCATGCTGTGGATTGAAGTCGATCAAGAGGAGGAAGAATTAAGAAAAGCGTCGATGACGATGAGTTCCTGGAGGAGGACGAGGATTATTTGGGCAGCGACAGCGTTCACGCGCCGCCGCCAGACGCGCGTGTTAGGCCCGCAGCAGTGGCGAACGTGACGGTCGGCGATGCCGACGCCCTGGAGGCCTGGACTGCGGCGTGTGCTTCCTCGCGCTCGATCAGGCCTCCAATCTTCAGGTACGGTACACATATATGCATACTGTAATCTGCCTTCTGCCATGGACATGTCTGGTTAGCATTTCTTGAAGCAATTGACATGGATAACCGCATGCAGTGCGAGGTGGGGCACGTGGTGTGCTCGGCATGCCGCGGCAAGCTGGAGGCCACCGGGAACGGCAAGTGCCATGTCTGCCGCGCCGCCACGCGTGGTTACCGCCGGTGCCACGCCATGGATCGTCTCGTGGACTGCATCAGCGTCCCCTGCCCTTACTCCACCCACGGCTGCGACGCTAGGCCTCCCTACCACGGCCGGGAGAATTCATGTGCTTTACTCCTGCATTAATAAGTGAACAACCCTGATCAGTAGCGGACCCAGCGTCTGAAGGGAGCCCGGACAATCTAAAGTAAGCAGTGTATTTTTCGCTAGCTCACAGCATATACGCACATGGTAAATACATACTCCCTCCATCCCAGAATACATGTCGTTCTAGAATTCAAATAATGTCCCACAATAGAGGTCGTTTTAGCTTCTGACGCCTACGACATGGATCAGCACCAGCTCCCTGTCTCCCTATCGCCCGAATAAAAAACAAAAAAAACAGACGAGAACGAGCACATCCTCATCTTCTCGAACTTCTCCGTCCTCGGCCCAGAGAAGGCGCGGACGGCAGATCTGGGAGGAACGGCGCCGGCGGGGAGGACGCGCGCGGCACGCCGGCGGGGAGGAGGTGCGGAGGACGCGCGCGGCCCGCCCGCCGGCGGGGAGGACGCGCGCGGCACGCCGGCGGGGAGGACGCGCGCGGCCCGCACGCCGGCGGGGAGGTGGCGCGGAGGACGCGTGCGGCGCCGCACGCCGGCGGGGAGGAGCCGCGGAGGTGCGCGTCGCACGCTGGCGCGGAGGATGGGTGGTGGTCGTCCGCCGCCGACGGGGAGAGCAAGAGCAACGCGCCATGGCCGATCCGCACGGCCGCCGAGGGGTGGTCCGGCCGATTCGGCGCTGCTGCTTGCGCGAGGAGGAGCGCGGTGCAGCAGCCCGCGGGGAGGAGCGCGGAGGTGCGGCCGGCGGCCCGCACACCGGCGAGTAGGAGCAGTGCAACCACCAGCCCGACGCCGGGGGAGGAGCGTGGAGGTGTGGCGAGCGGCCTGCACGCCGGTGGGAAGGAGGGCGGAGGTGCGGCCAGCGGCCCGCACGCCGGCAGGGAGGAGCTCGGAGTTGCGGCTGGTGGCACGCGAGGCAGCGGGGAGGAGGTGCGCCCGGTGATGCTCGTCCAGGACGACGGAGCGGAGGAGAGTACTACTAGTACGAACAGGAAAGAGGAAGTACTACTCGAGTACTACTCCGTAGGGGCAACAGGGACTTTCACGATGTGCGTTGGTAGTGGTGTCCGGTGCTCAAACGACATGTATTTTGGGACGGAGGGAGTATGTTAATGCTGGCGCCGGGCGGCCGGAGCCCGGGCGGGAGCCCAGGGTCGCCGGGCCCTGGGTCCGCCAGTGACCCTGATCCCCAATAGGGCCAACATGAGAAGGATATATATGAGTCTTTTTCTTATATGTTTTGGCTCTTTTGTGATGAGCTATGCAAATGTATATATTCATAATGAACACAGGTTGCAAGTATCAGTGGGTGAAAAAGTTGAAGCCTTTTCATGATCACAGGTTGCAAGTATCTTATATGTGGAAGTGACACCGCCCCAAATTTGCATAACACTGCCGGTTCCAGACCCCCAACTCTGCCGGAATTTGAACGGGCACAACCACTTCGGCAGTGATGGGGAGTCAGCATCAGTGCCGGATGTTACGAACCGACAAAGATGTCGAACCACCACTGCCGGGTCATGTTTCGATACGGCAGTGTTCCATGTAGATAACACTGCCGGGTCGTAGTACAAACCGGCAGTGTTACATATAAGAACAATGCCGGATCGATAAACAAACCGGTAGTATTACGTACAAGAACACTGCCGGGTCGATAAATAAACCCGCAGTGTTACATACAAGAACACTGCCGGAGCGATAAACAAGCCAGCAGTGTTACATACAAGAACACTGCCGGTTCGATAAACAAACCGGCACTGTTTGCTAAGTGGAACAATGTCGGGTCGTTCTAGCAACCGGCAGTGTTTTCTAAGTGAAACACTCCCGGATTGTAACACGAGCCGGCACTAGTGGTGAGGACAACACCACCGTCGTGTTGATGAAGCCGGCAGTGATATCTCGAGAATCACTGCCGGCTTATTTTTTCGTTCCGGCAGTGTTAGGATTTTTGCGGTTTGTTATTAATAAATAGTAATATTGTTATTTTTGGAATCCGGTTTCGCTTTAATTAGAACCCTAATTGTCGGTGAGAGTATTCAACATTACAAGACGATAAATATGAACAAATGTCAGGTTACAATAGAGTAGCAAAACCCCCGACCGATGACCATGAGACTCTACTCGGCATCAATCTTTCTTTGTAGGCTTTTGCAAGGGTCTTGTTCGCCGGCGTTGCGGCATGGGTGATTGCGAATATCCCTTTTTGCATGAACACCTCATCTAGGAGGAAGCCTGCTATCGCTTCTTGGAATCCTCTGATCTCGGTCTCTAGCTGCCAGTGGCGTTCAATCTTCTTGCGCCGTAGTTCAAGCAAAATAATGTGTCAAAAAACACATAAATGGTACATAAGAAGGGAACTAGGCATACACACTAAACCCTAAACCGAAGCGCGGGGAAAGCGCTGGCGGATGGCGACGGCATCTTCCCATGTAGCCAGCTCGGTGTCGAGTCCGGACCACTTCATGAGCAACTGCTGAACCATGGAGGCGCCTCGAGTTTGCATCTGCTTCTGGAGCACCTGCTCCGGGACGTGCAAGTTGAAGTCGGGGTCGGGGAGCTAGCGAGCGATGAAGAAGACGGAGGCGCCGGCTTCAAAAGCGAGACGTGGAAGACTGGATGTAGAGCTGAAGACACCTGCAGCTGTAACTTGTATGCCACTGAGCCCAGCTTCTCCAGAATGGTGAACAGCTCGAAATACTTGAAGCATAACTTCTGGTGTGAACGCGGCGCCAAGGACGACTGCACGTAAGGCTGGAAGCGCAAGTAGACACGATCACCCACTGCAAAGGAGCGATCGGACCGTTTCTTGTCAGCCTGGGACTTCATACGCTGTTGGGCGCGAAGCAGGTGTCGGCGCATGACAACCAGCATGGTGCCCCTCTCCGTCAGCATGGCAGGGGCCTCGGAAGCAAGCATAGCAGTAGTGTGAGCAATACCAAAATGACGAGGAGGGTGACCGTAGAGTACCTCAAACGGAGAGCATCCCAAAGCTGAATGCAAGCTTGTATTGCCCCAATATTCCGCCAGTGGAATCCATTTCATCCATTGTCGAGGACAAGAATAGACAAAGCAGCGAAGATAAGTTTCGAGACACTAATTAACTCTATTGGTCTGCCTATCGGACCGAGGGTGGTAGGCTGAGCTTATGCAAAGTTGCACATTGGATAGATGGAACAACTCGCGCCAAAAGTTGCTGGTGAAGATCGGGTCCCTGTCTTGGGTTGAGCCACCTTCTGAGCAGTGAAAGGATGATGAAGCGGTACGAAATGGCTACATTTACTGAATTTGTCCACCACCACCACGATACAATTGGCATGTCCAAAGTGGGGGGCCTTCAACAAAGTCCTTTGAGATGACTTGCCAAGAGTCTGTTGGAACAAGTAGCGGAGAGAGCAGCCTCGGATACCGGGCGCGGTCTGGCTTTGCTTGCAGGCAAACAGTGCAGACAGCCACAAAAGACTTGACAACAGATTTCATACCAGACCATGCGAAGTGCTGTTTGAGCCAGTTGTAAGTGACTGGGAAGCCTGAATGCCTACGTATATGGCGCTGCTATGAAACGCTGTGGTAACTCGGAGCTGCACGGTCTTGTTGTTGCCGAGCCAGACGTGATCCTTGTACCGGAGAAGGCCCCCAACAAGCAAGAAAGGTGGACGGGATTGGGGACTAACCACCAGCTGTTGTAGCAACTTACGACAGTCGGGGTCATCCTAATAACCAGCCTCCACGTCTTGTAACCAATCTGCAGCCGGAGCTGAGATAGACATCAATTGGGCTAGAGGGTCCGGATGGTGAGACAAGGCATCTGCAACCATATTGGACGAGCCTGGCTTGTAAATCACACAGTAATTCAGGCCAGGGAGTTTAGTGTAGAGCTTCATCTGCCAGGGGGTATGGAGCCGCTGATCGGCGGCACGTGAAAGACTCCGCTGATCGAATGAAATGGAAAACTCCCCCTGGAGTAGGTAGGAATGTGTTGACGGTAGTTATTGCTCATTTTTACCCATCAACTAAACATGAATCAAGGACATAGAATAATACACAACATAGTTATAGGGTTTGATTCTAACAAGTTCCACGAGTTTTGGTGTTCTCACTTGTTTTGCAGTTCTCACTTGTTTTACAGGGTATAAAGGGATATTCAATTTTTCACTGATTAAAAGTATCTCAAACGAGGAATTAGAGTTCACCATTGCATAGAGCTCGTCGAGACGATCGAAACGGACCTATGGTTTGCTATTTTTGGAGTCCGAAATAAAAAGATATAGATTTTATAAACACCGGAAGATTCTAGAACATGAGCTACGGGATTAATTAAAAGCTGCGGGATTAATTGGGACTAAATCAGAATTTGGCCCATTAATGCCTATGTGCACATGGTGGAAAGTCTTAGTACCATATCGCTTGCCCAAGGTGGAGGGGAGGCCAGGCACCCCCATATAAGGAATCCAGGACCCCCCGAGTCAAGTGCACCATTATAGAGTTGTAGAGGCGTCCCTCGAATGAATAATCTCTCAACTTTAGAGAATTAGGGGTAGATTTTCCAATGTAGTAGATTAGTTATAGTAGAGAGTTAGGGAAAGAGCAGAAGTCTTCAGGGGTCTGGTATATCTTTGTATCTCATCTTTGTAAGACTTATGCTTTAATATATTTATCTTCTCTATTTACTTTATGCCTTGAATTTGATTGGTTAGTATAGTTGTTATACTTTGGCATAGGATCTCCGCTCGCATCGAGTGCTCTAGTTTTCATATGGGATTAGAGTAGTAATTAATAGTGTAGTCATGGTGTCTAGACTAGAGGTTACTTGAGATTGCACTCAACCTTACAAATAGTTGTGGTAACTCCAGGAGGTGACAGCCCTGATGGCCGACGTATTCCACCTCATGTAGGTTGATGATTGTAGGACCGTAGTCAGAACTTTCTAATCCCATTCTTATCCCGTTCCGTGGCTATTGTTCTGATGTCCCGAAGTGTTATTGTGTGAGTGCTTTATCTACCATGAATCAGTTATTATAGAACCCTAGTAATAGAGAAGTATTTAGGAACCTTGAACTCTCCCGTTGTCCTCTCACTTTAGCTATCTACTCTTTTATCATAGAATTCTCCTGTGTGTCTATGTCATTTAAGCATAGCTCCTATCATTTATCGTTTACACCTACTATAGTCTAGTTGGTGTACTAAGTTAGTAGACACATGATGGTTAGTTATCAAATTCTTTAACTATTACTTCCCTGTGGTAAAATATAAATAACGATACCTGGAATACTCTCGGTAAAATGCTACAATGGTATTCTATACGCTTGCGGAATCTTTTATATTCTATTTGCACTTAATAAATACCAACAGAATGCCATTGATCGATTGCTACCATGATGGCGAGAGCCTCCTTCTCATAGGTAGACAGACCATGATTCCTGGGTCCCAAAGACTTACTGATGAATGCCACAGGATGACCGGACTGTAGGAGCACGGTTCCAATACCGGAATCACTGGCATTAGTCTGTATGGAGAAAGGCTTAGAGAAGTCTGGCAACGCTAGCACTGGAGCAGAAATAAGGGAATCCTTTAAGGCATCAAAGGCAGACTAATGAGATGTCCACACAAACAAAGTGCCCTTCTTCAAGAGATCAGTTAATGGGCGAGCCAAAGAGGCGAAGCCACGGACGAACTTCCTGTAGTATCTGGCAAGCCCCAAGAAACTGCACAACTACTTTTTGTTGGTCGGGGAAGGCCAGGAACGCACCGCCTCAACTTTGCCAAGGTCAGTAGCCACAACAAGAGCACTGACAATGTGACCCAAGTAGGAAATAGATTGCTGGGAAAACTGGCACTTACTGAGCTTGACCTGCCATTGATCAGCCGCTAAGAGCGAAAACATTTGGCGCAGATGTTGTAAGTAGGAGGCAAGGTCAAGACTATATATAAGGATATCATCGAAGAAGACCAGTACGCACTTGCGGAGAAGTGGCTTGAGGGTAGAGTTCATGGCGCCCTGGAACAAATTTGGTGCGCCTGTCAAGCCGAATGCCATAACAGTAAATTCAAACTGCCCCTAATGTATCTGGAACGCGGTCTTGTGCTCTTCGCCTAGAGCGAGGCGAATTTGATTGAAACTAGCATGAAGATCTAGAGAACTAAACGAACAGATAGAGGCCAGCTCATCAAGCAACTCATCAATGATCGGAATAGGGAACTTGGTCTTGGCAGTGATTGCGTTAAGCATGCGGTAATCAACACAGAACCTCCATGTACCATCCTTCTTGCAGACGAGGAGGATAGGAGAAGAGAACGGGCTGCTACTTGGCCTGATAAATCTAGAGTCGAGCATAGCAGCCACCTGCGTTTCTATCTCTATCTTCAGGGCAGGAGGTAGCTGTATTGGCGAGCAGCCATAGGAGACGAACCAGGCAACAACGGTATGTTGTTGTCGCAGTCACAGCGAGGCGGCAATGAGGTAGGCTCAGGAAAGATAGGAGTAAACTCATCCAGGAGCCGATGCACCTCGGGGATTGTCTCTTGGCCGGCTTCACCCGACTGTTCGGCGGAAACACTGAATATGTGCAACATAGAGCACTGGGTATCATCAGGGATATGGCCCTGCAATACAGCTTGGCTGGACCCGTATGGAATGGAGATCCACTTATGCTTCCAGTGAACTTTCATGGGTGAGAAGACTTCGAGCCAGTGCATTCCAATAATCATGTCATAAGAAGCCAACGGAATCACCCGGAGAGCAGAGTGGAAGGTGTACCCTTGGAAGCACCATTCCACCATGGGCAGGACTGCTGAACAAGAGATAGTGCTGCCATCGGCCACCTGCACCTGAACTAGCGGTTGAGCTTGCTGGACAACTGGCAACTGAGGGACCAATGTGGCACTGATAAAAGAGTGTGTGCTGCCTGAATCCAATAGTACCGAAACTGGCTGTCCATAGAGAACACCTGGCAGTCGGAGAGTGCGGGAAGCTGAAGACCCAGTCAAGGTTGTGCGTTGGATAGCAGCATAAACAGTTTAGGCGAAGGCTGATCTTCGGATGAGTCAAACTATTGCTCATCCTCCAAGGAGTCCTGACAGACAGACCACAGCTCCTGCAGAGCGTGAAGCTGAGGAGTGTTAGAGCACTTGTGTCCCGGTTCCCACTTGTCGGCACAACAAACACAGCGGCCACGGGCCTTCCGAAATGACCGTAGCATGGGTAGTTTAGAGTCCAGATTGCCCGGAGAAGTGTTTGTACGCCAATCTTCAGGGAGCTTGTCCTCCGGTGGCCCCAACAGAGCCGGGCGCGGTGGAGGTGGAGGAAGGGGCAAAGCACCACGAGGGAGCATCGTGTTAGCGAACGAAGAATGCTCTGATTTCTTGAACTCCTTGCGGCGACCATGGTCCAGCGCCTCCTCCTGTAAAAGAGCCAAATTGCAAGCAGTATTGAGGTCGTGTGGATGAGCAACGAGTAGAACAGGACGAATATCAACACGAAGGCCATCGATGAAACGAGTGACATAGTAAAGTTTGTCTGGGTTTGGAGAGTAAGCGGCCAGCTGCTCGACGAGTTCAGTGAACTTGTCGACATAGTCAGAGACAGACAAAGTCTGACGAATTTTGAGCATCTGATCAAGTAAGAGCTCAGGTTGGTCACGACTGAAACACTCATGGATGAGAGCGGCAAATGCTTCCCAGGATAGCAATTGGACTTGATGCTCAACTGACTGGAGCCAGCGGGCTGCAGTGTGGGTGAAGTGGTGGGTGGCAACACGAATCCACACAGTAGGGTGGACCGAATACATCTCGAAGTGGGAACGAGCACGGGACAGCCACAATTTGTGATTATCGCTACTGGCCTAGATGGGAAGAGGATTGAGGTTGATTGGGGATGGGATTATATGGCTTGTTAATGGCGGGGTAAGGTGGTGGATAAGGAACAGGAGGCGGAAACGGGTGGAATGACGGTGGTGGAGAGTAATGTGTGGGAGGAACAGAGGAAGGGAACATGGAGTGCGAGCACGTACCATTGGCCGGGGTTAGTCATGTCGTCGGTTGGTACTCCCGCAGATGGGTGCACGGCAACCGACTCAGGAGCGGGTAGGATGGCGGGACTGGAAGGCGAAGTCTCGATCACCGCCCGATCCCAATGTTTGGAGAGGCACTGAAGCTCGATGCCGATGCTGTCGAGGTGGCTGTCGACGACAGGGCACCAGGACGTGAGATCCACCGTCGTCTGCTCCAGTGCCGCGACCCGATCATCCCGCTCGTCGCAGATCTCGTGGAAGCGCACCAACTCCACATCCACCATGCGCTGCTCGATGTCGCTGAGGCGAGTGTCGAGGGAGCGACCCCAGTCGTCAGCGACGACGGCAGCGTTGTACTGCGATGCACAGAACTCCTCCAGAGAAGCCAAGCGGCGATCTATCGTTTCGGCACGAACGCAGGAAGCGGACGTGGACGGATCGAGCGGAGGAATGCGGAGCGCCAAGGCGTCGAGCCACTCCTGCTGGGAAGCGGTCAGGTCCACCAGCGGCGACAGCCGACGATCGACCGCCTCATCCCGCGCCTGGAGCTCGCGGACGGAGTCGTCGTAGCGCTGCTCCCAATGCTCCCAGCGCGCCGAAGAACGGGCCTCCATGCCGTCGAGCGTTGCAGCACTTTGTTGAACATGCTGCAGACCTGAGGATCCATGGCGCCGTGCTTGCGCTAGAACCTGGTGAAGTAGGAATGGGGAGGTAGGGAAGGATCCAGCATGAACGAGGCCGAGGATTGGTAGATCTGATACCAATGTTAGCACCCGGGGAAGATGCTAGAAGAACTGGAGCAAGAACCAATAGGAAGAACGATAGAGAGGGGAGGAACCGGCAGAGGACCGATTGGGGAGCTTAGTATTCAGGTTTGGTATTCAAAGTTGATTACAGGAACGACTCTCCTCCAAAGGATGGCAACGTGTCGGGTTTGAACCCGAAACCCACGGGTTTTAGACCCGGTGGGGGCGGGGGCGGGGGTGGGTTTTGATTTGGCCCCGCGGGCTTTTGGGTTTAGGGACCCAAAACGGGTCGGGACGGGTGTGGGTCTAGAGTTTCTCCCGCGGGTTTTTTCGGAGACCAAAAATCCATAAAAAATCAGCCCACATAAAAGGCCCACGTAACAACCCTAAGTATATATATTGTTTCCTCCTCATTCGTATCCGCCCAGGCAGCCAGCCGCCGCATCCGCAGGACAGACGAGGAGACAGACCGCTGCCCCTGCCCTGCCCTACCGTACAGGCGCGCCGCGCAGTCATGCACACGCCCGATGCCCCGACGGCCGCTGGCCCTGCGCGGCGCCCCGCTGGTCGCTGCCGCACCCCGCACAGGCGCGCAGTGCCGCTGTGTTGCACAAGCCGGCCCGACGCCGTTGCTGGCGGGAGTGGTGGCTGCTTGCTGCCGTTGCTGGAATGATGGTGGGTGCTTGCTGCTTTCTGTCGCTAACCTGCTGGTAGCCTGGTACTGCTGTTGCCTGCAGCCTGCTAGTGCATGTGCGTGCTGCCTGCAGTGCTGGTGACTTCGCTATCATCCTGTGATTCTTTTTTTGTCCCTGTATAATTGTGTATTATGATCTATGCAGTTGTTGTTGCTAAGATTTTCTTCAATAAACAGTGTCTGTATTTATTTTAGTGGGTTTGTGATCTGGTACTTTTTTCTATGCTATTCCCAAATTTCCATGATTAAAAATACAGTGAATATACGTATTATTTCTGTCATGACATTTAGTAATTGAGACTCGGGTGTTGGGTCCCTCGTCGGGTTTTGAATCCCTGTCGGGTTCGGGGTCGGGGCAGATTCTCACCCGAATCGGGGTTTGGGTTCGGGGCGGGTTTTGTTGACGGGTTTCGGGGGTGGGTCCGTGGAGCCTCCACCCGCCCCGAACCCGCCCCGTTGCCATCCTTAAGGATGGGGAGTGCTGACAGCGTGCGATAGCTGGACCCAAGTAATCGAAACAATGAGATTTGTTGAGTTGTTCTTGCTTATTGCCTTGCCTCCTATTATTCACATGCATAGGGGAATTTATGGTGATTAAGCACTGTCATTGTATCGTTGCACACTAATACAAAAAACTTAAACGTGGCGGTCAAAACAGGTTTCTGGAGGCGGGCAATGCAACCGTCTCCAATCAAACGTCTGCATTAATCATGGTTTAACTGTGGCGGTTAAAGCGCCCGCCACGGTTAATAGTTTATAGCAGGCGGGCGCATTATAACAACCGCCACGGTTAATGGATATTAACCGAGGCGGGCGTTGTAAGCCGACCGACTGCGTTAATGCTTTAACCAAGACAGGCAGCTTAATTAGCCCGCCTCCAAAATATCTTCATTGGAGGCGGGCTACTCTTATGCACCCGCCTCGGTTAACATTTTTCAATTAAAAAAATAAAATTTTAATTTGAAATTTGATTTGAAATTAATTTGAACCAAGAAGAGACAATAAATAGAAATATGAAACAGAAATATATACATATCCAAACGTATCTCATATCACACACCCAACAAACAAAAATAGTAACTTAATGTTGTTTTCACATATCACCCTACTCCTTTCCCTCTAAGAAGATATCAGACAACTTGTAATCGGAAAGGTGTAGCATGGTGCTTCATTTTTTTAACTTCTCGTACTCTTCTAGTTCTGCTAAGCTGCCGGTTGGGTTGAAGAATGGCGTCCCTTCAAGCACGTAGCTGTCCATGACAAACTTGTAGATGTCCCTAACCGTTGTTGTAATGGTCTTCTGATCTACCTTCGATTTGTCCCACTCCTTTATTGACGACTTGAGCTGCTTATAGCTAGAGTTGAATTTGCCGCATGCTCTGAGGTACGCGCAGACGTAGAATCCGCATAACACTGACCCTGTTGGTTGTTTGGCACACTACACAATGTTGACGGTATTTATACCATGTTTTCTACCGTCATAACCGTCAACAAAACGCTCTTTTCGGGGAAGAAACAAGCAAACAAATAGTGACTTAGGTACAAATAACTTGGTTCCACATGTACATGTCAGTATTTTCTTGCAGGTACTCAAACCAGGTACTTTCAGAGTTTAGAAGCCAAAGATAAAGATATTATGCAAATCAAAATATGACAAAGTGGCAAAGTAATGTCACAATCATCAATGTCTTGGCTCCAGGATCAAGTGGACACTTGGTGTACACCATCCATGGGTCGGCCGACCCATAGTTGGTGGCCCTAAGACTTAAGCAACAAGCAATGGAGTGATGTAGGAGAGAGCTGAGCCCATATGGAGCCATGACATGGGTCGGCCGACCCATGCATGGAGCTCTGCTGGCTCTGCTGACGTGGCATGATCCACTACACCTCTCCTACAGTCCATTTCCACCTTTAGATCACAAGTATAACTTCAATCAACGGTGGAAGAGCAAAGCACATGGATTCATGGGCCCACAACGAAGGACCCAACGTCGCAACAAAATATCCAACATTTGGGCAACACTCTATGACACGTGGGGAACAAGATGGTGGGACCCACCTGTCATAGGGGGGTCGGCCGACCCCCTAGTGTCCAACTTCCACCCACCGACTCCAGACACGATGATAGGCAACGTGGTGAATCCAGAACGTCCAAATCAAGTCTGTTCAAGGTCGGTGGATTCAAGGGTAGAGATGGAAAGACACATGGATTGATGACATGGCACTCCTCTTCATCACCCTATAAATACCCCCTAGTTCTTCACTCTAGATAATCAAGTGTATCATAGGAAGAAAGACTACTTTAGTAGCTTTAGTGTAAGAATAAGAGAGAAGAGAGTGAGGGAAGTCTTCAGGAGAAAGCCCCGGGTCTGTCAGGAGTCTTCTCCAAGGTGTACCTCAGCGGATGCAAGCTTCGAGTAAGTTTTACATCTGAGTCCTTCTAGTATTTGATATTCTGGTTCTGATACTATAAGTATATACTTGCTTTACTGGTACATTACTTTATTTAGTGAAGTGCTCTAGTCTCTAGCTAAGATTAGAGTAGTAAGTGTAGTGTAGACGTGGTGTCTAGATAATATCTTACCAGTGTAGGCCGCTTGTTGCACGGATTGTTTGTGGGTGCCAGCAAGTGGTGACAGCCTTGTCTAGTCTTAGTATCCCACCACGTGTATAAGACAAGTTATTAAAACGGTAGGGCATCAATACAACTGCGTCTCCTCGGGCAGGAGTTATATCTCCTAGTGTTTCGTATATCGCCTCTTGTAAAGGGAGGAGGTGGTAAACCTCTTTATACTTAGAACACCACGACCAGATATCTTTGCTACATAGGGACCTCTCTATACATACATCCTAAACCCTTTGATCACCATCTGACGGCCTTGGACCTAGTTAGCTCACTTTGCGTTCCCCGTGGAAAATACAATACCTGAAATACTCCTGGTGAAGGCTACATTGACTACCGTACGCTTGCGGTATATCCATTTACCACTTCTGGTGTCAACACACAATATCCATAATACACGTTATCACTAGTTGCGACATGTGTAGAGAACATATACAGTGCACACATAGCTCTTATGGAACGTATGGGGAAATGGTGCCTGACTTTTAGTGTTTTGGAGAACTTCTGCTTCTTCTTATTGGATCTTCGATCAATGCACATGGAATCCTCCACATACTTGTGGTAAGCGCTGTAACAAAACAACTAGTTACTATCAATGATAATAAACTTTCATAAAACGTAAAAGGACAAGTACATTGACTTACAATCTCAATAAGTTTGTAAATTCCTTATACCCTTCATTCGGTGTATTCAAAGAGTCGAATACACAGGCCCTACCATCCTGAGGATAGATTATAAATGCAATCCAATGGCCCATGATTCCCTCGCTGCACAATAAAACACACTTCAAATCTTAGCAGTGGTACGGTGAAGCATCATATTTGGACTTTGAAAGCTAGGATCCACTCTACATACCCGAACTGGTGGGCAGCAAGGATACAACTATCTCCGTTGAGCTTCTTCATGACTTTGTACACGTACATCCCTGCGACATATCTCAAATCGTTCGCCAATTTTAACTTGGCTGCCTTTTTCTCTTCTGGATTCAAGTTGACTAGGCCCTCGTGATCGTCCGGTATGTCATAACCCTTGATGACTCTCTCGTTAATATGCATCGGAGAGAGGTAAAGAATTTTTGTGCCCAATTTCTCGCATACTATCGTTCAATCATACAGTGGCACAAAATTAAAGTTTTCATTAACTTACAATGCAAACAAGGTGACTTGAGCGAGGTCGAGGTCCTTGGGCCGCAGGAGCCTATGCATGTGGTGGAAATCGACGACCACCATCTCATCTGTGCGTAAGGAGAAGTACTCCTTCGGCACGTGGACAATGAAATCTTGCAAGCCTACTTTCACCGCCTCCCTGTACCAAAGATGGAACCGCCTCACGTCCCACGGCTCCTCCATGAGCTCACCCTTGGTTAACATGAACTTGCCATGCTCGTAACGCTCCGGGCAATCATCGGAACGGGGCCAACCAGCTGAAGACTTCGGCTTGTGCATGAGATAGTCAGGAGTGAGAAACTGTGCTAGTAACTCCTCATACATATCATTTGGATATTAATTCACGCCATAAACCTACCTTGGAAACGTAGTTGAGCTTCGATATTCTTTTACTATGCTGATGACCGCCGTGTCCACGTTGGTGTACCCGCGGTTGGGCTCCAGTTTTGGCGGCTCCTCTTCTTGTGCTTGCTTTTTGGGGGTGGGCGGTTGCGTTATATGGACCTCCGCGGTTAATACATTAACCAAGGCGATCATATTTAAGAAAACCGCCTCGGTTAACCTATATTAACCGTGGCGGTTGTTATAATGCGACCGCCACGGTTAATATCGATTAGCCGAGGCGGTTTCTTTACAATGACCGCTGCGGTTAATGTTTAACCGAGGTGGGCGCTCAAGTGGCACCCCGGGCACCGCTAAACGGAGGCGGTCGCTTGACCTGCCCGCCTCCTTTAATGTTTTGCTAGTGCCGCGCAAAATCATTTCTGTATTAGTGGCACTAAATTTTGGGAACATCAAAAGATAACACAGCTACACAAAGGAAACATAAAACATTATGAACATTATAATATGTCTATTGGCCTGTATCGCATTTTGGATAGTATAGCATATAATAAGAGGATTCTAAGCACATGGAGAATCGATGGTTGCAGCATCCGTCTTCAGTACTCTGCTTCACCACATAGTATGGATATAATACGATGCTCGGCTGTGTCTCTACGGTCGAACGAACGCGTTCATCCCTGCTAATCACACGAATATTTGATCACATCAGTGATTGACGCTTCGTGGAGATTACTGTGGCCATATAAACGATGAGTAGGGTAGAAACAACCATTAATTATCTGTAAAAGAAAAAGAAAAGTTGAGCGGATAGTGAAAGATTGCAAGTTACCTGAATGCATATTCATATGAATCTTGGTGCTGATCTGCATCTCAATCTTGGACGTAGTCGATAAGACACTTTCCAATATGGCTGATCTTATCCCACTCCATGCTTCCTGGTGATAAGGAGTCATAGAGGTCCTTGCTGCAAGTCAAGTCCAAACACCTTGGATTCAGAGCTCGCAAATATTCTGGAAGTGTGTTCATGGTGACATCTTTTAAGTATAGGCTATCTAGTTCGGGGGCATCTTCCAGCACCGCCACACAGGGGCAGCGGACGATCTTAATCTTGCGCAAGCAGTGGTGGAACCAGAAGTTTTGATTAGAGGGGGCCAGCTAAACATGGTCAATCCCATCACAATATATTATACTTTTTAAAGGGTATTGTAATCACAATTTTAGTTGCATCTACTTTATTTGTTGCTTATGCCAATAGTTTTAATCCAGCTATTTGCATGGATGCATGGAGAGAATTCTCCAAGAGGCCTAATACTAATATGGATATTTTCTAATTCCTATTAACATCTAATAAACCAGACTACATGGAGTAAATATCGGATTAAAAATTTAGCATGGTACGGTGTTAGGGGGTGGGGGCCGTGGCCCCCGCTGGCCACCCCCTAGTTCCACCCCTGTGCGCAAGCGGGAGAGACCCTTGATCCTCTTGAGCTCGGGGAGTCGAACATTTCAAGTTCCACGACCAAGGGGAAGGTGGCAACAGATGTTAGGTTGGTGATCTCGCACAGCGATAGTTTTCTGAGAGTATGCCTCTTGCTTTGGCGAGACCTGGTGACACACTTCAACTTGCAGTTAAGGATGCAGAGATTCTCTAGATAAGCCATGGCTATGGTAACTTCAACGCCCTCCTGCTTCTCTTCACAGTCAGTGTCGTTCCACTCCCACTCCTCTCACTCACATAGCCCAACCAGCTGCAGGAGTCTCAGCTAAGGGAACACATCAGAATAATTGGAGGAGGATGGCGCTTGGAATTCAGGCCCAATACACTTGATGGCTAGAGCATCCTCAATGGTCAGCCCTTCCAAACATGGGAGGCAACAAAGACTGTCTAGGAGTTAGGTGCAGCAATGCAGGTTTTGTAGCACTAAATACCTCAGTCTCTTCGAGAAGTCCGCCGATTCTGGAGCATGCATCCAGTTGGGTAGCCGACGACCAACATAGCTCCCTTCCACGTGCAAAGTCTCTAGGCAGGTTGGCAGGGATAGCTTTTTGAAGACATCCTCCTGGATTGACATTACACTCTGCTGCTGCTGCTCGTCCATAGTATGTCCGCTAGTAGTAATAGCAGTGTAGTTCAACCCTAGAATACGAAGGTGGGCCTTGCTGCCAATCATGGCCTTCTCAGCCATCAAGCTAGCAGGCACCTTCTCTAGGCCACATACCACAAGTTCTCTAAGCTGAGAAAGAGGCGCCAACTCTTGCAAACTGCACTAGCTTCCCGCATCTGTGTTGTCCACGTGTATTGGGAACCCATAAAGTAACCTCAGATTTGCCAACTCGCCAAACCCCTTGGGCACGGCACTAATGTTTGCTACGATGCTACTAGGAAGACGCCTTAGCTTCTCACTTGCAAGAATCACATGCTGCAGGAACTTCATCTTGTAGATGTCATCTGGTAGCCTAGATGTATCTGTACTGTTCAAGTGAAGGTATCTCAAATGCTTCAACTTAGGAAACAACCAACTCATCACAATCAACAATAGAACATATGTACAGTACCCGCAGACTAGAGAAACTACCTAGCGAATAACCAAGCTTCAAGTGAAACTAGGCTGCTTGGGGGCACATGCCCCCTTCCAAAAGTCCACACACGCATAACATAAGAAGGGTTAATATGAGCGATTGCAGAGAACAGTCGAGAACGCTGACTACATCTCGTACCTACCCCGTCTAGGCGCCCACTATATATAGTTCCCAGTCCCTTGCACGCTCCAGCTTTTGGCAGCACGCACCATGAGACGTCCATAGCAAGTCCACCAAGCCATCATGGAGGTCGAGGTGTAGCTTCCCAGGAAGAAGATGGCACCTGGCAACAACGACGTCACGTGGCCCGAAAACTTGTACCGATCCATATCATTCCATACGACCACCCAAACAAAAGTCATGTATCATCATGTACAGGTAACCAAACAATCAACAAGTATCTATCTTATTCAGACTTAACTCATACTCCCTTCATTCCAAATTGTAAGTCATTCTAAAAATCTTGGAGAGTTAAAACATCTCAAGTTTGACGAAAATTGTAGAGAAAAATATAAAGATTTATGACACCAAATAAGTTTACGATAAAAATATATTTGGTGAAGAATTTAATGATACTTTATTGATATTATAAATATTAGTATCTCATCATATAAATTTGGTCAAAGTTGAGATGCTTTGACTCTCCAAAATTTTTAAAATGACTTACAATTTAGAATGGAGGGAGTACATAATCCATCCATCTTGGATGATCCATCCCATTCACCTATATACACCTAACCAAACACAGAGAGACGGATGGATGGAACTCGATCGTGTACCTACTTGATAATGTCATCGTCAAGTGTAGAGTCATCGTTGTAGATCATGTTTGGTTAGTTGTATGGAATGATATAGATTGATACAAGATCATGTTTGATGGGTTGTATGAGTTCATCCAAGAATATTACACGTTAATACATGCTTGCACAGTAGTATACGAATGCAAAAACAAAAGATAAGAGGAGTTTCTATTTTCTCTAACCTTCCATTAAATAATTTTTTAACTAGAGTGGAGCCCCACACTGCGCGTGGGAGGGGGAGGGGGCAAAGAAAAAAAAAGAGGGGAAAAAATTTGTTGACGGGTGTGGTACTGTTCATAACGGGTGGAACTGTTTCTTATCAGACACGATACTATTCCTTAACGGGTATGGTACTGTTCCTTAACAGGTAGTAATGTCCCCTAACGGGTGGACCTGTTACTGTGTACCAGGCCTGTTACTGTTTGCTACTGTAGCTAGAGGAAAAAGTGGGGTGTAAACCGTGCAGATGAACAGTAACTTTTCACCAAACTTATATGTCTTTATAGATTGGGTAAATGCAATTAATGTTCTTAGTGATTTCTTCCTCTGCAAAGCAGCCCACTCATCTACTCCTGATACAGTCTGTACTACAGAGAGGCGGCGGATCAGCATGCTGGCGCCATGACCGGCAGTAGCAGCCCGCTCTTTGTTGACCAACACCATAGATTCTTCTCTTGCCACATACTCAGCAAAGGAGCGGACCACGTCATGCATAGTGCACTTGTCTCCAGTGAGATAATATTCGTATGTACTCGCTCCATCCCAAATTGTAAGTCATTCCAACGATCCTGAAGAGTCAAAGCATTTTAAGTTTGACCAAAATTATTAAGAGAAATACAAAGATTTATGACACCAAATAAGTGTATTATGAAAATATATTTGTGAAGAATCTAATGATATTTAGTTGATATTGTAAATATTATTATCTTGTCATATAAATTTGGTCAAAGTTGAGATGGTTTGACTCTCTAAGATTGTTGGAATGACTTACAATTTGGGATGGAGGGGGAGATTTCTCTTTATTAGCTCTTGATAGTACTCGCTCGCTTCTAGTCCATACTCATCACTTTCATCCCCATAGGTCCAATAAATCCTTCACTGATCGACATTCGAGTAACCACAATCCCTGTAATTTCTTCCCCTTTAGGAAATAATAAGCAGTATAGAAAACACTGCTTCAGCTGGGGAGACAGATCTCCGTAACTCAGATACAAACGATTATCCAATTCCTGAGGCAGTCCAGCCACTGACCATGCAGAGTCATTCAGAACAGTCTTCCACTGGCTCTCGCTTGGATATCTGGTACTTAACAGTCCTCCTATCATTTTAATCGCAAGTGGTAACACATCACACTTTCCAAGCATTTCTATCCCAATATGTTTCAGCTTATCGATTCCAACTACCTGCCAATGATTAATTAGTTATTATTCATTTCAAATAAGATTCACACATATGCATGTGTTCCAAATCCAAATGGGCTCAAACTAGATGCCACTACTAAAAAAAATCTTTTACGAGGCGCTTCCAATTTATTTTCCGAGGCGGTTTTCCTTCCTAACCGCCACGGTTAATACTGGCATTAACCGAGGCGATCACTTTTTTATTAACCGAGGCGTTTATAAAAAACCGCCTCGGTTAATATATTTATGGAGGCGGGCAACCTAAAAGAACCGCCACGGTTAATATATATCAACCGAGGCAGTTTATTGTAACGTAACCACCTCGGTAAATCATTAACTGAGACGGTCATCCTAATACAATCGCATTCATAAATCAAGCCCAACCCATTAGCCCGCACCAGTCCACTAGCGATCTCCATATATAAGTAGCACTTAGGGTTTCATTCACTCCCTCCCGCAGCCGCTCCCCAGACCGCGCTACCGCTAGCTCTCTCTCTCTCCCCAGACCGCAGCCTCTCCCTATCCACGCTACCTCTCTCCCCAGCCTCTCTTGGCGCGGCCCTAAGGGCGGCTCGACTGTGCGGCCGGCGAGGCCAGGCGGCGGCCCCTCCCCATGGCCGGTCAGGGGCGTGGTGGCCCGTCCCCGCGGATGGCAAGGGCGCGCGGCGGCCCCTCCCCGCGGCGGCCAGGGCGCACGGTGGCCCCTCCCCGCGGCCGGCCAGGGGCGCGGCAGCCCGTCCCCGCGGACGGCAAGGGCACGCGGCGGCCCCTCCCCACAGCGGCCAGGGCACGCGGCGGCCCGTCCCTGCGGCCGGCCAGGGGCGTGGCGGCCCGTCCCCGCGGCCGGCAAGGGCGCGACGTGGCCAGGGCGGCGCGGCGGCCCGTCCCCGCGGCCGGCCAGTAGCGCCCCTCCTAGCCGATCCGGTGGCGGCGGCAGCCCGTGGGGTGGGGTGGGCTCATCTGTGGGTTTTTCTTTTTTTTAATTTTTTTAATTGATTAACCATGGCGGTCAGACAACCGCCTCGGTTAAGGTCACGATTAACCGTGACCTTTGATCCGAGGCGGTTGTGAAAACCGCCACGGTTAATGAAAAACGCCCGTCGCGGTTAATAAAAAATGTAGTGTGTGCGCGGTGTTTTTGTGATTTTTATATCCTTGTACGGAATACATTTTTGTTTAAAATTTTGACATAAGAAAATTTATTTGCAATCACAGCTTTATTCACAAGTTATGTCAAAATTTTTTATAAGTAGTGTACTCCCTCTGGTTCCAAATTTTCTTATGTTTTGAGGTTGTCCTAACTCAACATATCAAAGCTGTGATTGCAAATAACTTTTTTATGTGTTAAGTTTGGATATGTGAAAATTAGAGGATCAGATTATTCCTCTGGAAATATAGTTTCATAAAGATATAATAGTTTCATAAATATTGTGTAGCAAAATGTACTAGTCGAAGTTGCGTTGCGAAGATTACCCCAAACTATGCAGAATTTTGGAACCGGAGGGAGCTAGTAACACTGCTGATACAAATGACTCGATAAGTAAGCACAAAATATGCCTATTTTTTGTTTCTAATAATTTACTAATTAATTTTATTTAGAATACTGGCAAGAACACTATGTGTTCAGGATCCTAAATCAAGTCGGACGCGGGTAGACTGCTGACCAGGTGATGAAAGTCGACTAAGTGTTGTCACTGGAATACAGTGGAGTGGAGCATACAAGATTTTTGTGTAGGTTCAGGCCTCCTATGGGGAATAATATACTACGTCCTGTTTGGTGGATCGCTTGCTGTATCAAGGTGTAGCTAGCACAAGTACAGAATTGCTCGTAGGGCGCTATGGCTATTGCTAAACCCTAGCTAGAAGCATGTCCTCTCGCTTAGAGGTGTTACGAGGGGGGTATTTATAGACGCAAACCCCGGAGTACATGTTGGTTTAGGGTTTTCTTCTCTAAGGTCCGGGCGATCTCCTTCCAAAATTGGTTAAGATAAGTGCAGATCCTCCACGTGGTGGTTATCAGAATCCTTCCTTCTTTATCGCCAATCTGTACCCCTTGGTGGCCCTCTCTGGAACATGCATCCCTACCCGTTGGAGGTCGGGAGCCGATGCCCGATATGGCATCCCTGTCAGTCTGTCACTACATTACACAAAGTCTAGCATGCATTGGACAGTGAGCTGCTATTTTCACTTGGGGGGTGTTTAGATGTGTAAAGTTTTGGAATTTTGACACTGTAACAGCGAGGAATCTTTTTTTATAAGTGTCCAATCATGGTCTAAGTAGACTCAAAAGATTCGTCACACGATTTACAGTCAAACTGTGTAAACATGTAAAAATTTCGTCTATATTTAGTACTCCATGCATGTGCCGTAAAATTGATGTGACAGAAGTTTTATGATTTTGGAGAGGATAACACCTCCTTGGTATCCGCACCCATGACATGCATTGCATGTGGCCGCGAGCCCTACGTACCCTGGCTCCTCTGATTGCTTATTTCTGTTTGACATCACAGCAACGCAAGAGCCCGCCACTGTACACAGACCTTGGCCTCCTACCTAGCTGCTATCTTCATACGCTTCTTTATTTTTTTTCCATGATTTGATTTTAGGATCTAAAATACGAGCTGTGTAATCTCATGAAGGACGAAAAGGCCTCAGGAAGTTAAATGGGATTTGGTCGTGACTCGTGAGAGACAGCTGCATTCGGACCGAGGTATGGTCTTTTTGTTGTATTTTAGGTAGTAGTTTCATACTAAGGTAGTGTTTGGATCCCATGAGTTTATATAAGCTGCACTTAGATAGTAAAGATGCTAGATGTGGAAGCTAGTCTTCAAAACTTGAGCCGTTTGCAGGGGCGGGCCCACCATGATGCAATGGTATTCAGTTGAATACAGATTATTTTTGGCAAAATGTATATATATAATGTATATATATATATATATGAAAAAACAAATATATTACGAATTTTGAGTGTTGAACAGAAAAACAGGTCTAATTTCTAGACGTTTTTTCTCGGCCCAACAAAACTAGGCGTCTAGGCGGCCCATTAGCCACCTAGAGGCCCAAAATCTCTCCCATCCCCACCTCTCTCCTCTCTCCACTCGCGAACAGAGCCGGCCGCGAGTCGTGACTTCCCGTTCCCGACCGCGTCTTCCTCTTCCCTTTCCCTAGCCCTAAGCCACCAGCCGCCGTCCGCCATCGCCACTCGCGCGTGGCCAAGTCACGCCGTCGCGGGGGCAGCCGCAGCCCGCATGGCACAGCCGCGCAGCCCGCCGCCCGCGGAGGTGCGCCGTCGCGGAGGGCGGGACCGCGGGGGCAGGGGACTGCGCGGGGGTGCATGACCGGCCGGAGGCCGCGACCCGCCTAGCGCCCAGGCCGGCAGCGGCAGGCCGCAGGCGACTGCTGACTGGCCGAGCAGATAGCCAAGTCACAGCAATAGCGATTTTTGAGTTTCAGAAATTCAGTAAGTTTCAAATCCCAATTTCCTATTTAATATGTACTTGATAGTGTATTAGGAATAGCAATTTGTCTAAAGTATGAAGAGAAAAAAGAGTAATACCACGGATCTGAGGAGTTTCTTGCAGCGGGCTGCTGCAAAGATAGCTTGGTCACATTCGGGAATTCTTCTTGCAAGCAAAGGATGATGACATCATAAACCATTTTCAAAGCATGAAGGATCGAAAAATTGTCTTATAGTCTGTAAGTTTTCTTCTCATTTTGTTGTTGCCTATTAGACTATATTCCGTATGTTGCCAATTTGTTATGTTGAATTATTGGTAGTAATTTCAATTTATGTTGCCATTTTTCAATATATGAATTTGGCCTCAATTTTGTGTATATTTCCTATATAATATGCAGTTACAACTGTATGGCATTATACATGCCGAATATTGGCCATTTTGCGGTCAATTTTTTTTAGTACCCTATAGAATTCGAATACCGTGCCCCAAAATCCTGCGCCCGCCACTGGCCGTTTGAATCAAAAGTTGGACTGTGAAAGCTGTTCGGCAACCCGGCTATGAGGATCCAAACTGAGCCTAGCGAGTTTCATTTTGCTGTACTTGAGTGTTTTTGCTCTGCTCTTGTTTTCAATAACCTTTGACTCTGTTTTAGTTTTATTAGACATGTATACACGTATAGGCATTGCATTGTACATCAACTTGTACCCCAAGCTATCTATATAGCCGAGTATGGCATGAGGTACAAGTTGACGTACAATACAAAGCCTTTACACTACATTACTCAAGTGAATCCATACTGTTACTACATTATTACTCAAGCTGGCAAAAGGGTCTCTAGTTGAGTTGGTTAGGTGTCTCTGTACCACTTTGCGGTCCTAGGTACTAGCGAATTTCATGCTGAGATTAATAAGTCCCCTCGAATTTCAGGCTGAGATTAATAAGTCCCCTCGTATGTCCCTTGGCTAAAGCATAGGTTAAGGCTCTGGCCCAGGTCACAGTTGTGGTTTGTTTAGGCCACTCCTGCCTAGGGTAACTGTAGCGATCGCCAGCCTAGTGGTGGTCTCACAGGGTTATACGGGCCCTGTGTATGGGGGTGGTGGTGGTTTAGTGATTTTCTTTGCCACCGTGAGAAGATCTTCTCTTATAAATAGAAATCTGCTGGCGGTTGAGAATACATTTCTACAGGCGATTCTCTTTAGGAACCGCCTATAGAAATCCGTTTTTTTACAGGCGGTTCATTTAACTAACCGCTGTGTTTATTTTTCTCGACTTTTTTTTTCCAAAATAGGCTGTACCCTGTTTTTTCAATTGAATAAGAAAAAGTCTACATCACCTCTTCAACTATGGCGCAGTGACTACTTAACCCCCCAAACTATGAAACCGTCTGTTTTACCCCCTGAACTTTTTAAAACCGTTCAAATTACCCCCTGGAGTGGTTTTGGACGGTGGTTTTGGCTTTTTCCTTTTTCTATTTATTTCTGCTGAATCATTCAAAAATCATAGTAAATCATAGAAAAATCATAAAATAGAAAATCTAATTTTGTTGGACTCCACATGAGTAGATCTACACATTGAATATGTAATATAATATGCTTTAGTTACAGCTATGAATTTTTCCAATTAATTATAGACAAAATTTGATATTCTAACTAATTTAAAGCTAAAAAAATTGTACTAAAGCATATTATATTATATATTCATTGTGTAGGTCTACTCATATGGAGTCCAACAAAATTAGATTTTCTATTTTATGATTTTTTTATGATTTATTATGATTTTTCAAAGATTTAGCGTAAATAAATAGAAATGAAAAAGGCAAAACTGTCGTTACTGTAGCAAAACCATGGTTATTGTAGCAAAACTGTCGTCCAAAACCGCTCCAGGGGGTAATTTGAACGGTTTTGAAAAGTTCAGGGGATAAAACAGACGGTTTCATAGTTTGGGGGTTAATTAGTCACTGCCCCATAGTTGAGGGGGTGACATAGACCTTTTTCATATTAAATACACTAGATCCTATTATAGGGTCATTATCAATACATATATATACAAACATGCAATTAATTAATTATATGTACACACATATTTATACACTTCTAAGTTTTTACATCATGCGATATCGATGCATATACACACATATTGTCGGGTACCAAAGTTAGGGGTACCCAACTTCGATGCAAAAACGCTTATTCCCAACGCGGCCTGGCCCAAGTAAGGCCAGTGGAAGCCCACGAAGGCCGCGTCTACAGAGGCCCACGACGTCATTGCACCAATGACAGCCAACCCTCGGGAGAGCGGCACCCTCGGCGCCAATTCTCCGATTCGCCCGAGCCTCCCCGGGAGAGCTCGGGAGAGCGGCACCCTCGGCGCCAATTCTCCGATTCGTCCGAGCCTCCCCGGGAGAGCTCGGGAGAGCGGCGCCCTCGGCGCCCATTCTCCGGTTCGCCCGAGCCTCCCCAGGAGAGCTCGGGAAAGCGGCGCCCTCGGCGCCCATTCTCCGATTCGCCCGAGCTTCCCCATCCCCCTCGAGCGCAATCTCACAAAGGCATCCAAGGCACAGGTGATGTCAGCGGAGCAATCTTGGACCACAAGAGATCTCTTTGACCACTTTACAAGCACTGTCCTGTCAAGCGAGATTCTCGACGCGACTATGCTTCGCACGCCCCTGACGGCCATACCACCTGTCAGGATTTCCCTGGCAGCGGATTTGATAGGCCCACTATGGCCGTCCTCTCCACGGTATGGTCTACGGTGTGCCGCCCCGTTTTTCACCGGGGTCTACCAACTACGACTGCGACAGTCCGAGCGCCTGACGACGGGCTACGCAAGAACGGAAAAAGCGCCTACTGCACTGTCCACTCAAAAGGACGAGCACGCCTTCCATCCGGGCCTACCTAACCCTCGAGAAGTACTGTCCAAAGGACGGAAATACGCCCGAGGGGAGATATCACCCTGCTCCATCCCATCACGCCTCTAGGAGTCCCGAGCCTTGGGAGACAACACCCCGAGACGACTCGCCCTCTTGTCACATCGTGCGGAAGGACAGCCATCAGGTGTGACCCTACGGCATGCCGTAATCCGACGACTGTTGCCGCCTTGGAACTCACCAAGATCGTACCAACCACTACCGCCATTCCCCGGAGACGCGGAGAAAAGACCGTAGCTGACGATAGTCAAACGAGGAACAACAACTCCTCACTGTAACATACGTAGCATTGTAAGCACTGCCCTTGCCTCTCCCTTGCGACTATAAAAGGGAGAGCAGAGGCCAGCTTTAGGAGGCCCCAGAAGTCCTAAGTTCACACTCGCAGATACACACCAACAGCAAACGACTTGCATACACTAAGACACTCACAAGAGACCTGAGAGCACTTCCCTCTCTCGCCTAGCTTGTAACCCCAACACGACTCTCCTCCCCACTGGACGTAGGGCTTGCTTGGCCTGAACCAGTATAATCCCTGTGTTCCCCTTTGCGCACCATCCGTAGCCTCAACCGCAAAACACATATTTACTAGCCGATGTTAGCCCCGCTAAAACTAGCACCGACACATATACTTCAAAGTTTTCACATGGTTTCGTGCCCTAGTAATCTTCACGCTGAAGATTTATCCTACCAATGTCTGTTAGTGCTCTATACTTGGGCTGTGCTAAGATACCGGTAGCATCGTGATATTTTTCATCGAATGATATGACTTCTTTCATCATGAAATTACACATGTCCTCGAAGATGCCTAGCAAAGTTTCTTCTGACATGTTCTTTGCCCTTTCTATCTTACATCCCCGTCCCTATATAAACATCATATTTTTTTAACTTGATTATTACACACTAATTTGAACTTTAATGACAGATTGTTGCTTGTATATTACCTGAGGGTTGTTGACGTATCGTTCGTTCACTCTCATGAACTCGCACACTTAGAATCCACAGTGGACCAATCTGACTGGTTGCTTATGGCACTATATATAACAGATAAAGTTGTCAACATTATATTGTCTTATATATGTCATGTGTATAACATATATATATATGTGTGTGTGTGTGTGTGTGTGTGTGCGTGTGTGTGTGTGTGTGGGTGTGTGTGTGTGTGTATGTATGTATGTATGTATGTATATATGTATGTATGACATATTTATTTATAATTTTACATACCGGTAATCATGAATTATATCTATTGACTTCCTCTGTTTGCTGGGGTTATCGAGCTTTCTCTTGTTCACCTGGTACCACCACCAACACCTATGACCTCGAATTAATCATCACCATGTTAATTAATCTCAAGCTCACATCGATATAAGTATATATGCATGCATACACATTTTGGCTTACCGCTCTATGATAGTCAGGAATGCTGCATATGTTATGGGATCGTAGTCTGTGGAGTCATAGACCACCACCCATTGCTGTCTTGGATAAATATAAAAGCAGATCCAGTGGTCCATGCACGAATTAAATTTGTGAATTCATGTGTATTGAAATTATATATTAATGATGTCGTAATGTACGTGTACTCTCACAGTACTTACCCAAAGTGGTACGGGGCAATTATGACTTGCCTGTGCCTCCACTTCTTCAGTGCATTCCTAATGTAGACAGCATATTTGGCTTCAAAGTCTTTCTGTATGTCTACCAGTTTCAATGCAGCTTCTTCCTCTTCCAAGCCCTTTAAGTCATCGTGTCCCGGCCCGATCCTGAATGTATGCTCGGCCTCGCATATTTTCATTGGATTAAGATACCTAATCAATTTGCTTACGTCTCTATTAGCACGATTCTCCTGCTCATCATATTGCATTCTGCAAGACGATATCGATCGATGTCAGAGATTCTCAAACTTAACTCAAAATAATAACAACATAAGCATATGTGTAATAAGTATCAGTGTACTTACAATGCAAACAAAGTGACTGTCTGTACATCATCTTTTGAGTTTCATCATCAACCAGAAGTTGAACCAGAGGTCCAACTTGGCCCAGATCCAGACACTTTTGGGCTTTTTCTCTTTTTTTTGTTTATTTTAATTGATTAATGGAGGCGGGCAAACCAATCGCCTCTGTTAATCTTCTATTACGCCTCCGTTAATCTTCTATTAACCGAGGCGTTTCATTGGAGGCAGTTGTGTTGCCCGCCTCCAGAAAGCGAAAACACCCGCCTCCAAAAATCTTAATGTAGTAGTGTTGAGGTCTGAAAGGTCCTTGTTTGGTTTTGGTAATTGAGTGACAACTTAGGTGGACTAATATGTGTTTAAGTATTGATTACACAGGTGATTAGTCCATAGGTACATGTGTGTGAGCATCTATGCCATGGAGGTGGAAATGGCTTGGAGATGATCCTTAACTCACACATATGGTATGAAGGAGCTAAACGCATGAGACATGACATGGAGTCATGTGGCTAGGTGGAGAAGATCAAGACAAGGCTTTGCGTCGATGGACCGGTTGCAAGTGTGAAGGGCAAGTCGGGTGATGGCTTGGCATCGATGGACCAACGCAATGGTGAAGAGCAAGTAAGTCAAGGATCGATGAACCAAAAGATGATATGAAGTGGATCATATCATTCATGAGGTGTTGGTGCATGTGTTGCATTGGCATCAATGGTGTCGGAGACGGAGATGAAGACGGTGATCAAAATGGAAAGAGCAAGGCAAAGGTATAACCTAGGGCGTTTTCATTTCACCGGTCTAAGGTTGAGTAGAGAAGTGCTTGACCGGATTTAGGATAGATGGCCGTACTATCAAGAGGGGCAAACTTGTTTGTATATCGGTCATCTAGTGCCACTTGAGCGATCTAACTTGCATACATTGCTAGGATCGAGTGGCGCGGTGAAAAGAGAGAAAAATCCTTTGAAAAATGTTTGTGAAAAGCTAACACACATGCACATGAGGTGTACACTTGGTGATGTTAGCACATTTGCAAAGGTAGTGAAGTTTGGTGTTGAGAAGAGCTCTCTGCAGAGCGTCGGACGCTAAGGAGTGGGAGCGTCGGACCATTGCTCTCGGTCCGATGGCTTACCCTAGCTTTAGTGCGAGCGTCGGACGGTGGTCGCTGTGGGAGCGTCGGACCATTGTGCTGGTCCGACGGTGTTTGGCTCTGTGAGAGTCGGACAGTCCGACGGGGTGAGAAGCGTGAGCGTCGGACTGTTGGCGGACAGTCCGACGGCGCGTCGCGGCGAGTTCACGGCATGGCGAGGCTTGTGGCGCGCTCTGGGCACGGCATCGGACGGGGTAGTTTGGTCCGATGAGGTTTTGGTGCTCGGGTTGCTCTCTGGAAGCGTCGGACCGTGGAGTTCGTTGGTCCGACGGTGTTCCATCCGACGGTGAGCTGAAGCGCGGGAAGTTAGCCGTTGTGATCCAACGTTCGACTTCAAACGGCTAATGACACGTGGCGGTCATCGGGAGCGTTGGACCGTGGTTATTGGTTCGACGGTGGCGCGGCTGAGCGTTCGACGCTCAGTCCGACGGCTGATTTCGGTTGGCAACGGCTCTTTTGAGCTGGGGGCTATAAGTAGAGGGCTGTGGCCGGCTGTGAGAGGTGTCTTGCACCTTGGGAATGTGTTTCCCTTACTAGTGCATGGCTTTGTGCTCTCTAACTCACTAGTGTGCTTAGTGTTCATCCAATTGATCGCTAGTGAGTGATTCTAGTGCGTTGCATTGAGAGATTGCAAGAGTTGGCATTAGGTGATCGAGTTGCAAGCCGGTGGTGCTTGTTACTCTTGGAGGTTGCCACCTCCTAGACGGCTTGGTGGCTTGTGGCTCCGTGAAGCAAGCAAGAAGATTGTGCTTGGCTCCGAAGAAGCTTTGTGAGGGGTTGGAGCTCACCCCGCGGGAGATCGCGAAGAGCATCGCTAGTAGAGCGAGACGTGAAGAGCGACAAGTGATCTGGCCGAGTCAAGTGCTAGAGCTTGTGGTAAGCACTCGACGTGGGAGAGTGTGACTTGCGGGTCACCACTAGCAAGTGGACCGGCGGCAACCTTGGAGCTTGTCTCAACGGAGGACGTAGCTTGTGGCGACAAGTGAACCTCCGGGAAATAAATCACCACGTCAACATCTTCCCATCCTTCGCGGTGGTTTGCTCCCTTCTACACAAGTTGTTTATTTTGTGCATTACTTTACTTGTGTAGGTGTAGTTGCTCTTGTGAGACCGGTTAGCTTGTGTAGCTTGCCACTCACGTTCTTAGTTTGTGTAGCTTAGAACTAGTGTCTTGATTAGTTTGTGTAACTAATCAAGTTGCGCTCCTTGATTAGGATTGTGTATCTTTGCCATTGAGCACGTAGTGAGTTTAGGTGTTTAGTGCGCTTTTGCTTGCTAAGTTGGTAGGAGCTCCCCGGTGCTTAAAGTACTAGTGCTTAGCTTTGTGTGACCTTACGGTAGAACGGTTTAGGAAAGCTTAAGCTAGGCTTGCACCTTTGTTTTTGCTAGGATCATTTACAAGGTGCATAGAGTTATAGTTAGAGGGGTGAATTGTTGCTAGAACCGAATATGTTTTATTCCGCTGCGATTAGTTGTTTAAAAGGACTATTCACCCCCCTCTAGTCCGCCATCTCGACCCTACAAGGTCCCAAACGAATTCAAATAAAAAAGTTATCTACTACAAAGTTGCATAACTTTTCAGGATCTACCACTTTTATGTTGAAAGTTTCTCCATCCGAGTTCGTTTACAAAATTTGAAAATTTCAAATTTGATAAATTCAAATGTATTTTTCGCTGCAAGATGATTTCAAATGAAAAATGTTGTCAACTGCAAAGTTTCATAACTTTTCGAGATCTATAACTTTTATTTTGACAGTTTTCTCACACAAGGTCATTTAAAAAACTCAAAAAAAATTAATTCAAGATTATTTATACAGGCGGTTCTCTTAAAAAACCGCCAGTAAAAATCGATTTCTACTGGCACTTTTAATGATAGAACCGTCTATAGAAATCCATCCGATTTCTACTAACAGACGTCAAGGGAAACCACCTATAAAAAATATCGCAGCGTCAAGAAAAGTCATCTCTATACTAGTGAAAATACCGAGACTAAAGCCAAAACACGAGTATACGAAAGCTTCCTTGAAACTTGATTTAATAATGCGTCAGAAGCTTGGAGCATGTACTGAACCTGGTTAATTATGGAACCTGGACACGGTGACGAGACAAGATCTGTGTGTGTGTTTATGCTATGTGCGATTTTTGAGGAAGATCTAGGATGTGTGGCACTGACCTCGTGATTCTTGTAAATACTAGTTAAATGCCCGTGTGTTACCACCAGAACAAAAGAAATAAGACGATAATAATTATAATTCGCATCCACGTTGTTCCATAATAATGAAAAAACTATGCTTTCAATGTGTGGTCTTCGCAATAATCTATTTATAGCCAATTGTCATTATTACATGAATGTTAACGAAGCAATCAACACGCACATGCTTATTTTGAATAGTAAAACAAATGGAATGTTTATTGGATTGCCCCAAGCTATTTGTGATGGCTTCCACACCAACGCAAACTCACCATGCCTGATCAAGGCCAAAAACAAATGGTGATTATTTTATACAATATACAACATATGCACAACCTATATAAGTACAAAGAACGAAACAAAGTATCACATTCATCAGATCTCTAATGGAAGCAATGTTAGTATGTAACAATAATCTAACTTAAAGTTTACTTCTTGAATCTTTGATCCAGCAGGGAAGCCTCTCATCAATCATTAATTGGAGCAATGAAAAATATTAGAGGGAGGAAATGCTACCTCTTATCTGGCAAGTGGCACCAAAGTATCTAATCAATCATTAGCAAAGAATGCTTCAAGTAGGAAAGGGATCAGTTTACTACCTATTTAATTGTTTAAGGAAACTGATTAGAGGATGAGTAATATTGCTAGTAAGGCATTGTTTTATCATAAAGGATATATAAATTTGTAATAAGGATCGAAGAACTAATATGATCTTTAAAGTGATTGACATGTACTACTGTTTACCAAAAAAAACTGTATTTGTGGAGCTACCTGCTGGGCATGAAAGGATTTCTGAATAAGGGATTATTTTGGACCAGACCGCAAACACAAGCAAAGCCAGTCTCTTACCTGTGCAAATCTGTAAGAACTTAGAACAAATTATTCACAATCCCTTCACACATGATGTCCACCTGCTTAGGTTCTCACTCTATACAGAAAAATTGAAGTATATAGGGATTGTTAATACATAGGAAATTAATATTAAAAGAGTCACTCGATGTACTGATCATTTATATACAGACATGGAAATACAGTCCACAGATTATTTCTACAAAACAAATTATTTTCGTGGATATGCAAAAGTTGTAGTACCTCTGTTCAAAATGGTCATCACGATCACCTAAGCTGCAAGTTCAAAATGGTCTATGAGCACCCTTGCAAGCCACCAGACTATATAAAAGTAGAACTACATCTAGTATATAAATATATAAATGTTTTATATGATTTAATTTGTCAATTTTGGATGCCCTTCGCCCACAAGACTGACAACAACTGTCATCTGGGACAACATAGCTCAATGGTCTCAATTATGAAGTACAGGTTCGACAGTTAATTAAGAATAGCAGTACCACATATTCTTACTCAACCGAAAAAGCCATATGTACAGAAGGATGTGGCATCAATGTTCAGGTGGTCAATGTCGACCAAAAAAACATCTAATGAAATAACGTCCATAGGTCTTCAATGTCGACACCGTCTAGTTTAAGTGCATCTTGATGGAGCTGCCAGACCTGCACCACCAAATATAGTTGAGTAACTAATGGCTGATCATGCTTTCTCTGATATGCTTTGAAGTAGACCAAGATTTTTTTAGAAAATGGAAAATATTAATATCTCAGCTTCTGTATCGATCGATAGATATGGCTGTTTATTATTACAAGCGACGTCCAGAGAGAAATTCTAATGAACGTCAAAAACAAAAAGTTGCGACATAAACCACACATTGTTTATGGAAAGACAAAAATCGACCCTAGATAGCAATTCTATTGCTAAATCTCTAGCCGTGTGTAGCAAAGACTTCCATCGCAGCTGTCTCAAGAATCCTGGATCCCGTCTGTAGCATAAGGCGAGCATCCTCCTTCTGTAACTGTGACCAAAACCTGCTCCAATGAGTCGCTCGGAATAACACCTGCAGATAAGAATATGGCTGATCATGCTTTCTCTGATATGCTTTGAAGTAGACCAAGATTTTTTTAGAAAAGGGAATATATTAATATCCCAGTTTCTGTATTGATCGATAGATATGACTATTTATTATTACAAGCGACGTCCAGAGAGAAGTTCTAATGAACCTCAAAAACAAAAAGTTGCGACATAAACCACACAGTGTTTATGGAAAGACAAAAATCGACCCTAGATAGCAATTCTATTGCTAAATCTCTAGCCGTGTGTAGCAAAGACTTCCATCGCGGCTGTCTCAAGAATCCTGGATCCCGTCTGTAGCATAAGGCGAGCATCCTCCTTCTGTAACTGTGACCAAAACCTGCTCCAATGAGTCGCTCGGAATAACACCTGCAGGTAAGAATATAGCTGATCATGCTTTCTCTGATATGCTTTGAAGTAGACCAAGATTTTTTTAGAAAAGGGAATATATTAATATCCCAGTTTCTGTATTGATCGATAGATATGACCGTTTATTATTACAAGCGACGTCCAGAGAGAAGTTCTAATGAACCTCAAAAACAAAAAGTTGCGACATAAACCACACAGTGTTTATGGAAAGGCAAAAATCGACCCTCGATAGCAATTCTATTGCTAAATCTCCAACTGTGTGTAGCAAAGACTTCCATCATGGCTGTCTCAAGAATTCTGGATCCCGTCTGTAGCATAAGGCGAGCATCCTCCTTCTGTAACTGTGACCAAAACCTGCTCCAACGAGTCGCTCGGAATAACACCTGCAGGTAAGAAGGTGATGTGGTTTTATTAAAAAGAATATCGTTATGGGTCAGCCAGAGCGCCCAAAAAGCTGCAATTGCCCCTACTAGCACACTGGACCTTAACCGTTTGTTCACATGTTGCAACCAATCTGTAAACATACTGTGAACATCGTTTGGAGGAGTCAAGTTGAACGCAAACTGAACCATCCTCCAAATAAACTTGGCTATATGACAGTCAAAAAACAGATGTTGTATCGACTCATCTGAGGAACAAAAAAACACACCTCAACTGACCTTGCCAATTTCTTTTGGCCAGATTGTCTTTTGTTAAGATCACTCCTTTATACAAATACCACACAAAAATTTTAATTTTTAGTGGTACCTTCAATTCCCAAAGGCTTTTATTATACGGCAGAACATAGTTATTTAAAGAGGCTTTATACATAGAACTAACTGAAAACAGTCCACTTTGTTGCAACCCTCACTTAAAATGGTCTCTTTCATTAGTAAGATTAATGTGAGACGCCCAAAGCACTACCGTGTGCCAAGCCCGCAAGTTATTACCCGACAGAGATCTTCTAAAGGCTACATTGAGCGGTGTTGTAGACAGTACCGATTGCACAGATGCACTTTTCTTTCTAACAATATTGTACAATAACGGAAAGATCGTTTTTAGAGGACGTGGCTGAATCCACTGATCCTCCCAAAAGCGAATTTGTGCTCTGTCCCCAGCTGAAAAGTACCCATCCCCAGAAAATCGTCCTTGACCTTCATTAGGCCATTCCAAAATTGAGAATCTCTGGGCATGAGCTGAACCTCTGTCAGCGCTTTATTCCTCAAGTATTTTCTTCTGAGCATCTGTTGCCAAATTCCATCCTCATTTAAAAGCTTTAAAATCCACTTACTAAGGAGGCATTTATTTTGAACCTCTAAATTCAAAACACCCAGGCCACCTTGATCTTTCGGTGTGCAAACGACTTCCCACTTAGTTAGCCTATATTTTTTCTTGTGTTCATCACCTTGCCAAAAAAAATGGGATCTAAAATAGTCTAATCTCTTCAATACCCCTTTTGGTATTTGGAAAAAAGAAATCATAAACATAGGAAGACTACTCAAGACTGAATTAATTAGAACAAGATGCCCCCCTACCGATAGCATCTTACCCTTCCAACCACTCAATCTTTTCTGAACTCTTTCTTCCACATGACCCCAGTCTTTATTTGATAGCTTTCTATGATGCATGGGAATTCCCAAGTATCTAAACGGGTAGGAGCCCATGTCACACCCAAAAATCTGAATATATTCTGCCTGATTGACCTTGGCTGCTCCATAACAAAATAACTCACTTTTATGGAAATTTATCTTAAGGCCAGATAACTGTTCAAAGGCACACAGCAACAGTTTCATGTTCTTAGCCAATTCGATATTATTATCCATGAAGAGGACTGTATCATCTGCGTACTAGAGGATAGAAAGCCCACTCTCCACCAAGTGTGGAACCACACCTCTAACTTGTCCTCTTTCTTTTGCACGTGCAATAATTATTGCCAACATATCTACCACTATATTAAACAAAATAGGGGATAATGGATCTCCCTGCCGTACCCCCTTTCTTGTTTGAAAATAATGGCCTAGTTTATCATTTACCTTCATCGCTACACTCCCTCTAGTCATGATCTGAGATATCCATTGACATCATTTTGGTGAGAACCCTTTCAAGCGTAGAACTTGTTGAATAAAAGGCCACTTAAGTTTGTCATAAGCTTTTTCGAAATCTAATTTTAAAACCACCCCATCCAGTTTTCTTCTATGCATCTCAGTATTGTTTCATGTAGCACCAGCACCCCCTCCATGATATACCTCCCTGGGACAAAGGCAGTTTGTGAAGGGCCTATCAACTTATCTGCTACTGCCAGAATTCTATTATTCGACACCTTCGTAAAAATCTTGAAGGACACCTTTAAAAGGCAAATCGGCCTATATTGCTGTATACGGACTGCTTCTGAAACTTTGGGCAATAAAGTAATTACCCCAAAATTTAGGCTATGTATGGGTAGTCTCAGATCATGGAATTCATTAAATAGGCTCAGTAAGTCCGTCTTGATGACTTCCCAAAAGAATCTATAGAATTCTGCGGGAAACCCATCCGGACCCAGTGCCTTATTATGCTCCATATCAAAGACCGCCAATCTGATTTCTTCCTCACTGAATGGCGCCACCAAAACTTCATTCTCCTCTGATGAAACCTGAGGTATATCCTGCCTCATGTCTTCATCCATTGAGAATGAGTTCGGTTGGTGAGCTCCAAACAGCCGTTTATAATAATCCATAATAAAACTCTCTAAATTCGTGTCCCCCACCACTATTCCTCCCTCTTGTTCTAACTGAATAGTTTTTGTTTTCCTATGTCTCCCATTTGCTAACATATGAAAATACTTAGTATTATTATCTCCTTGCAGAAGGTTAGTTGACTTTGATCGTTAGAGCGAGTAAATCTCCTCTTCTCTTAGCAACTTAGCCAACTGTCCTCTAAGATGATGCCAAGTCTCAATCTCTTGCGGGGACAATAAAGAAATTTCAGCCCTTTTATCAAAACAATCTATTTTAGCTAACAATTCGACTTTTTGTTTCTTCTGTTGTGACGCAGAGTTTTGGGCCCAACCTCTGAGAAATCGGCGTACTCGCCTTATTTTGTTCTGCCACCTACTCATTGGTGATGTACCCTTGGTTTCTAATTCCCATACCCCTTTAATTAGATCAAAGAAACCTTCTCTAGTCAGCCATCCTATCTCAAACTTGAAATCCCGAGCATTACCTCTATGTGATGGCTGCCCCCCATCTAGTAAAAGCGGTGTATGATCAGAAATCTCTCGTGTAAGAGCTTGGACAGAAGCAAGTGGGAATTTTTGTTCCCACTCTGTTGTTGCTAAAATACGATCTAATTTCTCATAAGTTGGCACCTCAGCATAGTTAGCCCAAGTAAGCTTCCTTCCTGTCATTTCTATTTCCTTTAAATTTAAAGTTTCGATGATGGCATTAAAAAGCAAAGGCCATCTACTGTCAAACCTCGAATTGTTCTTCTTCGAAGGGTTTCTAATTAAATTAAAATCCCCTCCGACTAAAAAAGGGAGATCCCCATAACTAGTACATGCCCGTACTACTCCCTCCGTCCCAGAAAAAATGCAATTCTCACTTATTGAGGAGTGAACCTGTTTTCAACTTTGACCAAAGTTATACGAAAAATTACTAACATTTGTAATACAAAATAAATATCAATAGAATAATAATGAAATATATTTTTGTAATAAATTATATTTGAGACAAATGTTAATATTAATCACTGTAAATTGGTCAAACTTTAACAAATTTGACCGGCACGAATCCCATAATTGCATTCTTTTTGGGACGGAGGGAGTAGCTCCGAAAGGAAGTTTTCTTTGAACTCATCCTGAGCTGCTCCATAGACAGACATAATAGCCCAACGAAAGCCATCTACTTTATTTCTCAGGACAAATTTTATGTGATACTCTCCATCCTCCACACTTTCTAACTCAAATAGGCATTGATTTATTCCCATTAGCATCCCACCCGACATCCCGCGAGGACATCGCTAGTGCCAGATAAAATCAGCCCCCGCACAAAAATTTTGTAGACAATGCAAAGAAAAATTCTTCTTATTTGTTTCTGACAAAGCTATGAAATCAAACCTATTCTCTTGCGCTAGATCATGCAAAAAATTATGCTTGGCAAGATCTCGTAACCCTCGACAATTCCAAAAAATACCCCTCAAGGAAATACTACTTCGTAAGTAAGGATTTAACCTTTAACTGTTTTTTTGTTTTTTACCCCTTGCTGTCTTAATGGGTTTAGCAACTCCATCAAACCCAGGTAAAAAATCATCCAGAACTTACTCTGCCAACTCACCACAAAGTCTATTAACAGTAGAAGTATCTGGAAAAAAATCCTCCTCATCCGAATCACTTTCACCATCAAAACTTTGAACAAAAGAAGGTTTTAACCTTTCTTTTTCTGAATGCAACATAAGCGCTACAGACTCATCAATTGCTTTACCCGATCCTAACTTAATTCCTAAGCTTTGTAAATTGCAGTGAATAAAACCAGGATCAAAGGAAGTAATTGAATTAACTGTAGATGGGGAGTTACTTGGCTGCTGTTCAAGGTTCTTGTACGCCAACCGTTTCTCCGCCTTCTCCAAGGTGGAAACATCGGATCCTGCAGCAGCTCTCTTGCTCCTTCGGACAGGTGTAATCTCCCCATGCGCCAGCGTTGTCATCTCGATCACACTGCCAAGTTCCTGTTTGTCCACGCCATGTGCCGAGATCCCCGCTAGATTTGCCGCGGCAGCCAGAAACCCCAGGCTTTCTTCATCAGCAGCAGAAGCTCCTTGTGCCACCTGAAAGCCATCAAGTTCTACTTCCTGACCAGCAGAGGGAAGATCACGTTCACAGTGTTTTTGAGGCTCCCCTCCTGACTTCGCCTGTTGCTGCTGTATGGCTAAATGGCGCCCACCCTTGCTATCCTGCGCAGGCAGCTTAGGAGGCGCCGATGATGGCCCAAGCTGAGAGGTTGACACCACTACACTGCCACTTGCCGCTGGTGCAGCAACCCTGACCTCGAGCGCACCCTTCTTAGCTGCCATATTTAGTGCAAGCTCCTCACCTAGCAAATCATCATTCGTCAGATCTATGTCCATGTTTCCACCTTGTTCCCCAACCTCTGCTATCTCTGCAGTACCCACAGCGTTGGGCTCACTAGAAGTTGAGCCTTTAATTTCTCCCTGAGCTTGAACTGCCACTGTGCTCTGTGACTTAAAAGATTGCAGCCCGACATTAGCTGGAAAAGGCTCCACCTCAAATTTCAGCTGAAAATACCTATCCCCAATAATAACATCCAGAGCTGTCGGAATTGCTTCTGGCTCCAACACTGCGACACCAAAGCGTCCAAAAGAACTAGCCCGCGACGCTACCATATCCACCTCCTTAGTCACCCCCAAACAGTGTACCCAGAGCCCACAGCACCAAATACTCCTTGAGAACTGATGGAAGGTTGAGAACCCACAACCACACCACGGGTAGCGCATGCCCAAAATACTCTTCTTCCTTATGTTCCTAAAAATGGAGAGTCACCCCTTCCTTCATCTCGGCATTGAATTTAGTCATCTTGACAAGGTTCCCTTTGGACGGAAACAATACCTTGAACTGAGTTGCAGAATGCCTCTTTACCTCCCAAGCAAAGGACTCCAACACCAAGACTCGTAAGAACGTTGTTACCTCCTCCTCAGAAACGTTCTCCTTACCCTTGGTCGTAATCAAGGCCAACCTCGAGTCTCTCTTCGGGGGCTGAATCGGTGCATGAGGGATATAAAAAGAAGCCAACCCATCTGCAGCATGCCCTACTAAATGAGTAACTGGCTTAGCTTGCTTCGTAATCGGGCAGCGAACCACAGCATGATCCGAACTCCTGCAAATGTCACAAAAAACGATCGCCTGGCACTCAAACATGAGATGCCCCTTGACACCACAACGTCTGCACACCTTTGTAGTGCTTGGCTTCTGATTCCGAGCATCACCAACTTGTTGGGCAGGATTGTCAGCACCTTGAGCCGCTGACGAGCTTCCCTGAGCTGCAGTCTCCAGAGCTTGTAGCGAAGCTTCCTGTGGCCCTCCCAACAAAATTGGTGATTCCAACTTCTTTTTCCCCTGTGCAGGTTGTTCCAAAATTTGCTTCTTGGCAACCAGCGTTCTCTGCTGTGCCTCCGACGGCGACCCAACCTGGTTCCCCGGCATTGTTGGATTTTGCCGCTGGAGTGGAGCCCGCTGTTGGAAAGGGGCTCGCTGCTGGGGCGAAACACGGGGGACCAGCCTCTGCTACCTCGGCTGGCCGGGATGAAACCCTCTATTCCATCCACCATAGTCTCTTGCACCATCCCCAAAGTTGCCTCTTCTTCGTCGCTCATAATCCCATCCTGGATTAAAGTTGCCGAACTGGTTGCTGTCTTCCCGAGCCCGGTGATGGAAGTCAGCGCCGTTGCCAAAACCCCGAGGGGCGCCGAAGCGTTCACGCCCATTGTCCATGACACCAGGCCCAGAACGACCGCCCCCGCGACCTCCTCCACGTCCTGCAGCTCCACCACGGCCTCCTCCTCCTCCAACACCATTGGCGCCTCCACCCAGATTTGCCGATCCTTGTGCCGCCATCCCAGAACGCAGCGCGTCAGCGTACGATGGCGACCTTGGAAAGGGAACCGCGGCTAGGGTTAGTTTGTTGGTCGCTTCGGTAAGTCCAGGTCGCAACAGAAATCGCGAAGCCAACTTCTAGGTACGACACCGCACCCTGCCGCGTCCCACCGAAACCCCAGGTCCACCTGTCACTGAAACCAGGCCCTGACGCCCCAAATCAGGCACCGAATTTTCAGGAAGGTAGTCCCCCACGTGATCCAAGGAATTAGAAACTGATTCCTTATTTGGTGCTGCAGTTCAAAATTCAAACTGTTCCCTTGAATTCGAATCCAACACCCGCGTCAGCATCGTCTTCCTCGCGCCTCGGCGACCATTGGACACCACGCAGTCTCCCAAGGTGAACGTCGGTGACCGTCGTGGATCAGGTAGTCTTCCTGACCACGGAGCCATAACCGGCGTTCGCACATCGGAAAGCGCCTTGATGACGTCCCGAGCCAGTTTCATCCCTGGTGAACTTGTTCCTGGAGACACACTTTGCTCGATCCGTCGCCGATTCGATTCACTTTGCAACACCAACTCCACCCGCGCCAAGTGACCCTTATTAAAGCCATGAACCGCTGCATGTCTCACCAAATCCGGTGTCAATGGCGATTCCGACTCGGCCTCCTCGTCAGAATCGAGCTCATCTGATGAACAGCAGAATTTGGCCTTTCCTCCCAATGGACGGAGGTCTGCCACAGGGTCACCCTAATTACTGAAACGATTATCAGATGTAGACGCGAACAGCAGCCCAGAGGAGAGCTGATCATAGCACTTTTTCACCTCCGCACTGTTCACCGTCATGACATTGTCGGCACGGCTCCCGATCAAATTTAGAGGCCGGCGCCTAGCAGCATCAGTACTTACCTCATCGTGCCGCCCCTCCGGAGTCTGAGATCCATTGCCGTCAGGCGAACGCAGTTCGCCGGAGAGCCGCTCCACCTGAACGCGAGCTTGAGACCCATCGGTGTCCGCCCGCAGTGGACGGCCGCTGCCGAGGGCAACTCCAAGCCCCAAATCATCGAGCGGACGACACCCGCCGGACGACTCCGGCGAATGGAGGAGCGTCTCCATCGAAGTTGCCCTCCCCATCGCCTTCAACGGTCGCCATCTCTTCCTCATCACCCGCATCACCCTCCGACGGGAGCAACGCCCTCTTGGTCGCCGGAGCCAACGTGAGCCTCCGGCCCCGTCGCATCAGTCTCAGTTGGTCCGAGCAGCCATGGCTCCGAAGACGGTGATGAAGACGTACAGTCGGAGACGGTGATGAAGACGTACAGTCGGAGACGGAGACGGGCGCCGGCAAGCACAGTGAGGCACGCCGGGCCGCCTAGGCCAAAGGCCTCTTGCCGCGCTGCCACTTGCCGGCAGCAGACGACCACCGGCGTCGAGTCGCCTTAGGATCGCCCAGATCGCCGCTCCGTAGAATCCGGATCGGGGAGATGATTTATGTAGTATTTCCCGAAGTAGACCAAGATACACGCTGATCATTACAGAAATGCATCGAGTAGCAATTCAAAGCATGGATCCACTTTTCCAAAGAGGCTTAGAGTCTTAGACTCCAAAAAGGAAAAAGAAAAGAAAAGAAAATGTATGAGCACAAAACATTCATAAATCACTAGGAATATAATGCGGACGACGATCAACTGGTGGGCGGTTGGAATCATCAACAATAAAAAAGCTACTTGCGACCAAACAAAAACAAGGGACCAGAAATCCATTGCCAAGCGACTTACTGGGGCGCCGTAGGGAGATGATTGTCTCTTGTCTGCCATTAATTCTTGCCGGCAGCGGTGTGGGCTTGGGCAGTTGGGCATGGCGCGCCCGTGGATGAAGAGGAGCAGGCGAACGTCGCCGTGAGGAATAACTGGCGGTAACGTCGCCCGGCCTCGGCCGCGGTTGAGCGCGTCCAAGATAGCGTCCCGTCAGTTGTGGTCACCGTTGAGGTGCGTGGCGCCCTTCACCATGCATGCATGTCCGCATGCGCTGGCGTGGGAGGGAAGTGGTGAGATCGTCGCGCGGGGATTGGGGAGAGACCGCACGCGAGGGAGTACGGGACCGGATCCACAGCCCACGATTTCCCCCTTCTTTCGCGTGGAAGCGCGCGCGCATGCGAGGTTGTTTCGCACGCCGGGCGAGAGATAGAGAAGAAATGGTTGTGCTTTCATGCTGAACGGGCCAAGATACAGCCCAGGGAGTCCTGGCAAAAAACATTCATGTTTGGGCCGGTGTGGCTAGGGTTTTATTTTATCTTCGCGGCGGCGATTGAGCTCATCCGAGGTATATAAAAAAACGTCCGATGGCGTGGCGAATCGGGCATGGCGAGGACGTCGCAGTTTGGACGCCGACCAAGAACGACGGCGGCGGCGGCGTCCTTGCCAGGCGAAACCTCCTCCAGCACCAGCACAAAGAGGAGGAGGACGATGAGGAGGAGACGGAGCTACCGAGCCTCGCCCTCGCCGCCGGTGTTGCCATCCTACTCTCCCACGATTTCTTCCCCACCCTACTACTGCCCGTCGTACTCGCCGACTTCTCCTCCCTGGTACACGCCCACGTCTCCATCCTACTCCCCGACCTCCCCATTTCCGTCATACACGGCGGGGTACTCGCCGGCGGCGGAGGCATATTCCTATGCATCTGGTGGTGACAATGGTGGATCTGATGGCGAGAATGGCGTGGAGGAAGATGATGAGCGGCAGGCAGACGAAGAAGGAGAAGAGGCGCCGGCGCCGGCGCCCCAGCCACATGTTGCCGCTGTTGAGGACTACAGCGATGATGACAGGCCTATACGCGTCGTCGTTCATCGAGGCTCCTCCGCCATCACCATCAACACTGCGCCGGCACCGGCGGCACCGCCACAATCACCACCGGCGCCGGCGCCGGCGGCACCACCAGAATCGTGGTCACGACTGGAGCCGTCGTCTCCGCATAGCTCATCCTCTGTGATCAGGAATGTGACGGTGGAGAATTTCTCTGCGTTTGATTGTAGCATCTGCTATCTTCCACTCAAGTCTCCCATCTTCCAGGTACACCTCTAGTACACTCAACATCCGTCGATCCATCATGGATTTTTTTTTTTAATTTTTCTCAGCACAACAAATTAAACTCAAATGGTAGATCATCATCATCATCAAGATCTGTATTTTAATATACTTTGATCAATATGTCGAGGTAACTAACTAAAAATAATGTGTTCTGTGGACGTGCAGTGCCACGTCGGCCACGTTGTGTGCTCACCGTGCCACGACAAGCTTAAGCTGGGGCAGGCGAAGAACTGCCATGTCTGCCGCGTCCCGCTCCCCGGCGGCTACTTCCGGTGCAACGCCATGGAGCAGGTGATGGACTCCATCCGTTTCCCTTGCCCACACGACGCCCACGGCTGCGCCGAGACGGCACTGGCATACCACGGCCGCGAAGCCCATGCCCGGACGTGCGTGCACAAGCCGTGCCACTGCCCCGGCGAGGCCTGTGGCTTCGCCGGCTCCGTGCGGACGACGCTGCTAGAGCACTTCGCCGCCGTGCACGGCTGGACCTGCACCGCTGCGAGAACCACCGCCGGGACGACGACCCGTGGCCGTGGCGGCAGCTTTGACGTCAGCCTTTGCATGGGCTTCAACGTCGTTGTCGTCACCGCCGCCGCCAGCGCCACCGCCGGAGCCGATCAAGAAGGCATCATCACGACGACCACGTCGACGGAGCAGCAGTACACGTTGGTGCTGAACATGGAGCGGCTGGCGCCGGTCTGCAACTCCATCACTGCGTTCTGCATCCACCCAAGCAACACCGGCGTTGGCACACTCATGCTCTCCACCTACTACCGTCGTCGTCGGCGCCGGGACTCCGACGACTTGTCCTCCACGTACCTGCAAACGTCGCTGATCATGTGCACGGACCTCTCTAATGGGATCCCTGCTCCCGTTAGAAGCTTCCCTTTCCTTGTGCCCCGCCCAAGCCCAAGAGGAGAACATGACGACAATATTAGGGTCAGGGTCAGCTACATCGCCGGCACCGGCACCTAACCACCAGTGGATCGTGCAAGCACTAGTTGTTATAGTTTTTTGCTAAATTTTCTCTCTCTTTTTTTGGAAGATATATAGGTTATATTTTTCTGTGTTTGGTCTACACAATGCTAGCTCTTGCTAGCTAGCTACTTTCTTCTTCGTTTGCTCCAATAATTATATGCAAGGACTATTGTTGATCACCAAGGTTTTACACTTGTAATCTATGTCAATTATTCATTGCTACCCTGCTTTAAATCACGTACGGGCTATAACATTTAGTGAAGACTGAAGAGGCCGTTATATCTCGATGTAACCCGCTATTTAGTAGAACTATGTTATATTAACGATCTTGATTCGTGAGCCGCTACATTGTCCCTGTATATAGCTCACTATATATTATGTTAATTTATACTAATGCAAACTAAGCATGGGTGACATGGTTCGGCGCGGATCCGTGGATCGGAGGTAATTAATTAATTCCCATGGGTTCGTCAGTGCGTGTTGACTCAAAATCACTATACGACGTGCCTGCTGACTAAGATTAAGAGAGGCAATTGCACGAGCCCGAGTGCATGATTCCGAAGGACAAAGGTCGTGTTGCGTTTGGTACTTTTGGTGGGTGGGCATCGTGATCGGCAATGAAGTCAGCATAGGCTGCGGCAATGGAAGGGAATTGGCAATCAAGCTAATGGCGAGGGGGAGTACATTAATGAAGAAGGATGTAGAGGTAGGAGAATGAAGAAGGCCAAGAGAGACGAGAGAGAAGAGAAACCGTGAATCGGTACTCCTACCCCACACATGCGTGTATGTTTAGTTGAGCTATGGCTTCCGAAAGTGCTTTTGTGAGCTGTTGTTGGTTGCAGAAAAGCCATTGTGGGTTGTTGGGCAGTGGAAAACCTATAAGCTCTGTTTGATTCAAACAAGTATAATCCACCTCCTATATCTATCACCCTTGAAACAAGTATGGCACAGCTCTCTATTTTCACCATTTTAAATAACAAAAAAAACCAATAGCAGGGTCCAAGCCACATTCAAAACTATACAAACCAAAAGCAGCTACTTCTAATAAAGCAACTTGTGGTACCTACCCCTTCATTTTGTTGTTTTTCACTTTTTGGGAGAAATAGCAGCTTCCAAAAGCCCTACCAAACACAACCACCATTCTAGACTTTTCCCTACTAAATGTCTACCAGTGAACATTTTCATATGCTATGATTAGTGGTTATGTTTATTACTACTTAAAAACACTAAGAGAATTCGACCAAGTCGTGGCGGAGGCCGCTGCCCTTCCATGACCGCTGGAGAGGAGACATAAGCCATATGCGGTCATTCGCTGCTCGCGGATGCAGGTTTTGCAGGCCAAAGCAGGTTGATGCAGGTGACCCATTTCAACCCAATAGGTATTGCGGGTTGGGCTGCATAACCCCGCATCAAAGAAGCAGGATCCTGCATGGCCGCTAGGCCTGTTTTCGCAGGCAGGCCGATCGAGCAGGCTGGAAGGTCGGCCCGCACCTGCTTGCATCCCTAGGTATACCTGTGACAAGTCTAAACCCTCCCAGCAATCCATCTATGACGTGTCGACTGCTTCATGCCACAACCCCCATGCATGCTCTGAAAAGGAACTTTCCCTTCATCAGACTCGTCGTATTAAACCTGAGGTGTCCATTCAGCCTGCCACCCTCCCCTTTACTTCAACCGTGTTGCCCTTAATGCTAAGCCCCTTCTAACGACGGATGGTGCCGACTTACCACCTGCGACTAAGGTGAATCCCTCGCCTGCCCTACACCTCAACCCTCCGATCTCTGTTCAAGATCCACGTAGCAGCTCCATTTACAGTTTGGATCCCTGAGACAGCTGCATTCCATGAATGAGCACTGGAGGAGGCTTGGAGAACATCCTTACTATGCTCTAAAGCATCAGCACAAGTATAAGCCAGCTTGCCACCATTGTCTCGCGACTAATCACCTAGGTGCTGAATGCTGTGATCCAATCATCTGCAAACTCTGCCATCACACAGGACACAAAAGCTTCCGCTGCAAGAACAAGCCCCATCCCCGCTCCATGTCGAACACTGCTTCCAACGACTCCGTCAGCACCCTCTGCACCCAACCCCTTCCCGCCATATATAGGTCTCCTCACAGACTGAGCCCATCCTTGATTTCTCCAACTACTGTTTCACTCGATCTCCTCCTCCGACACCACCTGTTTACCACCCTCCGTTCTCACAACCTCAGTTCACGCACACCACCAACCCTGTTGAATCTTATGTCACCTCCATACTTGAATGGGAAGCTGAGGAGAAGGACTCATCTCACGGAGAAGAAGCAGCCCATGTTTGAAGACCTTCCAGTAAGGCCCCTCGCGTCTAGTAGGCTCCCTTTGATTTCTCTGCTGCCTCTCGGCGTCTCTGTTCTGTCTTATATAATACACTTTATTTCTGATCCCTCCATTCCCTAATGTAGATGAGCATGTCCTTGCTGAAGTTGCAGTCGCTTGTGGTGCCTCTCCGGCTGAGCTAGCGGTGCTTAGGGAGGAACGTGATGACCCCCCATCCTCCTTATGAATCACCAAGGTTGTCAGTTCCAGAAGGAGTGCTACAAGGCAGAGTCGTCTAGTTTCATGTTATCTTGTTCCTTGGCGCCCGAAAGTCTGCGTACTATCAGTTTTGTTCCTGCCGCCAGGAGTAGTAGTGCTTGTCCCCTCCCTCTTCTCAGGGAGACAGTCCATTTTAGCTCCAGTTGGCTTGCCGTTCGAGTCCCTGTTTGGATGGTCCCCATGGCCTGTAAGAGTCCTACGCCTTGTACAATGCTGTCCATAATATATGGTGTTTGTTGAATAATGGGTAGAAGTTTTACTCTGTGTTGTTGGAATGTCGGTGGACTTGGGAAAACAGAGAAGTGTAGTGATGTCCTTGCCGAGCTCTTGTCATCCTCCCCTCATCTTGTTTTGCTCCAAGAAACCAAACTCCCGGATATCTCTCTACCAAATTCTTCTCCTTTATGCCTTGCTCCCTTCATGCTTATCATTCAATCCTGTCTTCTGGTGCAGCAAGTGGTTCTCACCGCTTGGAACGACTCAATTTTTGCTTGCACAGGATTCTTCTCTTCTCCTTCCAAGTTCCACCCTCTCCATCCATTTGATGATCGTAGCTCCAACCTTGCTATCTATATTACAAATCTCTATGCTTCCTCCACCTCTGAGCTCTGACCCATGTTTCTAAATGAGTTAAAAGATATCGCTCCTCAGGAAGATATCCCTTGGCTTGTGTGTGGTGACTTCAACATGATAAGATACGCTCACGAGAAAAATAATAATAATTTCAGGCCCTTGGAAGCTGAGACTTTCAACAACACCATTCACGAACTCGCTCGCATGGAACTCCCTCTTATGATTAGGCAATATACCTAGTCCAATTGTCGTACCTCTCCAACCCTTGAACGTTTTGAGTCCCACAAACTCTCCTACGAAGAGTTGATACTCAGAGAGATCATAGGAATCCACCTTAGCCGCATTACCAAAGAAAAATTGATGCGATTGATGGTGATGAAAACACTAAATACTTCCATGCTAGTACCTCCCAACATTTTCAGCACAATAAAATTCAGGTCCTACACCATGATGGGTTAGAGATATTCGATCATGCTCAGAAGGCTCACCTTCTCTTTGAATTCTACCACTCTCTTCTGGGAGCCTCTCACCATACTCTTTGGAACTTTGATTTGAGCATCCTTTATCCCGTCCCAACTCCCAACCTGTCCTCCCTGGATGAGCCCTTCACACATGACAAAATCAAATCTGCTTTCTCTGCCATGCATGTTTCTTCTAGCCCTGGCCTGGACGGCTTTGGCCTAGCCTTCTACAAATCTACCTGGTCCATATCTCTTCTCCTGCCATCTACTCTTTACTAGAATCTTTCTACTCAACAGATCATACATTGTCTTTCTTTCGAAAAAGGAGGTGGCTCGCTCCCCTGAAGATTACCGCCCAATCTGCCCTGTCAAAGGACTTTGCAAAGTGCTGATCAACTGCCTCCAATCTTTCATCCCTTCCCTTGTCAGCACTGAACAATCTGGATTTTTCTTGGGGCGCACCACTGCGGATAACTTTGTCTATGCCACCGATATGTTGAATTGTTGCCACCGCAGAAACACTCCGACTATTGTTCTCAAACTAGATATCCACAAGGCTTTTGACTCGGTTAATTGGAATAGACTTACTACTATTCTTCGTCATTGTGGACTCCCCCATTTGTGGTGCAGTTGGATCATGCATGGACCTCCTTCGATCTGGGAAATCTTTCATTCGCTTAAATAGGGTTCCTGGCAATTGGAATTCTTGTTGCAATGGTCTGCGTCAAGGGGATCCCATTCCGCTTATTTGTTTATTATCATCATGGCTGATGTCGCCTTCTCCATCAACCCTCGCTCATATCAGTCGTGCCCCACCCTATTCTTGAAAATACTCCTTGTACTATCCTCCAAAACTCTGATGACACCCTTATTTTTGCCAAAGCCACACCTGACGCCATTCTTGTTGTTAAGGCTGCCCTTTCTGATTTCAGATTTGCCACTGGCCTTTCCATTAATTATCACAAGACCACCTTCTTCCCAATTGGGATTACAATTATTGCTCTCGCCCTTGCTTCTTCTTTTGGCACCACCGTCTCCTCCTTTCTCCAAATCTACTTAGGTACCCCTATTTCTCCTGACAAGCTGTCCGTCAAAGATTGTCAATCCATCATCGCTTCTTGTGATCCACTAGTACAAAAATCATTTGTCTTGACGTTGGTATTGTTTTTATAGATGGTTTCGCTTGACGGCCGCCACTAGAAATCAGTCTTATTTTACAGACGGTTCCTTAAAAAAACCGTCACTAGAATTGATTTCTAGTGACGGTTTCTTAAGAGAACCGCCTGTAAAAATGGCTCATTTCTACAGGCAGGTCTCTTGAGAAACCGCCACTAGAAATTATAAATCGATTTCTAGTTATAGTTCTTTAAGTGACCCGCCTATAAAAATAATCTAAAATTTAATTTTTTTAAGTTTTTTAAATGGCCTCATATGGAAAAACTGTCTAAATAAAAGTTGTAGATCTCGAAAAGTTATGATACTTTATAGTTGACAACATTTTCATTTGAAATCATCTTACGAGCGAAAAATATGTTTGAATTTGTCAAATTTGAAATTCAAAATTTAAAAACCACCTCAGATGGAGAAACATTCAACATAAAAGTTGTAGATCATAAAAAGTTATGCAACTTTGTAGCTGATAACTTTTTAATTTGACTTAGTTTAGGGCCTCAAACAGTCAATTTTCTATCGGTTTGTAATAATATGTGGCGAACCTAATTTAACTAAGACACATGTGAGTGTTGGGTGCAGTGGTTAGAGGAGGTTACGCGCGAGGTCGCGGGTTTGAACCCCGTGGCCGCGTAGCGTGTGAATTTTGCGTGAAAAATACCGTGACTTGCATGTTAGCTCCAGCTTCCCACCATGTAGTGCTGTGTCCTTTTTATTACTGCAACTTTCTGTTCGTTGAGTCCGGGCTCTGTTCACTGGACAAGGGGCTAGGAAGGATGGCAGCCAGGGATGGGAAGTCATCGATGCTGCTGTTCCTCACGACAGATCGCCCAGCTATCAGTCATGGTCCTCGCATGTGCTTTGTAACAAGACAGCACGTTACTATTTATCAATGTGCTTTGCATGGGATTGGTTAACTCCGTCAGTGTGCTTGACTGCCTGTTTGTTTATCAATCTGGAATGCTTCCTTATGTTTGAGTGCCTTGCGTTCTGTTCAACACAGCCATGCACAGGTGCCTTTTTGGTCTGCTCCTTGTTCGCCAACCAGGTGGCCACGGTCCAGGAACCGATTTCTCTTTTTTCAACAGGGTCTACAAAACCGCGTTAAATGAGACAACAAAATTGTCGACTTCTCAACTGGAATGCGAGGGGCTTGAACGACGGCGCCAGGCAAGATGCGGTCAACGAACTCGTCAAAGACACGTGAGCCACTACTGTTTGTCTTCAGGAGACGAAGCTGCAGCTAATGAACCAGCGCGTGGTGACCAGAATGGTGGGCTCAAAATTTGCACACTCCTTCACCGTGCTCCCGGCCGTGCAAACCAGAGGCGGCATCCACCTCGCCGACAATGAAGATTTCTTCAATTTATCAAATGTGCAGCTGTCTACAAACATAATTACCGTGACAATTACCATGAGAGCGGATATGGCACAATGGCAAATCACAGTCGTTTATGGGCCGCAGTGGGATGATGACAAGATCCAGTTCCTCCAGGAGCTAAGAAACATCCCGCCGCCGGGTCATGGCAGATGGCTCATTCTTAGCGATTTCAACCTTATCTACCAAGCAGAGGATAAAAACTACCCAACCCTCAATCGGCGCTTAATGAATTCTTTCAAGGCAGCCATAGACGATCTACGACTGAAAGAGATCAATCTAAATGGTCGCCGATTCACGTGGAGTAATGAGCAATTCAACCCAACTCTAACAAGAATTGATAGGCTTCTGTGCACCCTAGACTGGAAGTTGTTATTTTCGACATGTCTCCTCCACTTCTTGCCTTCACCCATGTCGGATCATACGCCGCTTCTTCACCCTAGAATATAGGCAGGCTCACGGGTGTGCTACCGACAATGAAGATTATCATTATTGTTTGTCATTGAAGTGCCTTTTGGTACTAGTTGGACAAAAAAAATGGCCATGCTAAAAAAAAAAAAAACACTCGCAGCAACCAGCAACCATATGGTGAAAATAATTAAATTGGCCATTCTATACTTTGAAACTTGAACTATACCAAACAGAACGAACAGGACCAAAAGGGGCCAAAGGGGGGAATATTTTACCAGAAGCATCTGTGCCAACTGGGTCCTGAGCATCTGCTTGAGCACCAGCTAACCTTTTGGCCACCTTCGCATTGTCGATCACGGCCATGGGTGCCCATTGCTAGCTGTGCCTGCGTTCTGACGGCAAGGAAAGAATTCTCTCTGTCTGCTCTGCAGATGGGACTTTAGGAGGGAACACTACTTGCCTCGCATGCACGCGTTCTCAATGACTTTAATGTGAAATATGAGATAGCCTCTGGATCTTTAAAGGGGTCTCCGAGGTATTGAATTGAGTTGACAAGGTGTGTATGAAACATAAGCTCGGTAACAACAACAACATGATCAGTGGCGGGCCTACAGTGATTCAATGGTATTCAGTTGAATACCAATTATTTTTGGCAAAAAAATTTATACATATAGTATATATAAATATATTACGAATTAAGTGTTAATCAGGCAAATAGGCCTAATTTTTACTCCTTTTTCTTTCGGCCCAACAAAACTGGGCGGCCCACTAGACTAGTAAAGGCCCAAAATCTCTCTCTCCCACCCCCACCTCTCTTTCTCCCTCGCCAGACAGCAGGGGCCACGCACTGCCGAGTGCCGGCCGCCGCTCCCGCTCGCGAACAGCCGAACCCTAGGCCAGGCTCGCGCTCGCGCCGTCACGCGTCGGCGTCACCCGTCGCGCCGTCCACTGGCCATCGCGGCCTCGAGGGGGTAGCCTCCGCCGCTCCGCGCCTGGGGCGCCAGCAGGCAGGCATCAGGGCCACCAGGCAGGGCAGGCAGGGGGGTGGGGGAGGGGGGGCGCACCCTGCGACCTGCGCGCACGAAGCCCCCAAGCTGCGAGGCTCCAGCGGCCGCCGGGCGTCGGCCACCAGCCGCCCAGGCCCAGCAGTAGCCAGGCCGCCAGGGCAAGGGCCAGCGGGCAGCGGCCAGGGCCACAACAGCAGCGAGCAGGGGCAACTGAGCAGGGGACTGGCAGCGGCCAGCGAGCAGACGATTTGAGTTCCAGTAAGTTCCAACTTCCAAAATCTAAATCCCAAATTCCTATTTAATGTATTATAAATAGCAATTTACCCCCAAATTAGTTAGTCTAGTAACTTGATTTAACTTGATAACAATTTAAATTTATGTTAAAATTCTTCGATATATGAAATTAGGCTCATTTTGTGTATATTTCATATACAATACGTAGTTTTAACTATATGGAATTATACATGCCGAATATCGGCTATTTGGTTGTCAAAAAAATTTTTAGTACTCCGATATAATTCGAATACCCTCCCCCAAAATCCTGCGCCCGCCACTGAACATGATAGCAATTATATAGTGGAGAAAAATCTTTCAAAAATGAAAAAAATTGGAACCTTGCGATGTTGAATGTTCTAAATATGGAAAAACTATGATTCATAACCAGAATTTTAGACTTCTCCTTGTGAGGTGGGCTTCTCTTATTAGGGCCTGTTTAGTTACGGAAAAGAGGGTGAAAAGTGCACTGTAGCACGCGGGGAATCTTCTCCAATAAGTGTCCAATCATGACCTAATTACACTCAAAAGATTCGTATCGAGAAAGCCAGGTAAAAAGTACAAACATGCAACAGCTGCTAGTTCATTTAATACTCCATGCATGCGTAAAGGATAATCAATGTAATGGGAAAAGAGAAAAAATTTGTGAACTAAATATGGCCTTAGTGTTTTGGTATTCAAAATTTACTATAAAATTTTTCTACTAAATGTCTCCTAATGATATTCCCATGTGTTATAGAGCTATTTATAGTGTTTTATTACTACTTAAAACAATAGAAAAATCCCAACATTTTGGTAGGGACTACTGTGCTTTATGTTTGTTAAAATAAATTGTAGGCATGCTGATCATTAATTGACAACCAAGTCATGTATGTCATGCTGATTATTTGAATTTGTAAAATTTGAAATTCAAATTTTGTAAATAACTTCGGATGGAGAAACTACCAAAATAAAAGTAAATCTTGAAAAATTATGCAACTTTGCAGTTGACAACTTTTTCATTTGAATTCATTTAGAGCCTCAAATAATCAATTTTCTATCGGTTCATTATAATATGTGGTGAACTTAACTCTCTTTTAGACACAACTAACAATGGAATACAGTGGTAGAGGGGGTACACACGAGAGAGAGCTCAAAGGTTCAAATCTCGCCGGCCGTGTAGCGCCTGATTTTTATGAGAAAAATGTCGTGACTTATGACTTCGTCAGAGCGGGCATGTGGATGACCGGGGCCCCTCTTTGGATTTAAATATTTTTTTTCTATTTTTAAAACCCGATTTTTGAAAAAAAATATTACTACTACAAAATCGTCACGGTTTTCTCAAGTAAACCACCAATACAAATCGATTTACATGCTGTTCTCAAGTCATCGTCCATTAAAACATTGATTTTTACTGGCCTCTAACACTGACGATTACCAAAAAGGCCTGTAAAAATGGCTTGATGACTGTTTGTAGCATCCTTCTGTGTACTAGTGGAACATAGTGGATCCACAAATTAAGCTATCAATTCTACGTGAAGCTTACATGTCAGACATTTTCTCTCTATCCAAGGCAAGCATCTTAACAACCACCGCAAAGCATCTTAGCAAACTGCTTGTGAATCACTCATCATTTCCGAGTCTTATTTATATACACAACTGCAAGACAACAGTGCAACACGTTGTGTATAGTGCTTTCCCTGTGCCTGAGATTGAAATCAGGCCAATAGTAACCGGCGCAGGACCTGGCGGAGGTCATCCGATGGATAAGCAAAGGTATTGCAACACGCAACTTTGTTCCTTTCAGTTTTTTTATATGTAAATTGTTGCCAGTTTATATTAAGTGGAAATTTAAAACAACCATCCATTAATTTCTTCCTCATAAGGAATAATGAATGTGGGGAGCACCTTTACGACTCTATTATACGTGTGACTTCAGCCATGCATTTGAAACCATTTGATCTGCTGCATGCAAGCACGTATTATATATATATATACACCCCTTCTCGAGAAAAAAACACGTGCAACCATTTCTTGATCGTGGTGGAATCAACAGTTAAATAAAACATTTGTCGGCACTGCATTCATTGATCAGATCAGGAACCTTAAAACTGACGACAGAATTCTATTCTCATGTCTCCTAGTAGTAACTCTCAAAGTCTCAAGACTACCAGGTCCAAATTCACTATGATAGTTACACCATCCTTGCTGTTATCTTAAGTAGTTGCAGACTTGATATTTTTTCTAAATAGTACTATCTGCATGTGCACTACCATGTGAGTACATTTGATAGTCTCACTCATATGAATATCTGCATGCACACTATGCTCTGAGTACCTTTGATAGTACTTTGATGGTCTCACTCACATGAGTACCTGCATGCGCACCCCTATGAGTATCTTTGATAGACTAGGCTAGCTAGCAGATATTAAGAAAAGTCATCAAAAGCATCTAGATAGACTATATATATGGGAAGTCCTTTTGAGCCTAAGACTCAAATATGATAGGATGGACAGTTTTTACCATAAAGAACTAGGAAAACCAAGCTCATGGCTCTTATTTGAAATGGCTATTCAATCAACAGCTACATATAAAAGTCACTATGCATAATGTATATTGGTGCAATGTCTTGTGAATCCATAAGTCAATTCACTCTTATACAAGTTATGGTTATGTGTGCCCAAAGCTTGTGCACTATTTTGTAGCCTCGGATATTGAGCCCAAGCTACATTTTTTTGGACATTGCTTTTCTCTCTTTCTTAGTCCAATGCCAAGTCAGCGAAAAAAATCCTAGTTGTCACCCATTTAATGAAAATCATACAATGATACAACGCATTGATATAACTGACATAGTAAGCAAGTACTGGTGCAGATATGACAACAAACAATAGCACGTTTGGTTCTTTCAACTAACCCAATAACTTTGTGTCATTGCATGGTCAAAGAATTTAAAACACTACCATAGATTCAAATATGTAGATTTTGGGCTACCATCAATCAAATATATTTGCTCATTTCTATTTGCTTATATCCTAATAGACGAATAATCATATAGGTACACGATCTTTATCATGTTGCATATATACCGGTTACCCCCGACTCATAGTTGACCTATTTAAATTTGCATCGCACTTATGTAATGTTTGTGTAAATGAGTATAAATTAAACAACCTGGTTGTTTACATGCATAAAGTTAATGACCTAGTTAGTCACTGAAATAAAGATGAAACGCATATAGATGGAACATAGTCAAAATTTCCATGCCAATTTTGCTCATGCTCTCGAGTACCTTGACTTATTTCCAAATTCCTGCATATAGGGATGAGCACTAAAGCCTCTGGTTAAATCATGGGCCATTTTATAACTCCTTGTGATGTGTTTAGTACTTATTATCTAAATGAAATTAAACAAAAATTAAATGTGTTTAAATGCCAAGTTTACACATTGTCTCAAGACAATAATGAACCAGATAGCTAGGGCAGTCCCAATGGGAAGTTTCTAGATGTCATTTCCAAGAGAGTAAGAGAGCAATTAATATCCAGTAGAAACTATCTCTCCCAACCCATGGTTTTTACAGCAGTGTTAAAAAAGAGAGTAGATCAACTGTGCCAATCAGCCATGTAGCCTCAATGAACATTGTGGTGGGCAAGGGACACACCACTTCATGGGCCCCACATGTTAAGACATGCTTACATATAGTTCACAATGGCATTTACTCATATGTTTAGTATTATTTGAGCTCTATATGTATGCACTCTACTCTTTATATATGTCAGCATGTTTATGTCTAGTTATCTATGCCAATTTGTGAAACTATGCGTATGCATACAATAACACTTGAAAAGTGTATAATTGGATTTGTAGTATGCGTATATTGCACCCTAATCAACTATCTAGGTCTTAGCATCTAGGAGAACATTGTCTTGATAAGCTGAAATTTTGTTCTCCGTCATTGTTTTCTGCCTATTTGCATCGCACTTCCTTGCATGTTTCTTCACATATGTTCAATTGAATCTCTCTCACATGAGTTTGGATTCTAAAACAATACTCATATAGATGCTTCCTTATATCTTTCAAGTTGTTATGGACTTTAGGTACCTCTTGGCTTATATATTGTTTTGTTGACATTCATATTTCCCTTTGCAATACACCTCCATGTGCATTTGACATGTGTTTAGTTAGAACCTTAGTTTCAACTATGTATTTTTAATAGTATATGTAGATACATGAGCACTACAGTTTCAATTTAATACGTGAATAAATAATACAACAGCAAACAAGATTTAAAGTTGAATTAAAAATAAAGATTCATGACGTCAAGAAATATCATGCAGCAAGGGCCGATATAACTTACACTTAAGTTTCAATAAAATCCATATCAAAGAACATAGAGGTGCAAAAAAAAGATAACAACACATGTCTCAATTTACCAATAGCAGGTCCTTATTCTCCACATTAATTATCGCAAGATGCATTAGAAAATTTCTAGAAATTTTCATAACTAAAAATAGCTGGATATTAATTCCGTTAAAATCTATGTCTAAATTACCGACATATGCTACTATAGAAAATAATTAAATATCCATAAATTACACATTGTATATATTTTAAAAATTACTCAGTCTACCAGCATTAAATTGAAAATAAACATGAATTATATGTAACACCATGTATACCAAGTATACATATACATCAGTAATAGATACTCCCTCCGTTCCCGTATTACTGTTGTTTTGGACAATGACACGGTCTCCAAAGCATAACTTTGACTTTATTTTTCTATAAAAATGTTTATTGAAAAGTGATATATGCATACTTTTATAAAAGTATATTTCAAGACAATCTATTTATATAGTTTTGACATTTTCAAACTCAACCACTTAAAAGTTGTTCATGATTTATATTCCCAATATTTGACCAAAATCTTGTCTAAAACGATAAGTAATATGGGTACGGAGGAAGTATATGTTTTCATATTTTGTGGATGATCATGAAAAAAATATTCCCGTAATAAACAACATACCAATTGCAATGACACACATAATTAATTTTGGAACCATATTAAACTACGTTAGAGTAAATTTATAGTTTGTTAATTTATATATTTATACATTTTGGATGAAACGATGATATATCACAAGCGGAGCCGGAGGTTTATTAAAGCTAAGCAATTTCAGCAATTTCTTGTATAAAACAATTACTAATATGCAACTACTTTTTGATGGAGGATATTCAACATTTTAAGGGCAGGAGTGCCAGATTGCATGATGAAACAACTATTTATAATATCGTAATAACTAAGGGTGCAACATAGGGACCAAGAATCCAAGTATACATTAACAATGTTAAAATTTTGTTTCTCCAAATTTTAGTCCATCTCACTCTCTTTATGTTTGTGTGTCACACTCCACTCTCATGATTATAAGAGTTAATTCTAACCGATTTTACTAAGAGTGGTAGTATGTGACGAATTATGACATGTTTCGATATATTATCACTGTAAAGTAGTTATACAGTAGTTAATATTAATAGCTGTTGTTTTTAGCTATATAATTTTTAGTAGGGAACTGTTCAGATCCACATGGTAACAGGTGGTCGATCGGATAGGGAGCTGAAGGTACATATAATGAATTAGCACCTATTAGTGCCTATAAAGTTCTAGTACTCCCTCTATCCCAAAAAATATGCAACTATATATATATATATGAGATGCGTGTCAGATAAAGTAGTTCATATTTGATCAACTTTCTAGCAAATAGTATTTATTGTTCTAAATTAATATATTATGAAAAATACATTTCATAACTAATCTAATAGTATTTATTTGATATTATAAATATTTAAAATTTTTCTCTATAATTGGTCAAAGTTGATACCCTAAAACATTCTTCTACGCTATAGTTGCCCTTTTTTTTTTGACAGAGCGAGAGAGTACTTATTATACATACAAAACTTAAAAGATTCTAGGTTGTGCTAGCTGATCGATGATGCTGTGTTAGCTAGGATTCTAGCTAGTCGTTCTCACTGAGAGCAACAAATAAACATATGTTAATCCATGGATGCCCTCGATCTCTCAGCTTGGTGCCTGTCGTCCAAGAGGAATGGAACGAGTGGGAGATCCACATCCTGATCCTGGTCAGCCTTTCCCTGCAAGTGTTCCTCTTCCTCTTCGGGGCCATGCGGAGGCGCAGCTCCTGGTGGTTGCTGCGCACCGTCCTGTGGCTCGCGTACCTATCAGCCGACGCGGTGGCCGTCTTCGTGCTGGGCCACCTCGCGGTCCGTGCGAGGGAGCCTGGACACCAGCTGGTGTCCTTCTGGGCGCCGTTCGTGCTCGTCCACCTGGGCGGGCAGGACACCATCACGGCCTTCGCCAAGCAAGACAATGAGCTGTGGTTGCGGCACCTACTCAACCTAGTCATCCAGGTAGCCGTCGCTGGGTACGTGGTGTGCAGGGCTTCTTGGCCGGACGCCCAGCTCAGGGCTGCCATGGTGATCATGTTCCTCTTGGGGTGTTTCAAGTACGCCGAGCGCACCGGATGCCTCTACAGTGCATCAGACGCAGGGCTGCGAGGGTTCATCCAGCGCATTCTGTCCGAGAAGCTAGAGGGTATGCAGCATAAGAGCGGCGACAGGCTGCTTTCAAGAGCAAAGGGAACGAGGGACGAAGCCATACAAGAAATGAAGGACACACTTGATATGATGACCAAAGGTAGTTCGTCGAGCCCACCAAATGCAATGTTCTGGGACGCCGCAGTCACACTTGTAGTAGACATCATCTACGTGGATGCTCCCCTCAACCATATGCAGAACATCACAACAGCTGCGCATGGTGATCTTCCAGGCCTGCTAGACGGGTTTCTGTCTAGAGAAAACCGCCACAGTGCCTACGAGCATGTGGGAGCACTTCTGGAATATTGCTTCCGCCGACTCTACACCAAAGACCCTGTTCGAGAGAGCCTAATTGTGACCAATGACGACCGAGAGCGAAAGACTAGCATCCTCATCTCGGCACTTGCCCTCTTCCTGAATGTTTCAAACATAACCGCCGCCGCCGCTGTATCCCTGGCACTCTTCAGATCCGCCGAGAAGAGGGGCCAACTCCACAATAGCAGCAAAGCTGATATCACCATAACCTACCTACTGCTTGTTGGAGCCATAGCCCTAGATATCTCCTCTGTCACCATTTTCATTTCTCGCCACTTGAGCTTCTATCTTCCATTCCTCGCCAAGCATATTCGGTCCGTCGTCCCAAGCTGCTGCACCAAACAATGGTCCCAAGAGCTTGGGCAATACAACATCATCACTGCTGCACGCATGTCTCGCAAAAGGAAATTTCTTGGCTGCGATGTAGAACGCACGCCCATCCCCAAGCAGGATCACACGTGCACGTCCATCAAAGAGTTCATCCTCGACACATTGTTAGTCTCCGGTACAAGGGGGGAATGGAACATTGCCAGCACCCGTGGCAAGCTAGCACTTCATCACAAGTGGATGGAGCGCCACCAGCATGTCATGACGACAAGTAGAATGGAATCACTGGAGGAGACCGTCAGAAGCAGCACTGACTTCCCGACAAGCGTGCTCATCTTGCACATCGCAACAGACATATGCTACCACTATGGAGGCGGCAGCGGCACTAATAGTGGGCATCAAGCAGTGGTGAAGTCGCACAAGCAAACGAGCAAAGAACTATCAAACTATATCATGTACCTTGTCTTCAAGTGTGGTGTGATGCTTACCACCAGCTCCCAGATCGTACATGGCCTTGCTCTTAAAGATATTGCCGAAGCTTTATCATCACATCCTCCCACTGATGGTGCTGTCATGAAGCTTGTTGAAACAGTTAAAGAGAAACAGCAAGAAGGATCGATGGGTGAAACTCAGGATAATGCTATTGATGATAATGCTATTGATGATCATCTGAAGAAACTCAGGAGGAGCTCTAAAACTCTCATGTCTCCAGTGCTACCCCGTGCAGTTGCGGTGGCGGAAGAGCTCATCAGCATCAACGACGAAGCTGAGCGTTGGGACCTCATCGCCACGGTGTGGGCAGAGATGCTTTACTACACCGCGCCTCGTTGCGGGGGTCGTTTCCACTATGAGCATCTTAGCACCGGTGGTGAGTTTGTCTCACATGTTCTCCTTCTCATGTATTATCTTGGTCCTTTCCTGCCACCACCCCCTGATGCTTGAGCTTCTTGCGTTGAGCTGGCCGTGCCATTGTCCAGCAGAAGTACCACGAGTGATTTCGTCTCTGTTATATGATTATGAATTTATGATTGTATCCGTCATCCATCGGCACCAATAACTACCAGACACATGCAGCTACCTGGACTCTCCAAGTTCCATCTCCTCTGATCGTTCGGATGGAATATAGACACCAACTACTGAATCGTTGTCTGCTTGTCTGTTTAATTATTTCAGCATTATTGTGGTAAACAATTACTGTTATAGTGTGAGTTGTCTACTTGTTTGTTTAATTATTTCAACATTGTTGTAAACAATTACATGTGGAAATTGGAACTGATTGGATCTCTCTCTCTCTCTCTCTCTGTGTGTCTATATATATATATACACACATACACGGTGAGGCTAAAATGCAACAAGGTCCAATTTGTATAGCAAATGCACAGACCCGAATTGATTACCAATTGCAACAGGGTGTGTTTTGTGTTTACAACCGTGGTTGTGCTCTGGTTGCAATAGGTATGTGTGTACACGGGATATCTTGAATGGCAAGTAAGAATTCAACAAAAACAGAAAGAGAAGCTTCCGGACAGAATAAATGACGAACACCTCAGAAATAAAACATTCACATCCATCTGCCCCCCTCTCGCATGCAGATGATACACATCAGAATACTTATTAGAGTAATAACAAAAAAGCAGTTGGCAAAAAAAATAGAATAACAAAAATTGCATTGTCATCCAATTTGCAACCAATTACAACTAGAATATGAAGTTGGTTGCAGCAGCAGTTACAGTTCAATTGAAATTCATATGAATTGTCAACCACTTGCATCTAGAACACTCTACCAGTTACAACTAAGATAATAACCAATTACAAAAGACGCGAAGAAAAAAGGTGTGGGGGAGGTCGGCGGAGCAGAAGCGCAGCGCGCACGCCTGTTCGCCGAAAATCGCGATGGTGCAGCGGCAAGAAATTATCAACCAATTGCAACTAGAACACCCTACCAGTTACAACTAAGATAATAACCAATTGCAAACGACGCGGAGAAAAAAGGTGTGGGGGAGGTCAGCGGAGCAGAGTGCGTGCACCCGTTCAGCAAAAATCATGGCGGCGCAGCGGCGAATGAAGGGCGAGTGGGGTGGGAGAGTGTGAGAGGAAGTGGAGACGGTCATCTCAGCGGAGCTGGGTGGGTGCATTCAATATAGAGAATACACCCAGGTGTTATATATATATATATATATATATATATATATATATATATATATATATATATATATATATATATATATATATATATATATATATATATATATATATATATATATATATATATATATATATATATATATATATATATAAGGTCTTACTCATTTCTTGGTTCAAAAGAAATACCCCACCTCATCGTTCACTTTGACGCTTATACCATTCTTCGTTATTTGATTAATCCAATTACATAATGAAAAGCCTTTTACTTTTGCCAAAACAGGATATTTTTTAAATAGGTCATACGGAGCGGAGCTTCCCCAAGAGCTCTCTCGCCCCTCGCGTCGCCCCCATGGCGGCCGGCACCAGATCCACCGCCGCAGCCCCCCAGCTCCCCACCTCGTCCTCCTCCATCCCTCTGCCTTGCCTCGGCAACCCCACCAACCCCTGCTCCCCACGCAAAAATCAAGTCCCCATCGTCTCTACCACCATGAACTCACTGGAAAATCCTCTCGCGTCCCATGCTCAAATCCGTCATGGTTGGCTCGATTGACATCCCGATGGACACCGGTCTAGCCTCTGCTGTCGCTCCTGCTGCGCGGAAGAGGGTCAGATTCGCCTTCACTCTGCCTGTCCCAGCTGGTCGTCCTCCCCCCAGCCGCCATTACTCTACCTCACCGGCCAGCTCCTCCCTTCGACCATGCCTAAGATCTGTTGTATCTGCCCCCTGATCCGGCTCTGATGTGACCTCTGGCGACTCCGGATGCTGTTGTAATGTCGTCGCCCTTCCCAAGACGCTGTTGACAAGATGGATGAGCGCGACGTAACTCTCGACGAGGTCCATCGCAGACGCTGGTTCGCAGACGTTGGTGGCACCACATGGACTTCAATGCCCAAGGGCATTCATGGTGCCCAAGAGCCTGCACGCCTCTCCTCGCCCTGCCATCTGCGCCCAGCTGAGAGGTACTCCCTCCATTCCAAAATAAAAAGCATCGGCGAAAGCGAGTCTCCCTTACCCTCGGCAATGCTTGATTGGCGCCCCTGAGCATCCATTAAGCAGGATTTGGGAGGACGAGGAGGACGCGGAGTCCGCCATCTGTTGCTGAAGCCGAATGCCTGAAGGGTGTTCAGGAGGAATAGCCAGGACACGGAGTCGAAGGCTTTGGAGATGTCCAGCTTGAGCAGCGCCATCGAGATCTTCTTGGTCCTTAGGCAAACCGCCGCTCTTTGCATGTACTTGAAATTATCATGGATGATGAGCCCCTTGATGAAAGTGTTTTGATTGGTCAAGACGAGTTCCGCGAGGTGCGGAGCGAGCTGGCTGGCCAAAAGCTTGGACACGAGCTTGCCGAAACTATGAATCATGGAGATTGGCCGGAAGTCATTTGGCGTCGCGGCATCCGGCTTCTTCAGCAATAGCACGATGAACGCATTGTTCAGTTTGTGAAAGGCACGACCATCGCAGAAGAATAACACGTGCAAGGTGGTCATCACGTCATCTTCCGAGAAAGGGACATCTAGCTCTGACAGGTCCAAAGGTGTGATGTCGATGCTGTCAAAGTCCAGCGAGAACGCCGCCGATCCAGGCTGGCCGAACACCTCTGAGTAGTACTCAAGGAGCGCGTTGTGCATGTCGTCTGTTGTGGACTGCATGAGGCCGTTGACACCATGGAGCCACAACATAGTGTTGTGCCTCTTCCTACCTCGCGCCAGCAGATGAAAGTATCTTGTGTTGGCGTCCCCGTCTGCCAGAAACCGCACCCGAGCCCTCTGTCGTGCGATGGTGCGTTCCAGGGAGGACAGGCCCAGGCACTTGAGCTTCAGGCTTTTGCGCAGCTCCACCTCGACGTCGGAGAGTGGGCGACGGTGTAGGGTCGAGGTGGCAGACTAGAGGAGGTGAATAGTCCGAACAAAAATTAATCGCAGCGGAAATAAAACCTATTCGATTCTAACGACAATTCACCATTCTAACTAAGACTGTAACCACCTTGCAAAAGATCCTAACAATAAGCAAAGGTCCAAACCTAGCTTGAGCTTTCTGTTGACGGTTGCTAACACCCTATTTTACCGTCAACATTTCACCCATAATCAAGGTAAAATCACATGAAAAACAAAGAACTCACTTTGAAGCTCACCTAGTTCCACGTGTTCTTGGAGAAATTTTGTGTATGCAGGAAAAATGATGAAAACAGCCAAAAACGAAGCAAACCAAGACACCTCAGCACCTCAGCTGCCACATGGGAGCCAGAGGGGGCGCCCGCCCTATCACATAGGGCGCCCGCCCTATGAAAGTTGCCAAATGGGCATGCCACCTCACGGATCCATGTGCCATCCTCCCAAATGGCCTATGGCACGTTGATTCAACATCAACGACTCAGAAACAAGTCACGAGGATCCGGTGGCCCTACCAACAGGACGCCCGCCCTGTCCAAACTGGGTGCCACGTCCACAATCCGAGGGAAGGCCCTCAGGAGTCATCCAAGCCATCAAATGAAGTCGGTTTTCATTCAATGGTGATCAAGTGATGTGCCATGTATCGAAGGACCCACATGTCATCCTTTAAGGGCCACAAACCGCCTCTTCAACCAGAAACCGATGTACCAACCGACTTAGGAGAGTGATGGAGGGCTGTCGGATGCGAAAGATGGTGGATCATAGGGTGGCCGCCCTACCACCCCGGGCGCCCGCCCTGCCACTTCGCGCCACGGACCTCCAAGACACCTACAAGTACCCCTGGAGCTTTCCTACACTATAAATAGGACCAGTTTCCACACTTGTAAGTAGAAACCACTAGAGAAACAACTCATTCACTAGTCCAATGTAGTTCCTACTCTCTCTCTCTCCAGCGAAGCTCTGCTCTTAGGAATAGTGCCAGCTAGAGAAGAGTAGAGTAGTGAGAGAAATCGGAGGAAGGAGGAAGTCTGTGGAGGAGCCAGGCTTGTCGGCGACCTCCTCTGCGGTGTTCTTTACTCTTATTGGTAATAAAGATTCCCTTCTTCATTTATTTATTGTTATACTTTAACCAGTTGCATACTTGTCTCATTGCTTGGTTAGAGTGCTCTAATTCCTTGGCCAGAGTTAGAGTAGTAAGTTTTATAGATTAAGCGAGGTGCTTCGGCTATAATCTTACCCTTGAGTATGGCTAGACCCACGGATAGTAGTGGTAGGTTCTAGGTGGTGACAGCCCTAGAATCCTCTGGATTTCACCACGTTCGGTCTGGTTTTTTCAGCGTAGGGCTTATAGACGTATGGTGACTAATCAGTCGAACCCCGACGAGTTTAGGACTTTGCGTGTCCCGAGTATAGCAGTCTCTTTGGTATAACAATTACTTAATCTTTTACTGAGTTAGAGTTCTTTCATAAACTACAGAGCTACCTTAATTTATCCTAGTGTGTTTTCACCTTAGTTATACTTCATTAATTTATTCTCACTAAGGTTATTATCTTATTTATCCATATCTAGATCCTTGACTATCAGATCTTAGGAATCACAAACCTAGCCTTCCTTTGGGAAAATATAAATTCGACACCTGGTACTCCCAGGTAAAGTGCTACACGATAGTTCTGTGCGCTTGCAGAATCCCATCACCTATCCTATAGAGCTACCCATAGCATTTTTGGTGCAGTTGCTAGAAATAACTTTATTCCTAGTAGCAACGTTAGAAGTGAAAACAACCACATACTTTGAGCATAGGGATTGACAACCCCAGTGATTACATTGAGAAGTATTGTTACCACTATTAGAGGATAGATTTGGCTACACTCTTTTGATAGTGTTAGTAACTGTCAACAAGCATTTTTGACGCCGTTGCCAGGAAAGGCAATTATTGAATTCCTTTGATTTGAGTCAAGTCTAGATAGTTATCTTTTTGAATCACGAATATGGCCGAAAGGACTATCCGTGAATTCTCTGTACCTTCTGCTGCTAATATAGCAACAGGCCCTGGTATCATCGAGGTGAACACTCAGTTCGAGTTAAAGCCTGCATTGATCACAATGGTTCAAACTAGCCCATTTTGTGGCAAAGCTCATGAGGATGCTAACGCACACTTCCAACACTTCGTGGAGATATGCAGCACCTTTACCATTAAAGAAGTAACCCTAGACGCAATTCGTTTGCGACTCTTTTCTTTCCCCTTGTTAGGAAAAGCCTAGCAATGGTTCTATACGAACTGAAATGATGTGGACACATGGGAAAAGTATTTCAACTCTTTCCTAGTCAAATTCTTTCCTCTAGGCAAGACCAATGCTCTTCGCAATAAGATCTCTAGTTTCCAACAACAAACCGATGGATCGATTCCCGAGGCTTGGAAACAAATGTAAGAGTATGTCGCTGTCTGTCCATACCATGGTATGGAAGATTGGCTTTTGATCCAAAACTTCTACCATGGATTAACCCCTCTTGATAGAAGCCATCTAGATGCTGCCGCCGGTGGAGCATTCTTTTCTCTTAAAGTTACAGATGCAAAGGCTTTGATCGAGAAGATGGTGTCCACTCAAGGGTGGAACGAGGAACGTCTACAACCGCGCAAGAGAGGTATGCATTCTTTAAAGGAAGCTAACATGATTGCAGCTAAGGTAGACCTACTGGCCAAAAGGCTAGAAAACTGTGAGAAGATGCGTACACCTGAGACCGTGCAAGCCGTGGAGACCTACATGACATGTGAAGTCTGTGGAGAAGTTGTGACAGAACCGCCCAGATCATGGGGCCCACGCACACCGTCGTCGTCCCTAAGGACTTCCGATCAGTCTGCACGAGTTCCACATAACCTAGGAAGCCTGCCGGGTTTCCATGGAAACCCTGATTTCCCCGAGGATCTCATTGTAAAGACCTTACAAGTATTACAGCAATTTACACAAATAATTTTAATCAGAGTACAGGGTGCGGAAATATTACTTAAACATAAGATTACAAATATAAATTACATTATCCCAAATTGAAGTTTCGTAGTGGAGTAGCAGTATACAACTAGTCACCCTGTCCACGGGTCATATTAGATACACATCTTCGCCCATGCACGATCCGTTAACTGGCACGGTCCCAAGCAGAACTGTACTCTTGGCTCACCTGCAATAGGGGTTAACAAACCCTGAGTACTCGGATACTCCGCAAGACTTACCTGACTAAGAAAAAGGAATGAGGCTCAGGAATACAGACTGAGGGGAGTCAAGGTATGGCTTTAGCAAGAGTGAAAGATTTTGCAGAAAAGCAATACTAATCTTTAATTCTACTTTCAATATTTTAACTCAATATTATTTTACTCAATAAGCATAGATCTCGGTTGTTCCACATGTATCCTTCATTTTTAACTTCTTATTCATTCTCAAAAACATCCTAGTTCCGAACCACTTTTCGGGGTAAGTCAGTGGATCAAGTCTCCATAACCGAGTAGCAATGACGATTCGAATCGATTACTACCTAGCTGGGGATCTCTATCCACACTGCATATGTAGCACTTAAGCTTGCATATGCCAACCCCGTTTACCACGGCTTTTCCAATCCCTGAACCGGTCCTGCGCCACCCGAGAGTACAGTACACCTCCAATCTAGGACTCTAACCCACGAGGGTACATGCTACTCTCGCCATCTCTCCACTCCCAGTGCGTGGTCGTCGGTTCAAGCAATGGAGCTACCGGAGATAGGGCTTTCCGGAGTATGTGGCTAGTTGCAAAGTCTCGATCCAGCAGGCCTACAACGAACGGTCCCTAATACTTTTCCGTCGGTGACCATGCATTGGGACTCTAACCCAAGTACAAAGTTACCAAACGGTTTCCAAATCCTTTTCCCGCCGGTGACAAGGCATTGGGACTCTAACCCAAAGTGCTCGACCACCGAACGGAAAACCCCTTTCTGTCGGTGACAATGCATTGGCCAAATGCACAACCACCAACGGAATCATTTTCATTTCCCACTTTCCATGAATTATCAATAGTGTATCACCATAGCTCAGAAAATAGCATTTGAGCAAAAACTAAATTAGTTAAGCAGGGCTAAGCATTTTTCAAACATTTTCATTTTAAATTAGGTTTCAGGGGTGATATTCGAGTGGTCAAGGAAGGTAATGTATCAATTGGGTTATTACTCAACTCCTAACAACTTAATGCAATAGTTTATCTCGAAGTGATAAACATTTTATAAATCACAAGGAGAGGGCTGAATGCACCGGGGCTTGTCTGTTGCTTGGAGTAGATAGAATCCTGAAGTCAATCACCGAGAAAAATTCACGTCCACCGAGTGAAGACCTCACTCGGGATTCTCCTCAGATAATAAATTATCCCGCGTTCACTACACGTAATAATAATGCATACTTAACATGATATGTATGCCATGATGCATGGAATGCACTAAAGGGTGAATTATTAGAAAGTAAACTTAATTTAGAAAGTCGAGTACAGCTTTCCTTCACAATAAAGTTGCAAGCCAACAAAACCAACTTATTGTTTACCAACTAAGGATTTACTTCAACATTTAATCGTCCTATCAAGCAAGTCCTCCTACGTTTACCTAGGAAAGGACTAATAAAATCCTAATATAAGAACATACTTAACTACTCCTTTTTACCCAAGAGGTTGCAACCAAGAAGCCATCAATACCACATACATAGATGCATTTACTAATGAGAGGCTTAATTAACTAAAATGCATCTTGTCTTTATTTTCATAAGTGGAACATGAGCACATCAACTAAGTAACTAAGTTGCCATAGAACAATAGTGGTGGAAGCATGCCATGGTCTTCAAACAGTACCCAAAAGCAATCAAGGCTAAACTAATCACTTTCCTAACTCATATTATCTCTTATTACATATTTTAAAAGCCTCAATCAAGTTTGAATTAATTGTTTAAGAAAAATTTATGAAAATAGACCCAAACTTTTTGTACATGTTGGTACTATCCTCAAACAGTAGCAAAACAAATTTAATAATTTTTGGACTAATATTTTAGCCTGCAAAAATCCCAAGAATCCCATTTATTAATTAAAAGAGGCATTTTTAGTTCCTGCAGAAACTACTGTAAATCAGTAATTCATATTTTTCTTGGGTTCATATCAATACATAGAGTTCACTCAAAAAGTTTCATGATTTTAGGAGCTGTATTTATTTCTATACAAAATTATCAAAGTGCATCACTATTCATTTCTCAAGAAAAACGAAAACCAACAACAGCTTGAACCAGCGCAACAGGCCGGCCCATCACGGCCCACACGCGGCCCAGCTAGCCCTCTCCCTCTCCCCTTCATCTTCCTTGCGCTACCGTCTGGCAGAGTGCGCGCGTGGCTTGGTCTCGCCGGCAGCGAGCTCACCGGCGACGGGGAGGACACTGCCGTGATCCCCGCGACCTCATAGACATGACCACAGGCTTGGTTGGGTGGTAGGACGGCTGGAGCAAGTCCCGGAGGTGGCCATGGTGGCACGGCACGCTGCGCACGGCGGCGCGGCAGCGTTCCGGCAATGGTGTGGCGGTAGAGTTTAAATGGAGGGCAAGCAAGGTACTAGGAGACAATGGCGACGCTGGTACTCACTTCGGTCGAGGTGGAGACAGATCGGAGTAGGGGTTTGATGGTGAGGGCGGTTTGGCGGCGTGCACCACCGGCGGCGAGCGCGTCTAGGCCTTCGGAGCTGCCAAGGACGAGTGCGTCAGCGAATGTGGAGCATGGCGAAGTCAGTGCACGGGAGAATAAGGCACACGGTTCACCACGGGGAGCTAACCACGGAGGAGTTGTCGACGGTGGCGTTCGGCCGGCCGTAGTGAAGACAAACGGGGACACCGACTACCTCAAGCAGTTGGAGAAGGAGCTACCGGTCCAGGTGTAATACCTCTTGTATTATAATTAAACTAAACTACCATGTCATCATGTTTAAATTAATTTCAAGCATATGATTGTGCTTAGGATCTTTAGAGTGGTTTGATGTTGTTGTAAATGCTTATGTGTTTAAAACACTAATTGAAAACCAAAAGTAAAAATAAAAGGAAAATCCAGATTAAGCCCTAAGTTGATCCTAAAACCTAATTCAAAATTTATAAGGAATCTGATGAAGTTGTCTTAATGAAAGTTGTAGATCTTTTAAAATGGAGCAACTTTTATTTTTGGTGATTTTGAAGTTATGCACTAGAAAATTGAATTAAACTCAAAACAATGATTTGAAATTCAAATTTGAAGCATAAATTTGAAAACTATCTAGAATCTAACAAAACACCCTTAACAGAAGTTGTAGGGCTCGTCACGTTGAACAACTTTTATTTTTATAGATTTTCAAGTTCTATAGAAAAGTTTGGAGAATTTTAGGGGATTGCAAATCAAATTAAAATTCAAGTTTTACCCCCTTTTCTATAATTTCAAAATTTGGCCGAATTTGAATATGGTTCAAAGAGCAAAATTATTCTACACGATATTTTCTACAACTTTTATTTTGGGTACTCCTACTGTAGCTACACATTTTAGGGAGTAATTGGCATCCATAGGGTTTGACCCTCTTTCCTGTCTACAGCACACGGGCCCCTACACAGGGGCAGAGCACGCTCGCAAGTGCGTCGTGCCGCGCGCCGGCGTCATTCGGCCGGGGCAGCGCCATGTCGCCGTCGAGCTTGGTCGCTTTGGGGGCCACGGACACCACTCTGACTTATCCGTTCTTTCCCTTCCCTTAAAGGCGACGACCCCCTCCATTTTCCCGTTCACTTCTTCTCGGCCGCTGGCGGGCACCGCTCGGATTGCGGTCACAAATTCACCCTCACCGAACCACCTCCAGCCACTCCATCTCGTAGTCAGCTAGAGTGTTTTCTAGGGCGTCGATTGTTGCCTTTGACTCAAGCTGTAGCGGCTTGGAGGCCCCGAAACGCGAGCCGACGTCCTCGGTACGTAGCGCCGCCGCACGCTTTCGTGCCGTGCCTAGTTCGCCGGGGTGAGGCTCTGTTAACACCAAATTTTGGGCTGGGAGCCGATAGCCGATGCCAGAGGAAGATAGCCGATACCGGAGGAAGATAGCCGATCTCGGAAGCAGATTCCGTCTAGCGGAAGGAAGGAAAATAGCCGATTGCACGGTGAATCGGTTATCGGGCGAAGGTGACAAGAGGTGTGCAGTGTCAGTATTGGTGACGTCATCCAGAGTCCGTGCCGCCAAGATACGATCACGATCGGAGTCCGTTACGAAAGGGAAGGTGGGACTCCAGGTTACCTTAGATATAGGATAGTTTGTTGGTTTCCTTATCTATTGATGAGTTGTAATTCGACTAGGACTCTATCTACGCTCAGGGTATAAATATAAGCCCTCAGTCATTGTAAAAAATACAACAACAACATCAATACAACACAACTTTCGGCTCCGGCCAGCAAACCCTAGAGTCAGTCGAGTCCGGCGAGTTACTTCATCCAGGCTAGGTGTCATCCGGTGGACGCAGGCTTGCTTGTAAGTATCGTCAACCCCCTGTTAAACTATGTCTTTTTAGCGTCATCCGGTGGACGTGGAAACATGGCAGATCAGGGTCCTTGCTAAGCTCTGTTTCTTTGGCGTCATCCGGTGGACGCAGGAAGCATAGTGAGTCAAGGATGATTCATGCTGATTTACCCGATCAATCTATGTTAACTGTCATCGGGTGGACGAGATGTAGATTAGGACGGTTTTCACGCGCGGATTAGTTATCGATTCGTGTTTGTTTGCTTGATTAATCTATTAGTTAATGTCACCCGGTAGACAGGCTATAGTTTGAGATAGTTTGCATGCATGGATTAGTTATCGACTCTAACTAATTTGGCATCTTAGTTAGATTCATTAAGTTACCGATGTTGCTTATGTTTATTGTTTATTATTTAAAGCAATCATCAATTTGCCCGTCTTGATCCATATGCGTTGGCTTATATCTAATAGATCTATATGTTCAATGAATTATGCTTGCCATTTGTTTTATATTGATAAGATAGAATGCTTTGCACCAGCCGGTTGTATTTTGGATCTAGATTAGACACGGGTCGCATTCAAGTAATAAAATAAACATTGTCTAGATTCAAAGGTTAACGTATTTAAGTTGCAACTTCATCATGACTGCCTCGATCCGTTCGATCTCCACTGTTGCAAGATTGTGATTTAGATCTATTAGCCGGAGAGTTGAAATATTGTCTACTTTATAGGCTTGTATATTGCCCGTATACACTGAATCGGCTGAAGTAGCCGATTTCATCTTGTTTTACATTGAGACATCTTATGATCATGTTAGCTTGCTGTGACCACATCTTTTATAGCATATTTCTGTCTAACGCAAGTATATGTCATTGAATTCATGTTTGAATCGGTTAACTTGAGTTATAATGCATGTTTCGCTATAATCGGTTCATAACATGACGGAATCGACTTTCTAGTCGATCTCCCATTATATCGGCTTTTCGAGCCATACAATTGGAACTACCTGGATGCATCTGAAGGACAGAGACTCGCTAGAGCCATCAACGGGAAGCATCTGAAGAAATACTACCCTAGCGTCCCAGTTGGGGGATAATAGCCGATTCATGTGAATCTGTCTCTAACAGCCGATGCCGTGCAAGCGGGTCGCCTTCAGGACAAAAATGGCCGACATCGTAGTAACGAGTCGCCCATAGCACAAGAATGAAATACCCACGACGGGGTGTAACAGCCGATGAGATAAGCATCGCCTTTAGAACAAAAAACAAAAAAAATAATAAAAGCAAAATATACAGTTGTTCACACCAAAATTTGGTAAATTTGCCCCAGAAAGGAAAGAGCTGGCCGATGGTATAGAAACAAAGAAATACACAAAATTTTGGGCTGGGAGCCGATAACCGATACTAAAGGGAGATAGCCGATACCAGAGGAAGATAGCCGATTTCGGAAGCAGACTCCGTCCAGCGGAAGGAAGAAAATAGCCGATTGCACGGTGAATCGGTTATCGGGTCAAGATGACAGGAGGCGCGCAGCGTCGGTATTAATGACGTCATCCAGAGTCCGCGCCGCCAGGATGCGATCACGATCGGAGTCCGTTATGGAAAGGGAAGGTGGGACTCCAAGTTACCTTAGATATAGGATAGTTTGTTAGTTTCCTTATCTATTGATGAGTTGTAATTCGATTAGGACTCTAGCTACGCTCAGGGTATAAATATAAGACCTCAGCCATTGTAAAATATACAACAACATCAATACAACACAACTTTCGGCTTCGGCCAAACAAACCCTAGAGTCAGTCGAGTCCGACGAGTTTTCACGCGCGGATTAGTTATCGATTCGTGTTTGTTTGCTTGATTAATCTATTAGTTAACGTCATCCGGTGGACACGCTATAGATTACGACAGTTTGCATGCATGGATTAGTTATCGGCTCTAGTTAAATTTGGCAGTTTAGCTAGATTCATTAAGTTACCGATGTTGCTTATGTTTATTGTTTATTATTTAAAGCAATCATCAATTTGCCCGTCTTGATCCATATGCGTCGGCTTATATCTAATAGATCTATATGTTCAACGAATTATGTTTGCCATTCGTTTTATATTGATAAGATAGAATGTTTTGCACAAGCCGGTTGTATTTTGGATCTAGATTAGATACGGGTCGCACTCAAGTAATAAAATAAACATTGTCTAGATTCAAGGGTTAACGGATCTAAGTTGCAACTTCATCATGACTGCCTCGATCCGCTCGATCTCCACTGTTGCAAGATTGTGATTTAGATCTATTAGCCGGAGAGTTGAAACATTGTTTGCTTTATAGGCTTGTATGTTGCCCGTATACACTGAATCGGCTAATGTAGCCGATTTCATCTTATTTTACATTGAGACATCTTATGATTATGTTAGCTTGCTGTGACTACATCTTTTGTAGTATACTTCTGTCTAATGCAAGTATATGTCATTGAATTCATGTCTGAATCGGTTAACTTGAGTTATAATGCATGTTTCGCTACAATCGGTTCATAACATGGCGGAATTGGCTTTCTAGTCGATCTCCCATTACATCGGCTCTTCGAGCCATACAGTTGGAACTATCTGGACATACCGGTTAGTTCCGCCCTGTGATTACTGATTACTATCTTTTTACTTGTCAATTGCAGGTCAAATTGACTGGCACGCTTGGGTGTTACTGACACTCTCAGACCGGGTCCGAAGTTAGCTGGATCTGCGAGAGCTTCACTGCCTCAAGGGTCGTTTCCGGCTTCGTTGGTGTGTTGGGCTTAGGGAACCACTTTTTGTGCCAACACACTTTTTGGCACGCCCGGTGGGATCTTTCATTGTAGACCATGGCAAAAGGAAAGGCTGCGGCGGACGGCCCTTCCAGGGATGATGGTGTCCTCAGGGTAAGGGTCGAAGACCTCAGTGAGGAGGACGCGGCAGTGCTGAACAAGATTGTTGAAAAATTCGCTGATGCCTGCCTGCTTTCATTCAGCAAGCAGCGTGATGGCTCTGTAGTGAAGAAGAATGCATTCCCGAGATGGATCATGGACGGCCATTCTGATAAATCTGAAGAGGAGTACAAGGCCGACCTCAAGCAGATGCTGGAAGAAGCGACCTGGGAGGCCGCCTATTCAGCAGTCGGCCATCACCATAAATCCTTCCTGCAGACATTCTATAACATCATAAAGACTGTTCTCAAACGGCAGGATTGGGAGTCTCTGGGTCCGGTTTACTTCAACATACCCGCAGAGGATGCAGATCCAAAAGCAGCGGCAGGGACCTCCAATTCCTCACCGCAACAGCCGAGCCAGCCGAAAACGCCAGGGCAGGGTGCCACTGCGGCCGGTTCGGCTCAAAAAATAGCAGCTTCTCCAAGATTATACAAAGATCATACTCCGGAGGAGCTCGCCGCTTTCATGCAGGCCACTGGATAGTCGGTGAATTCAATGAACTCATCAGCAGTGAACCCGATAGCTGGAAATACGCCGGCGGCTGTCGTGGCCAACCCAACTCCTGGATACCATGAGGGGATCACATATCAAGACCTTCAGGCAGCGCTGCATCCGGGGTACACCCAGACGCCCAACAATCAGCTGCTGGAGCAGATGAGTGCCATGCTCCTTGATACGTTCGGTTTACAGCCGAAGACCGGGACTGGAATCAAATACAGGCGCCCTTACCCCGAGTGGTACGACCAAGTGACATTGCCGCCCAGGTATCGCTTACCCGACTTCTCCAAGTTCAGTGGGCAGGATGACATCACCACCATGGAGCACATCAGCCGTTACCTGACCCAGCTCGGCGAAGCTTCGTATGAGGTAGCTCACAGGGTCCGGCTCTTTCCGCTATCATTGACAGGGTCGGCGTTTAGCTGGTTTGCATCTATGGAGCCTGACTCGATTCAAGGCTGGGAAGATCTGGAGACTAAATTCCATAATTACTTCTTCTCCGGCACTGGGGAGAAAGACATCACAGATCTCACCAACATGCGCCAAAAGCCGAATGAACTTGGATCGGCTTTCATCAAGCGGTTCAGGGAGACCAGGAACATGTGTTACTCTTTGAACCTGAATGACAAGCAGCTCGCCAAGATAGTGGTCAGTGGGTTGCTCCCACACGTCCAAGAGAAGCTTGTGGGCACCAACTTCAACAGCATCAGCGAGGTGATGCAGAGGGTGGCCGCATTAGAACAGCAGGCCCAGAGTTTCAAGAAGGAATCAAAATTCAAGCAGGCCTACGTCTGTGATTCCGACTCAGAGGATGGAGAGAATGAAGAAGTGGCTGCTGTTGAGCTTAAATGGGGAACAAAGCCCATGGCCGTACCGAAGGGTTGGAGCGCGAAAGATCAATACGACTTTGACACGCGCAAGCTGGACAAACTCTTCGACCTATTAGTCAGTGCAGGCCACATCACCTTCCCAGCTGATTACGTCAAACCATCTCCTGAAGATTTGCAGGGAAAACCGTTCTGCCAGTACCACGGCCTCACCTCACACTCTACAAACAATTGCCGCATTTTCAAAGCAACAATTCAGAATGCTATTAGACGCGGTTTGTTGAAATTTGAGGCTCCTCCCAAGGGAAAGATGAAGATCGACAAATTCCCATTCTCGAAAGGGCAGAACATGGTCCAGATCGCGAATCCTCTGACTAAAGTAAAGGTATTAACCTTCGAACGGGCCAGGAAGAACTCCTCAGTTGATACCGATGCACAAATCACAGCTGAGGAGCTGGCGCTGATCAAAGGAAGGAGGGAACAGAATCAGAGGCAGCCGGAGCAGGGAGAATCCAGTGGCACCAAGAGCAGGAGGCCCACACACCAGCACCTTCTGAACAAGTGGCGGCGACAGAAAGAGAAAGATCATCAGAGGCGGCTGCAGCGCGAAGAAGAGGAGTAATGCAGGTGGCTCCGCGAAGAAGAAGAGGCGCGCTATCATGAAGAAATGACCCGCCACCGGGGAGGTGAGGAGGATCATTGGCATTGCCCATTCTTCCAACATTGTTGGAATGAAGGCCTGAGACTGCCAACGCTGCGCAACTGCCCAGAATGCAGCGATCAGTACCGAGAGAACAGGCAGTCCCAGGTCAACCGCCGGTCTGTGCATCAGAGGCTGGTTAGCCCCCACAGCCCGCGGGATCGTTGTGAAAAAAGGGACTCGCACGATCGGCTTGATGAAGCGGTAGTTGAACGCCGACAGCCGGTTTGGCAAGAGAATCAATGGTGCCCTGGGGATCTAACTAGGAGCCAAAGGCGCCAGGTGCAGCGGCTCAGAAACAGAGAGCTCCAAGCTGAGGGACGTGCCAAACAGGTATGGCGCGAGAAGCCTCCACAAAATAATGGAAAGGCTGTAGCCGATGCACAGATGGTGTTTGTGCTGCCTGTAGAGTTCAGAGCCAAGAAGTATGATACCGAGTCTGACTCAGACGATTCGGGATCAGAAGACGGAGTGGCCAAGTTAGTGCTCGCACAGCAAGCTACTTTTGATAAACCAGCCAGGAATCGACATTTGAAGGCCCTCTATCTCAAAGGTTATGTCGACGGCATGCCCATGACGAAGATGTTGGTGGACGGTGGTGCCACTGTCAATCTCATGCCCTACACTACATTCCGCAAGCTAGGCAAGGGTCCCGATGATCTAATAGAAACTAATCTGATGCTCAAGGATTTCGGGGGCAATTCTTCCAACACTCGGGGGGCAATCAACGTCGAGCTAACAGTGGGAAAGAAGACACTGCTTACCACCTTTTTCGTGATCAACAGTAAAGGTGCCTACAGCTTGCTACTCGGACGCGACTGGATTCATGCCAACTGCTGCGTGCCATCGACCAGCATCAGTGTCTCATTCAGTGGCATGGCGATGAGGTCGAAGTGATCCCGGCCGATGACTCGGTCAGCATGGCGACGGCAGATGCCACATACTAGGAAGCTGGGGATCATGACTGTTTCTCTAGCAAGACTTGGGAAGGAGGCTCCATCAAGGTCAGTGATGAGAGTCAACAGCCGATCAGGGCAATCGGCTCTGAGTCTTTTTATTAAATGGAGAATCTGATTGACGGCACAGAGGGTAAGTTGGGCAAGGATTCACGTCGGCCGACAAGCTCGAAGAAGTGGATGTTGGACCCGGCGACAGACCAAGGCGGACGTTTATTGCTGCCAATTTAGACCCAGAGTTAAGGCAGGAGCTGGTTCAACTATTGAAAGAGTACAAAGATTGTTTCGCCTGGGAATATTATGAAATGCCTGGATTGGACAAATCTAATGTTGAGCATAGGCTACCTATCAAGTCAGGGTTTCGGCCACACAAGCAGCCTCCACGTCGTTTTTGAGAGGATGCTCTACCCGACATTAAGGCCGAAATCACGAGGTTGTTAGAAGCCAAATTCATTCGAGCTTGCCGATATGTCGAGTGGACATTGAACATCGTCCCTGTGTATAAGAAAAATGGTAAATTGCGAGTCTGTATTGATTTCAGGGATTTAAATAGAGCTTCACTGAATCAGAGCTAGTGTGGAAAGTCATTATATCTATTGGTACTAAAGATAGCCGATTCGGTAAATGGTCGCCAAACTGGGAAGGCCCGTATCGCCTGGTCGAATGCTCTCCGGGTAATGCTTATATCCTTGAAGACTTGGAAGGGCAGAGACTCGCCAGAGCCATCAATGGGAAGCATCTGAGGAAATACTACTCTATCATCCCAGTTGGGGGATAATAGCCGATTCATGTGAATCTGTCTCTAACAGCCGATGCCGTGCAAGCGGGTCGCCTTCAGGACAAAAATGGCCGACATCGTAGTAACGAGTCACCCTTAACACAAAAATGAAATACCCTCGATGGGGTGTAACAGCCGATGCGATAAGCCTCGCCTTTAGAGTAAAAAATAAAAACAAAATATACAGCCTTGCAGATTGGATTGTTTCGGGCATAATGAGTTCAGAAGTATCATATACATCAAAATGCCTAATACAGTCTTTTGTATTATTGACGCTATCCCGGAGGAAGACGAAGCGCCGCCATCAATGGTCGCACACCGATCGGCTTTTTGGGTCAGGCTGTTTAGCCGATCCTATTGTGAGTACCCACAAGCCGATTCGTAGTGAATCTAGCTGCGGGGTTAATTCTAAGGGAAAGCAGAACAAAGCCGATGCTAAGAGCAGGCCCGAAAACCGATTCGTATGTAGAACGGATCAGGCTGAGTAATCGATTCTAAGGTACAATGCAAGCCTGAGAGCCGATTCGCATGTAGCAAAAAGTCTTCAACATCTTTATCGGCCTAGAATGAAGGGACGTACATACAGATGCGAAGAAATAATGGCGAAGAAGACCTTTGAGCACACACACGGCGTCTCAAGATCCTGCATCAGCTATGCCTTGGGGGCTTGGACTCGCCGCATGCACACGTTGCACGACATCAAGCGATCCATCACGAAGACGGACAAGACGAGTGACTTTCATTGGCTCCTACATCTTCAATGATGGTATGCACAACTCTACTCTCACAGTTTCAAAGTTTATAATTGGAAATGTTTAAAGGCAAAACTTTGAAATCTTAAGGATAACTCCACTCTACAAATATGTGATATAAATGTTTTAGTTTGTCCATTGTTGAAATGATTAATAGATGCTCTGTTTCATGTCTCACCCGTGTTTAGTTTATAATTTTGATTTCTTTAAGGTTTGAGTTTTTTGGTCTGATACTTGTCTTGAAGTCTTGAGAACCTGTGGATTGCGTAAAGTTTGAACTTTGTCTAAAAGTGGCTGTAGAATGTGAATGGAAATAGAATTTGCTATGACATTATTCTGAGAGATACTTGAAATCCGGAGAGTTTTATAAAATGATTAATAAAGATTAATTGATTTCATATTGAGCCTTGTCAAATTATTGTGACCACTAGTGAGAATATAGTCATGTTCCTAAGATCAAGATTCACGTACACGTTATAAATTAATAAAATTCCTTGATGAGCCATGAACATTCTCTCTTTGATTAAGATAAGATATGAGGCTATTCTATAAACTCAGAAATAAAAACGACAGACACGTGTCCGCCAGAACTGAGAAGAGAAAAATAAAAAATGACGATCGCGTGATCGCCAAATAAAAATAAAAGATGGCCAAAGGCCCAATAGCCTTATAGTTTAGAATGATCAAAGAGAGTGGCATATGCACAGGGAAAATAAAAATACAAAAAATATTCACTTGCACTTCTTGATCTAAGTATATGACTTTTTCTCCTTAAGGTTCTGTTTTTTCACTTTGCAATATTATGTGATACAATTTATAAAAAGATAATAATAAAACTCCGGAAGAAAAGTGTTCAAGGGATAACAGATAAGCAGTTCTGTAGCTGTTGTGTTTTGCAGTTGCTTGAGGACTTAGTGAAAAGTAAAAGCCCCATGGTTGAAGAGATAGATGGATGAATAAAGTACCATTTTATTCAAATTTAAAAGAAATCTTGGTTATAAATATGATACTCTTGAGATGTAATCGACATTGTAGCATCTTCTGATCAACAATATCTAAGAATGGATAAAACTATAATATTTATACACATATGCATTTACTACTAATCTATTTCCACATGTATTGGAGGATTATTGTTTTACAGGACTTGCATACAGAGGTGTGGAAATATGGTGAGAACATGCTTATATTTCAAGGATTAAAGGAAGAAGACCTAGACGCACTATGGCTGCTAGTGAGTTTCTCGGCACAAGGATGACCGTTGGATCATAGTTCGAAGCATGAAGAAATCATACTCCGAAATAGGGGGGCCTGTGTTTACACCAAAATTTGGTAAATTTGCCCCAGAAAGGAAAGAGCTGGCCGATGGTATAGAAACAAAAAATACACAAAATTTTGGGCTGGGAGCCGATAACCGATACTAAAGGGAGATAGCCGATACCAGAGGAAGATAGCCAATTTCGGAAGCAGACTCCGTCCAGCGGAAGGAAGAAAATAGCCGATTGCACGGTGAATCGGTTATCGGGTCAAGATGACAGGTGGCGCGCAGCGTCGGTATTAATGACGTCGTCCAGAGTCCGCGCCGCCAGGATGCGATCACGATCGGAGTCCGTTATGGAAAGGGAAGGTGGGACTCCAAGTTACCTTAGATATAGGATAGTTTGTTAGTTTCCTTATCTATTGATGAGTTGTAATTCGACTAGGACTCTAGCTACGCTCAGGTTATAAATATAAGCCCTCAGCCATTGTAAAATATACAACAACATCAATACAACACAACTTTCGGCTCCGGCCAAACAAACTCTAGAGTCAGTCGAGTCCGGCGAGTTACTTCATCCAGGCTGGGTGTCATCCGGTGGACGCAGGCTTGCTTGTAAGTATCGTCAACCCCCTGTTAAACTATGTCTTTTTAGCGTCATCCGGTGGACGTGGAAGCATGGCGGACCAGGGTCCTTGCTAAGCTCTGTTTCTTTGGCGTCATCCGGTGGACGTGGGAAGCACAGTGAGTCAAGGATGATTCAGGCTGGTTTACCCGATCAATCTGTGTTAACCGTCATCCGGTGGACGAGATGCAGATTAGGACGGTTTTCACGCGCGGATTAGTTATCGATTCGTGTTTGTTTGCTTGATTAATCTATTAGTTAACGTCATCCGGTGGACACGCTATAGATTACGACAGTTTGCATGCATGGATTAGTTATCGGCTCTAGTTAAATTTGGCAGTTTAGCTAGATTCATTAAGTTACCGATGTTGCTTATGTTTATTGTTTATTATTTAAAGCCATCATCAATTTGCCCGTCTTGATCCATATGCGTCGGCTTATATCTAATAGATCTATATGTTCAACGAATTATGTTTGCCATTCATTTTATATTGATAAGATAGAATGTTTTGCACAAGCCGGTTGTATTTTGGATCTAGATTAGATACGGGTCGCACTCAAGTAATAAAATAAACATTGTCTAGATTCAAGGGTTAACGGATCTAAGTTGCAACTTCATCATGACTGCCTCGATCCGCTCGATCTCCACTGTTGCAAGATTGTGATTTAGATCTATTAGCCAGAGAGTTGAAACATTGTTTGCTTTATAGGCTTGTATGTTACCCGTATACACTGAATCGGCTAAAGTAGCCGATTTCATCTTATTTTACATTGAGACATCTTATGATCATGTTAGCTTACTGTGACTACATCTTTTGTAGTATACTTCTGTCTAATGCAAGTATATGTCATTGAATTCATGTCTGAATCGGTTAACTTGAGTTATAATGCATGTTTCGCTACAATCGGTTCATAACATGGCGGAATCGGCTTTCTAGTCGATCTCCCATTACATCGGCTCTTTGAGCCATACAGTTGGAACTATCTGGACATACCGGTTAGTTCCGCCCTGTGATTACTGATTACTATCTTTTTCCTTGTCAATTGCAGGTCAAATTGACTGGCACGCTTGGGTGTTACTGACACTCTCAGACCGGGTCCGAAGCTAGCTGGATCTGCGAGAGCTTCACTACCTCAAGGGTCGTTTCTGGCTTCGCTGGTGTGTTGGGCTTAGGGAACCACTTTTTGCGCCAACAACAGTCTTGCAAATTAGATTGTTTCAGGCATAACGAGTTCAGAAGTATCATATACATCAGAATGCCTAATACAATCTAGTTTGGATTATTGACGCCGTCCCGGATCACGTCCTCGGCGTCGACGGACACGGAGAGACCGTCGGCATGAGGGGCGAAAGCGGCCATCAGTGCGCCGAACTCCTCCATGTCTTGGCCTGCCCGGATCCCCGGTTCGACGTTCTCCAGCACGCTGCCGGAGTTGATCTGGGCGGCAGCCAGAGCTCCCGCGGCACCATGACGGACGCCGCTCTTCGCCACCTGGCGGACGCGGTGGTGCACGTCCGCAAGCTGTTCCACCTGCGTTTGCCCCCGCGCGCAGAGGACGTCGATGACGTTCGTCGCAGCCACGCGCAGTTCGTGCAGCTGCGCCATCAGAGCTGCATAAAAAAGGAAGGTTAGTGTTGGAAATGCGCCGTGCACACAGTTGGACAAAGCGAGAGATTACCCGCCACGGTGGCCTGCGACTCCGCGAGGTTGGGCCGCGCCTCCGCCAAATCATTGCTGGCGGCAACGAGCGCGACGGCTTGGTCCTCGTTCTCCTTGTCCAGCCGGCCGGCCTCTTTGGTAGCCTCGGAGTAGAGGTTGCGGTACCGCACCATCTCATGGTGGAAGTGGCGGCCGTCAGCGGCGGTGTAGGAGTCGCGGGAACTCGAAGATGACCCCGAGTTCGACTTCGCTCCGGAGGTGGTGCTGTGAGCCGGAGCGTGAGGGAGGTTCGGTTGTGGTGCCGTGCGACGCACCGAGGAACTGGCGCCGATCGGTGCGCCGGAAGGAAGATGGAGCGGGGGACGTTGGCTGAAAGGGACCATCAGATCAGACACCCAGACTTAGCCAGATTTAAAGATCGACGAAAAGGGAGAATAAGATACCTGCTATGGACTCCCCGTCCGCTGACATGCATCATACACCTGATTGGGGCCCTTACAGGAGCAGAGGGCCCGGCGGCGTCACCAGCGGCGGGGGTTTCCGAGGTGACCGTCCCAGTTACAGGAACGGCGTCACCATCCGCCGGGGCTGGCCGAGGAGGATCAGCGCCAGAAGCAGGGGTGTTCAGGCCGGCTAAGGAGCCAGCAATGCCGCTGACGAAAGATGGCTGGTGACTGCAGAAACAGATCAAATCAGATAGAAGCAGCGAAGAGACGGTAGGCTGATGGTTGAACTTACCCTAATGTCTGTTCGATTCGGGCGACGCTGGCCCAGATGCGGCGGATGCTCCGTTCCATTTCATCGTCGTCGGCGGGCTCAGACGCCGGGCGCTTTCCACGGTCTCCATCGCTGGCCATGTCGTGAACAAGGATTGAGAGAGTGGAAGCGAAGTGGATACAAGGAGGCGGCCGGGAGAGTTGGTCGGCGAGATGGATACGAAGGCATGTGATACTGCCTCAAGCCTACCAACTATTTATAAGACAACACGGGCACTGAGGTGGTTTCTTTGGGAAGGGAGACGGCACGGCGGATTTTAGGTTGCAGTTAATCCGTGTTTCTTGAATCCGGAACAATTGCCAAATCGGGGAGACGAAACGTCGCCATCAATGGTCGCACGCCGATCGGCTTTTTTGAATCAGGCTGTTTAGCCGATCCTATCGTAAGTTCCCACAAGCCGATTCGTGATGAATCTGGCTGAGGGGTTAATTCTAAAGGAAGGTAGAACAAAGCCGATGCTACAAAACCGATGCTAAGAGGCACGTCCGAAAGCCGATTCGTATGCAGAACGGGTCAGGCTGAGTAATTGATTCTAAGGTACAAAGCAGTTCGGAAGCCGATTCGCATGCAGAAATATGTCAGGCTGAACAAAGTCAGTTTAAAACAAGACAAAGCCAGTATTAAGGTGTAAATCTAAGGCAGATCAGGCTAAATTGTCAAATTCAGGGTGAACAGCGCGAAGACAGAGTTGCAAATAGAAAAGAACATGCCAAGCAGTACACCCATCATATCACAAAGATAATAAGGACCGAATCAGTTCTACTAATTCGGCACGGAGCGCGTGGCCAGCCTGCAGCAATTGTTGATCTCGGTTTTCAGTAAACTGCAACAGGTTTAGGCGTTGGCATGTCTTCCTGCCTGCAACGACCAAGCTGCTGATTTTCTTCTTTTTCTGGGAGAGCTCGATCGTGCTGGTGGAGATGGTGATTTCACGCTCACTGATAGCTGACTCAACTGCTTCCAATTCTTTTCTCAGCTGGTCTCATCTTGTTTTCAATGTCTCTAGTTCTGTTTCGGCCGTGCTGATGGAGGATTTGAGCAGCCTGGCTCGATCGGCTAATCCGGTGGCTTTTTGTCTGTTGATCGATTTATTGCTCCTTAGCTGTTCAAGCTCTGTCAGGTTCTTGTGAGCAGTAATAATCCCTGATGCTGTAACTTTAAGATCATTAAGTCTTTGCAGGGATTTCAAGGCTGACAGATTGGGTTGCTGCTGGACAAGTTCCATTATTTGATCGATCAGTCCGGGATTCGAGGCCATAGCAACTAGATCACCCTCTAGATGGGGTAGCAGTGCACTTAGCCGATTGTTGAAATCTGGCTCTGAAAGTCTCTCGGAGGAGGAGGCCAGTTCGTCTCTATCACAGAACTCTTCTATGTCAAATGAATAGCCAGGAGACAAAGGCTTCGGTGCCTACAGTACATACATTCTCTCATTAGAAAAGGTACAGTATAGATTAATTGTTTTCTGGCAGAGATGGGATACCTGAATGAAGCCTGAAGGTTGTAGGGTTGATGCCGATGCTGTTTGTTTGACTAAGGCTGTTGTGTCTATTGCGGCATGCGGATCCTCGGTTGTCACTGCCTCGGATAGTTGGGTTTCTGCAAACCAGAAGTAAGAGCAGTATGGAAGCAAGGATAATTGCTAACAGCCGAATAGGAGTTACCTGGATTCCTCTCAGGGGGCAACTCCTCTTCTTCAAGGTTCACCCAGACTTCTTCAGAAGGGCTGTTCGGCTGTATTTTTGAAAAGAAGATTTGGTCAATCAGGACATTTAAGAAACAAAAGCCCAATGAGTAGTACCTGAGTTTTGGCTCCTTCTTCCTAGATCCCTTCTTCTTGAGCAGTTGATTCCTCATGGCCGGTAGATTCTGGTGGTTCTTCAGCCTGTTTCTCTCCCAAGGTACCTTGAGTTGGTTGGGGATTCACCTGATAGAAAGCCGATTTAAGAGTCGGGACGTACTGCAGTAAAGGAAGATGCTACTGGGTACCTGAACTTTTCTTATCGAACGGCGTTTCTTAGGAGCTTGCTTTTGAAGTTGAGATGCAGCTGGCCGTTTTGAAGCAGAAGGGGAGGTCAGTACAGCAGGGCCTAGCATTAGTTGTCTCAGCGTCGGTGCTCGGGAGCCTAGCCTCGCTGTCGGACAAGGAGGATAATATTTCACTCGCTCTGGTGGATTGGATGATGGGTCCTGTGCGAAATATCTGTTAAGTAACATGTTTGGATAAAGCCGTTTTTATTGGAATCGGCTGAGAACACTTACTGCTCGGGGAGATTGGAAGTTTGGGTCCAGGGCTCTGCATTTGTCGTGGACAGTTTGGCAGAACAAGTGAACGTGCCATTGTTGCCACCAATCGTCAAAACTCTGATGAGCGATGCAGATTTGATTCCACGGCTTCGGCGAGAATGTGGGCAGGTTTGCTCCGAGTTGAAAAATTCTGCCAGCCTGAAGGTGCTCTGTAATGTTCTCCCTGGGTTTCAAGGTATTCAAAAAAGGGAGCTAAGGGGGCAATTGGCCGAAACCTAGCTGTCTTGCTGCTATGTTTGGGTGATAGAATTCATAAGAAGGATGGCTAGTTGCCTTGCCGCTTGCGCTCCAAAGGTGCTTGAAGTCTGCTGGCAAGGCACAGGGTTTGATGATTGCGTTCAAGATGCTGATAGCCTCGTCATCAGAACACCCATTGTTGAATTTGAAGATGGAGGGCACTAGAAATTCATCTTCATCTTCGTAGGGGAACCAGGTAGTAACATTTGGTCCCAAGCCCCTGTATAATGTTTCCAGCATATTGCCCTTTGAGGATGGGATGGTTATGGCAGAGGCAGCTTCACCAAAACTTTGATAGCCTCTGGTTTTTGGGTCCTCCTCTTCTGAATACTCGGTGGATGGAAAGTTAAGGCCTTGGAGTTGTGTCCTTACCAGTTTATGCAGATACAGGTTGAGCCATAACTGTATTAGCCACCAAGGGCCTGTTATGCGTTGCACTTCTTCACCTATAATTAAGGAACTGAATACCTGGCTCATAAGCTTGTATGCTGCACCCAACAAGAGTTTGCCCAGGGGGATGGAGTGCCCTTGAGCCAGTTTTTCTGCTAAGACCCGATAAAGATATGCTGGCCCGGCAGTGGCACCACAGAACACGAACCTCTCAAGCCACATGGTCAAGAATGCGATGTGTTCTTTCTCGCTGAAAGAAGAGGAGCTTTTCTGGTGGTGTTGAATATAGCCACTCCATCCTTTGTATGTGTCCAGCTTCGGGAAGTACGGGTCCTTCTTGCCACTGGAGCAGAGATCCCAAAAATCATATGATCCAGTAATCTGAAACCCGGTGAGCATATGGATATCGCCCAGGGTAATGGTTTTTGGGCCGTCTCCGAACACGAAAGCATTCAAGGAGTTGGACCAAAAATGACTGGTAGCAATCAGGAGCGGCTCATTCCTTGCCATATCTGATAATGATAGGTCAAGACATTGGCTCAGATGGTGCATCTCCCAGTCCGCGCGCTTCTTCGCCGCGACGCGGCGAAACCAGTTCCTCCATCCAGTAGGTGCGCTTAGCCAGTTTCTGAAAGATTTGGCCCAAGAAGAGGCGCCCATCATGGAGCTTCGGAATGGAAACTGGTTGGTTTCTTGAATGATGAAGTCTTTGGGAATCGGATCGCCCATCGGGCCCAGATAGTAGGTATCGGGGATGTCCTTCAGTGGAATCAGAATATCATCCCTCAGCACCTGGATTTGAAACTCGTACTCGGTGAGGTTGAAGAGGGATTCACGAATCAGGAGGCGGATCGATGAAATTGATACCTTAGGGATCTCGGAAGGAGTCGCCATTAGCTCGGGGGTGATTTGACGGCGACGAATCGAAGCTGGCGGCGGCGAATCGAAGCTGACGGCAGCAGATTGAAGCCCGTAGCGAAAGTTGCGACGGTTTAGGGTTTTGTTTTGGTGCAAAAGTTTGAAGTGCCGAGAGGGAAGCTGCGGTTTGGCTATTTGAAGGCTCAAGCGCTAATTTCGGAATAAACCAGTTTATTCCAAAATTGGGGGGCATGTGTCAACACCAAATTTTGGGCTGCGAGCCGATAGCCGATGCCAGAGGAAGATAGCCAATACCGGAGGAAGATAGCTGATCTTAGAAGCAGATTCCGTCCAGCGGAAGGAAGGAAAATAGACGATTGCATGGTGAATCGGTTATCGGGCGAAGGTGACAGGAGGTGTGCAGCGTCGGTATTGGTGATGTCATCCAGAGTCCACGCCACCAAGATACGATCACGATTGGAGTCCATTATGAAAGGGAAGGTGGGACTCCAGGTTACCTTAGATATAGGATAGTTTGTTGGTTTCCTTATCTATTGATGAGTTGTAATTCGACTAGGACTCTATCCACGCTCAGGGTATAAATATAAGCCCTCAGCCATTGTAAAAAATACAACAACAGCATCAATACAACACAACTTTCGGCTCCGGCCAGCAAACACTTGAGTCAGTCGAGTCCGGCGAGTTACTTCATCCAGGCTGGGTGTCATCCGGTGGACGCAGGCTTGCTTGTAAGTATCGTCAACCCCCCTGTTAAACTATGTCTTTTTAGCGTCATCCGGTGGACGTGGAAATATGGCGGATCAGGGTCCTTGCTAAGCTCTGTTTCTTTGGCGTCATCCGGTGGATGCAGGAAGCATTGTGAGTCAAGGATGATTCACACTGATTTACCCAATCAATCCGTGTTAACTGTCATCCGATGGACGAGATGCAGATTAGGACGGTTTTCACGCGCGGATTATTTATCGATTCATGTTTGTTTGCTTGATTAATCTATTAGTTAATGTCACCCGGTAGACAGGCTATAGTTTGAGATAGTTTGCATGCATGGATTAGTTATCGGCTCTAACTAATTTGGCATCTTAGTTAGATTCATTAAGTTACCGATGTTGGTTATGTTTATTGTTTATTATTTAAAGCAATCATCAATTTGCCCGTCTTGATCCATATGCATTGGCTTATATCTAATAGATCTATATGTTCAACAAATTATGCTTGCCATTTGTTTTATATTGATAAGATAGAATGCTGTGCACCAGCCGGTTGTATTTTGGATCTAGATTAGACACGGGTCGCACTCAAGGGGAGTGCGCGCGGGGCGCATTGGAGGCAGGAGCGAGAGGTGGGAGACGGCACTGATGGGTGGGGCCTGCCCGTCAGTGTCCCAGAGAGAAGGAGAGAGGGGCGTGGGCGCCTTCAGGCTAGCTGGGCCGCGCTGCGTCTGAGTGGGCCGGCTCGGGCCAGTTTTGGTTTTTCATTTTCCAGGGAATAACAAAAGTCTTTTCCATTTTATATTTGAATGAATAGTGTTCGACTTTGTTATTTTCGTAAGAATATTTCTGTGGCTCTATACTCCGGGAAGCCCTATCTCCGGACACTCTATTGCTTGAACCTACAACCACGCACTGGGAGTGGAGATATGGCGAGAGTAGCGTGTACCCTCGTGGCCGGCGTGCCTGGATAGTAGAGGAGTACTGTGCTCTTGGGTGGCGCAGGACCGGTTCAGGGATAGAAAAGCCGTGGTAGATGGGTTTGGTATATGCAAGCTTAGGTGCTACATATGCAGTGTGTATAGGAATCCCCAGCTGGGTACTAATCGATTCGAATCGTCGTTGCTCCTTGGTTATGAAGACTTGATCCTCCGACCATTCAACGAAGAGTGATTCGAAAACTAGGATGTTTTGAGAATGAATTGGACTTGAAGGACATATATGAAAGAATTGTGGACTATTGATAGTAATTATTAACTATGTTGAGTAAAATATTGAAAAACAGAAGTAGTAATGCTTTTTGTGCAAAATACTTTGACTTTTGCTAAAGCCTTACCTTGACTACCCTCACCCTGCATTCCTGAGTCTCATTTCTTTTTCTTAGTCGGGTAAGTCTTGCGGAGTACCCCAGTACTCAGGGTTTGTTAACCCCGTTGCAGGTAGTCAGCAGCAGGAGGTCTGTCTTGCCCCTTGCTGCGTGACCATCATCCAGGATAGCGAGGAAGAGTGAAGTGGACCTGTGGGCAGAGTTCGTGTTGTTACCTATCTTATTATGTTATGTTGTTGTTCTACTATTGCTACTACTATTTGAACTATGGTCTGTAATAACTTCAATTGAATTCTATTTGAACAACCGGTTTGTAATCTAAGTACTATTTAATCTTTCGCACTTTTACTCTGATGTATTTTATTATGAAATGTTGTAATTCTGTTATGGCTTCGCAATGGGATCCTGTTGGAGAAACGGGTGCTGATGTAACCCGGCAGGGCTGTTTAGATCATCTGGGACACGGGCCCGGCTGTCAGAGGTCATTAGTGACAATGATAGGTTCCTGTGGGCCATGTGATTGAAGTGGGGTTCTGTTACAGCTGGTATCAGAGCGTTCCATTGCTAAATCATTACGGTATTACCTTGCAAAACTTCAAAATGTTTTGGATCATAAAAATTTAAATTGCTATTTTGGTCCAAATTGCTTGTTCTTATCTTATTCCGTAAAATAGTTATGGTAGCATGTGGAACAACTTTATTAGTAGCCCTATGTTAAATTTATTTATGCAATTATTTATCTTGCATTGATTTAAACTTCGTAAGTACGATTCATGCATCATGTTAAATGTTAATACTTCCTCCTTAAAAGTTGGATATATGGGTTAGGATTTACCAAACATATTCTTGCTAGCCTGTTATATCCTTACTAATCTATACTTACCTTCCAGCTGGCACGCTGCAAGCTCACTGCTGGCAAGATGACGGGTCCTAGGGGAGTGCCGCGCCACCAGGTGGCGCCGCGCGACGGAGAGGAGGCTTCCGATAGCCGCCGTCCCCGCTGCAGTCGGAAGGAGCTGAAGGCGGAGATTATGGAGCTCTAGAGGGAGGTGAAGCTCATGCAGGAGGACTTCAGAGTGGCTCGTGTCAACCACTACAGGGACGTGAGGTTGAACAACGAGCTACACAAGGAGGTCGAGCAGCTGGCTCAGGAGAGGGATGAGGCCCTGGAGCGTGAGGATGTGGCTCGTGCAAGGGCCCATTGGTATGAGAACTATGCGGAGCACCTCGAGGGTTACAACGATGCTCTGCATGAGGAGGTCCACAGGCTCAACAATGAGCTCAACCCTATCCTCGTTCCTCGTGAGGAAGACCCTGTGGATGGTGTGGTTGTGGGTCCTGAGGAGGAGGAGTATGACGAGGAGGAAACTGAGGATGACCTTGAGGTGGCAGAGGATCCCATGGAGGAGGAGATCATGGAGGATGATGAGGAGGAGGAGATCGTCCTTGACGACGACTAGACTAGACTTAGGACTAGGGGTGTCAGCTTATCCTTATCTTTTGTGTTGTAATGTTTAGTGCCAAGAACCTTAGTTTGAGTGTGGGAACTTTGTTAAGTCTTAGTTGTGTCTTTTAAGCATTATCTAAATGTTGTAATGTTTAAGTTTGAACCGCTACGATGTTTCGATTAGTGATGTTACTAAATTCAGTTGCAATTAAACAGATGCTTGTCCACACCCGCTCAACTGGTACCTCTGAGGATGGAAACGCTCCCAACCCACCGCCTATCCCACCGACTCTCGCCGATGCTATTGCAGCTTTGGCCAATGCCGCCAATGCAATGGCGCAAAATAGGGACAACCGTGGAGGGCATCGTGGCCGCCGCAACGATGAAGAGACAACATATGTGGATTTCACAGACACCCGTCCACCTGTGTTCACCAAGGCCGATGAGCCATTGGAAGCTAATCATTGTCTCCACACTATGGAGCAAAAGTTTAGTCTGATTCACTGCACGGAGACACAGAAGCCTCTGTTCGCAGCCCAGCAACTGCGGGGTCCTGCCAGTGCGTGGTACGTAAATCTTCTGGCAGCCTAACGGACATCAAATGACTTGGGCAAAATTTTGTGAAGCTTTTCGTGCCCACTACATTCCAGCTGGTGTTATGAAGATGAAGCTTGATCAGTTTCTGGCTCTGCAGCAAAGAGACTCTACCGTCATGCAATATGTGGGGCTGTTCAATCACCTGGCGTAGTACGCCCCTGAACACACCAACACTGACCAAAAGAGGAAGGATTGTTTCATCAGGGGTCTGAATAATAAGATTCAGCGCAGCATGTCCAACAACCTCCACTGCACCTGCCATGAAGCTGTTAACAGCTATTGCCTTTGAAGAGAGTGATCGTAAACATCAAGAAGAAAAGAAGAAGAAGAAAGCTGGGTCTTCTGGCGGTCAAAAGCGTCAGAAACTTATTTACCACCCCACCCACTGCTCTCGTCCACCCTACCCGCAGTAGCAGGTTGTTGTTCGTACTGCTGCTACCTCCCACACCTTCAACCAGCAAAACATCACCCAGCCGAATGCCCCTGGCGTTCGTGTTACCACCCCGCAAGTCAACTACAATCACCCGTGCTACAACTGTGGCAAGATGGGCCACTGGGCCCGTGATTTCCCGTTCCCCAAGCAGTACAATGAAAATGCTCAGAAGGGTCACGGCCATCAGCAGCAGCGAAATCAGCAGCGTGGTCCTCAGTAGCATGGTCAGAAGGGAAAGGTGGTAAAGAAGGCCGGCCACGTCTACAACACTCAGGTTGATCAGATTCCCTAGGGAGAGCCCGTCATGATGGGTAGGTTCCCTATCGCAAGTCACCCTGCTATTATGCTTTTCGATTCTGGTGCATCTCATTCATTCATCAATCGCACTTTTGTCATCAAGCATGAGATACCAATTGAGGAAATAAAGGAAAATTTCCTAATACATTCGCCCGGGGGGCGTATAAATACTAAGGAGGAAGTGCAACAAGTACCTATAGAACTAGGTGGGCATATATTCCCTACCACCATGATAGTACTCAAAGATCAGGACATAGATGTGATATTAGGCATGAATTGGATGTATCAGCACAAGGCTCTCATTGACGTGCTGAATAGGACCATCAGGATAAATTTGCCTAATAGTTCAACCCAACTCCTCATCCAACTTCCAATCCCTCAAAGAGCAGTTGGCAGAATATGTGCAACCGCAGTCAAGGAAGTACAGGATATCCCGGTAGTCTATGAATTTCCGGACATGTTTCCTGATGATTTGCCTGGTCTGCCACCTGATCGTAATCTGGAGTTTGCTATTGAGTTGAAGCCCGGAACAGCACCTATATCTCGTAGAGCCTATAGGATGCCTCTGTTGACATTTCTTAGCGCAATCACCAAAGATAGATAAAAAGTCTATCCCCGGCAACGGCGCCAGAAATGCTTGTTGGCGTTTCTTAGCGTCACTACTAAAGATAGACTAGAAGCCCATTCCTAGCAACGATACTAGAAACGTAAGTTGACATTCCCAACCACCATTACTTCAGAAAGGTAACCCTTGGCCCTTAATGGCGCTGGCCTAGGTAAAGCAGTCTGGTAATAGCAGTTAGAAGTGCCGGATTGGCCTTCTTAACCATCATTACTTACGATATGCAAAACTATGGCACGGTGCCTTGGAGTGCAACAAGAATTACAATCCTTAGGTAATGGTACTTAGGTATGCCAATCATGATAGCTCAGTATAGATAAATCCGCAAGCGCACGGAACTATCATTGTAGCATTTCAACCCGTGGGGTGTCGTATTTATAGTTTCCCGTAGGAGGGTAGGACGAATGCATCTAGCTTTGGCATAAACATGATCACTTATTGAATGCATAGGTAGACATAGCATAGGCAGGGGTAAATAATAGTTCAAAGATAGTGGACACACATCTGAGATGACCTCAAGGATAAAAGAGAAATAAAGAATAAAAGAATATAGCTAATTGAGCAGGCATTGGTCATATATAACTATGAAAAGAACTGTTAGTAAACATCTAACTAGCATGTCTAGTATCAGGACTAGGTCTGGGATGACAGGGAGATGCCCGCAGCTGGTTTGCCAGCCGATAGAGACTTTACGAACTCCTAGCCAATATCCGAACGTGGGGGAGTGCTAGGGATGGAGAGGGCTGTCACCACCTGCCCACCTACCCCTCTGCCCGTGGGATACCGGCATATTCGCCGATCTCCGCATACCCGAGCACCATGCTCGCGTACTTGGAAACAACTCCTAACCCCCTAGGACCCCACCCCTTCGTAGTGACAGGCTAGGCTAAGAGCAACCATGACAGCACGACGAACCGTCACCTCATCCCTAGTTCTTCCTCTATTCATACTAAGTCGATGAACGATGAAGAACAACGATGAACATGTCAAGAACATAACACATAAACTATATGCTAGTTCATATATCATGATCATAACATGTCCAAGACTATACTCTAGTTCATATGCATTGCTATATAAATAAGATAAGAACTTGAACTTGGAAGAGAACTGCATTGTATTCATACCGAGGTGTTCCTTCTTCTCCCAAGGATACAAACTCTTCTTTCTAGCTCTTGCCTTGCTCTAATACTAAAACTAATCTAAAGAATACAAGTGAGAGGTGAGGTAAATGGCTCCAAATGATGGTGTGTGTTGGAGGGGAGCTCTCCCTCTCTTTTATAGTCCAACTAGTACGGTTCGGGCGCCAACAAATATGGAAGTAGGTGGAACCGCCTTGAGGGAACCGACCTACGCACCGCCTGAGAAGGATGGGCCCGGGAGGCCCCACCAGGGGGGCGGCCGCCCCCGGGGGTGGTCGGTCCCTGGGGAGCGCCATCTGGCCACTGCCTTCGGGTGGTCGGTTGCTCCCTGGGCCTGGGCCTCCCCCGCGGTTACGAATGGATCCAGTTTAGCGTTTGAGGTAGGCTTTCTTATTTTCTTGGATAGCGCCTTCTCTGAATACGTTTCCTGGATGTGTGCTTTCTTTATGGTTTTTGTGCATTTCCACATGTCACACCTGTAAGTCAAGTACACACCAAAACTTGTGGAAATGTTAGTTTAAAGCCCTACCTACTATTTATTTTAGTAACATATTGGCGGTAAGAAATACGCTTTAAGGACCGCCGACAGCCTCCCAAAGAGCTGGCAGAGCTTAAGATTTAGTTGCAAGATTTGCTAGATAAGGGTTTCATTAGGCCTAGCTCATCGCCATGGGGTTGCCCTGCTATCTTTGTGAAAAAGAAGGACAAATCCCTCCAACTCTGTGTTGACTACCGTCCACTCAACGAGGTCACCATCAAAAATAAATATCCTTTACCTCGTATTGACCTACTCTTTGACCATCTAGCTAGAGCCAAGGTATTTTCCAAGATTGACCTTAGGTCTGGCTATCACCAAATAAAGATCCGCCCCGAAGACATTCCAAAAACAGCCTTCACCACCAGATACAGCCTATATGAGTACCTAGTCATGTCCTTTGGCCTAACCAATGCACCTGCCTATTTCATATACCTAATGAACTCCGTCTTCATGTCGGAGCTTGACAAATTTGTGGTCGTGTTCATTGACGACATCCTTGTTTATTCCAAAACCCCTGAAGAACATGCCAACCACCTCCGTATTGTCCTGACTTGCTTGAGGGAACATCAGCTTTATGCCAAGTTCAGCAAGTGTGAGTTTTGGTTGGACCGAGTTCCGTTTCTCGGGCATATTCTGTCCGCGGAAGGTGTGACAGTTGATCCGAGTAAGGTGGAGGAAGTCTTGAATTGGAAGTCACCAACCACGATGCATCAAGTCCACAGTTTCATGGGAATGGTGGGATATTACCGTCACTTTATTCCAGATTTTTCAAGAATAGCCAAGCCTATCACCAACTTGTTGAAGAATCAGGTCAAGTTTGTCTGGTCACCGGAGTGTGAGACAGCTTTTCAGACTTTGAAGAAGTTGTTGACTACTGCACCAGTCCTGGCTCAATCTGACATTGAAAAGCCGTTTGACGTATACTGTGATGCTTCTGGCACCGGTCTTGGTTGTGTCCTAAAGCAAGAGGGCCGAGTCATTGCTTATGCTTCACGGCAACTCAAGCGTCATGAAGAGAACTACCCCACCCAAGACTTGGAGTTGGCAGCTGTAGTACATGCCTTAAAGATCTGGCGTCATTATCTGCTAGGCAGTACTTGCAATGTCTACACTGACCACAAGAGTTTAAAGTACATCTTTACTCAAGAAGAGTTAAATATGAGGCAAAGAAGATGGCTCGAGTTGATCAAGGATTATGATATTGAGGTACATTATCACCCTGGAAGGCGAATGTGGTCACCGATGCACTCAGTAGGAAGGTTCACTGCCACTGCTTAACCATAAGACCTTATGACCTATCCTTGTGCTATGAGCTAGAAAGGTTAAGTGTAGAAATAACCCCACAAGGCAGCCTGGCTAAAATTAGTATTGAAACAACTATTCGTGAGCAAATTATTGCTGCTCAAAAGGAAAGCAAAGGAATCAAACACATTAAAGAAAAGGTTCAAGCAGGCAAAGCAGATTGCTTCAGAATTGATGATGATGGAGTCGTATAGTTCAAAGATCGGTTAGTTGTTCCCAAGGTTGCTGGGTTACGGCAGACAATTCTGGACGAAGCGCATTTGACCAGGTTCTCTATTCATCTGGGAAGTAATAAAATGTACCAGGATTTGAAACAGAAGTTCTGGTGGACCAAGATGAAAATAGAAATCGCACAGTATGTAGCGAGATGTGACACTTGTCAGAAAGTGAAGGCCGTACACATGAAACTTGGCGGAGAGCTGCAACCGTTACCTGTTCCTGCATGGAAATGGGAAGACATTAGTATGGATTTCATCACAGGCCTGCCCAAGACCGCCAGAGGTTTTGATTCGATCTGGGTAATTGTGGATCGTCTCACCAAGCAAGCTCACTTCATGCCAGTCAAGACACTTCATCCTGCCTCTACCTATGCTGACTTATATATCAAACATGTCATGAAGCTTCATGGGGTACCCAAGACTATTGTTTCTGATCGAGGTACACAGTTTATCTCGAATTTCTGGAAGTCTTTCCACAAGTCTCTGGGGACGAAACTTTTGCATAGCACAGCGTACCAACCGCAAACTGACGGACAGACTGAAAGAGTCAACCAAGTACTTGAGGACATGTTGAGGGCTTGTGCACTCAATTACACCAACACGTGGGACGAGTGTTTGGCATTGGCAGAGTTCTCATACAACAACAGCTATCAACAGAGCATCAAGATGGCTCCATTTGAGGCAGTATATGGTCGTAGGTGTCATACTCCATTGAATTGGTCTGAACCTGGAGAAAGATGGTTTTATGGAGTCGATTTGGTCAATGAAGCCGAAGAAAAGGTTTGGCTGATACAAGAAAATTTGAAGGTGGCACAGTCTCGACAGAAAAGCTATGCCGATAAGAGGCGTTGACCCTTTGCATTCAAAACAGGAGATTACGTGTATCTGAAGGTATCACCAATGAACGGTGTCACCCGTTTCGGGGTTAAAGGCAAGTTAGCCCCTCGTTACATCGGACCATTTCAAATTTTGGGACGTTGTGGGAAGGTAGCTTATAAGTTGAGGTTGCCGGATCATCTCTCAGCCGTGCATAATGTATTCCACGTGTCACAACTCAAGAAGTGTCTTCGAGTACCTGATCAGGTGATCGACGTTGAAGAAGTTGAGCTCGAACCAGATTTGACTTACGCCGAGTATCCGATTCGAGTCCTGGATCGAAAGGATCGCGTCACTAGAAGGACCACGACCAGGTGGTACAAGATTCAATGGAATGAACATTCCGAAGATGAAGCTACTTGGGAATCGGAGGACTACCTTTCGGAAAACTTCCCCGAATTTTTTGTCACCTTGTAGATGTAAAGTTCTAGTGGTGTATGTGTAAACTTTCCTACTCGTTTAAATGACTAGGGTTAATCGACACATTTTATTTTCCATTACTTTGTTTCAAGTCTTAGTTTTATATCAAATCTCGGGACGAGATTTCTTTTAGGAGGGAAGGCTGTAATACCTCTGGTATTATAATTAAACTAAACTGCCATGTCATCATGTTTAAATTAATTTCATGCTTATGATTGTGCTTAGGATCATTAGAGTGGTTTGATGTTGTTGTAAATGATTATGTGTTTAAAACCCTAATTGAAAACCAAAAATAAAAATAAAAGGAAAAATCCAAATTAAGCCCTAAGTTGATTCTAAAACTTAATTCAAAATTTATAAGGAATCTGATGAAGGTGTTTTAATCAAAGTTGTAGATCTTTTAAAATGGAGCAACTTTTATTTTTGGATATTTTGAAGTTATGCACTAGAAAATTGAATTAAACTCAAAACAATGACTTGAAATTCAAATTTGAAACATCAATTTGAAAACTATCTAGAATCTGACAAAACACCCTTAATAGAAGTTGTAGGGATCATCAAGTTGAACAACTTTTATTTTTACAGATTTTCATGTTCTATGGAAAAGTTTGGAGAATTTCAGGGGATTGCAAATCAAATTCAAATTCAAGTTTCACCCCCTTTTCTGTAATTCCAAAATTTGGCCGAATTTGAATATGGTTCAAAAATAAAAATTATTCTAAATGAAATTTTCTACAACTTTTATTTTGGGTGCTCCTACTGTAGCTACACATTTTAGGGAGTAATTGGCATCCATAGGGTTTGACCCCCTTTCCTGTCTACAGTACACGGCCCCTACACAGGGGCAGAGCACGCTCGCGCGTGCGCCGCGCCGCGCGCTGGTGTCGTCCGGCTGGGGCAGCGCCGTGTCGCCGTCGAGCTGTGTCGCTTTGGGGCCCCGGACAGCACTCTCACTTATCCGTTCTTTCCCTTTCCTTAAAGGCGACGACCCCCTCCATTTTCACGTTCACTTCTTCCCGACTGCCGGGGGCGCCGCTCGGATTGCGGTCACAAATTCACCCTCATCGAACCACCTCCAGCCACTCCATCTCGTAGTCAGCTAGAGTGTTTTCTGGGGCGTCGATTGTTGCCTTTGACTCAAGCTGTAGCGGCTTGGAGGCCCCGAAACGCGAGTCGACGTCCTCGGTATTGGTCGGAGCGCCGCCGCACGCTTTCGTGCCGTGCCTAGTTTGCCGGGGTGAGGCTCCTTCCTTTCTGTTGCATGTTTCGAACTCCTGGTGCTCCACTGGTGCTTATGTGCTCGACCGCTTCATCTCTGGGGCACAGGATAGGTCGGAACTAGAGATCGCCGTCGTGTCCGAATCGTTGTGTCCGTCGCCACCGTCACGCTCGTCATTCTACTCCACCTCGGTCTCTACCAGCTGCCATAATCGCTTTGTGGTGAGCCACTGACCATCCTCGGCCCTTGCTTTTACTTGCTATCGGCCCATAGTGGCCGGAACGCGTCGCGCCGCCGTGACCGAGCCGCCATGGGTGGTGACGAGCCCGTCACCGGCCGGCGTTGGTCCGTTTAAGTCTCTGGGTCACGTGCTGAGGCCTGGGTCGTTGGCTGGAGGTGTCTCCATCGCCGGAGAGACCACCGGCGGCGGGCCACCGCGAGGGGAGTGCGCGCGGGGCGCACTGGAGGCGGGAGCGAGAGATGGGAGACGGCACTGACGGGTGGGGCCTGCCCGTCAGTGGCCCAGAGAGAAGGAGAGAGGGGCACGGGCGCCTTCGGGCTAGCTGGGCCGCGCTGCGTCTGAGTGGGCTGGCTCGGGCCAGTTTTGGTTTTTCATTTTCCAGGGAATAACAAAAGTCTTTTCCATTTTATATTTGAATGAATAGTGTTCGACTTTGTTATTTTCGTAAGATTATTTCTGTGGCTCTATAAATCCTGAAAATTTTTGTAGACACTCTCTATAATATGTAGTATTTAATAAAAATATTAAATAGTGAGTTTGAATAGTTTCTGTAGAAAGTAAAAATCAGTGCATTAATTGATAAATGGAACTTTGATGAATTTTAATTAATTCTATGTAAATCCAAGAATTATGAAATTTGTCTGGGTACTGTCTTAGGTAAAAATCTATTTGTTGGTGAAGTTTGGCGTCAAATTAAAATGATTTAGTTGTTTATTAATTTAATGTTTGATTAATTGGTTAATAAAAGGAATAGGAAATAAAGATAAATAGGATATTGTGTGATTTTTGGATTGACTGTGGTTCTAGGTCAATCACCCCTATGACCTAGGGCAAAATGGGTTAGAGTAATCATGGTTAGCTTGGGGTAGGGTTATGATCATGTGTGTATTATTTGTTATTGAATCTTATCTATCATTTCATGATGCATCGCATTGAAGCATTCATCATTGCATGCGTGTAGTGACCGAGAATCCGGAGGTAAGAAGTGAAGCGATTGCTGAGGGGACTGCTCCGGAATTTGTGCCAAGCTTCGATATCTGTGGCACCGATCCTGACCCGACTCTTTACGCAGTTCAAGGCAAGCCCCGGTGCATTTGCCCTTCCTTGTATTTAAAATGTTTTATCACTTGAGTTAATCTACTGCATTAGGTTAATAGGAGTTGATGATAACCTGTTGATGCATTACCATTCCTTGACCACTTATTACCCGATAACCTGATTTAAATAAAGTTTTGCAAAATGCTTAGCACCGCTTAAATGATTTAAGATTTGCATAAAATGCTATTTTGAACTACGTAATATATATTATTGATTAAAATCATGAAAAGGGATTGGTATTATTCTCGTTCGGTGGTTGTGCACTGTCGTCGACGAGAAAGGATTTCCTGCTCGGTGATCGTAGCTTGGGTTAGAGTCCCAACATATTGTCACCGACGGAAAAGGGATTTAAAAATCTGATGGGACATTTGTACTTGGGTTAGAGTCCCAATGCACTGTCGCCATCGGAAAAAAAGTAGGGACCATTCGTTGTAGGCCTGTTGAATCGAGACTTTGCAACTATCCATATACTCCAGGAAGCCCTATCTCCGGATGCTCTATTGTTTGAACCGACAACTACGCACTGGGAGTGGAGAGATGGCGAGAGTAGCGTGTACCCTCGTGGCCGGCCTGCCTGGATAGTAGAGGAATACTATGCTCTCGGGTGGCGCAGGATCGGTTCAGGGATAGAAAAGCCGTGGTAGACGGGGTTGGTATATGCAAGCTTAGGTGCTACATATGCAGTGTGGTTAGGGATCCCTAGCTGGGTACTAATTGATTCGAATCATCGTTGCTCCTCGGTTATGGAGACTTGATCCTCCGACCATTCAGCGAAGAGTGGTTCGAAAACTAGGATGTTTTGAGAATGAATTGGACTTGAAGGACATATATGAAAGAATTATGGACTATTGAAAGTAATTATTAACTATGTTGAGTAAAATATTGAAAAACAGAAGTAGTAATGCTTTTTGTGCAAAATACTTTGACTTTTGCTAAAGCCTTACCTTGACTACCCTCAGCCTGCATTCCTGAGTCTCATTTCTTTTTCTTAGTCGGGTAAGTCTTGCGGAGTACCCCAGTACTCAGGGTTTGTTAACCCCGTTGCAGGTAGTCAGCAGCAGGAGGTCTGTCTTGCCCCTTGCTGCGTGACCATCATCCAAGATAGCGAGGAAGAGTGAAGTGGACCTATGGGCAGGGTTCGTGTTATTACCTATCTTATTATGTTATGTTGTTGTTCTACTACTGCTACTACTATTTGAACTATGGTCTGTAATAACTGCAATTGAATTCTATTCGAACAACCGGTTTGTAATCTAAGTACTATTTAATCTTCCGCACTTTTACTCTGATGTATTTTATTATGAAATGTTATAATTCTGTGATGGCTTCGCAATGGGATCCTGTTGGAGAAACGGGTGCTGATGTAACCTGGCAGGGCTGTTTAGATCATCTAGGACACGATCCCGGCTGTCAGAGGTCATTAGTGACAATGACAGGTGCCTGTGGGCCATGTGATTTAGGCGGTTTTGTTACACCAGGAAGGTGCGCTAGGGGGTGGAGAAGCTAGGTACGCGGCCAGTTTGGAGTGAGAGCGAGCAGGGACGACGAATTTTGTCCCTAACCGCGAGCTCGTCGGCGGCGGTGGTTGAGGAAATTAGAGAAACATGGCGACGGGATGCACTTTATAGGGGAAAGGAGGGCAGGACGTGTCCGGGGCCCCCACGAGCTCGACGCCCGCCGGCGACAAGCGGCTGGCTAGCCCCGGGCGGTGCCGGCGCGCGCACGAGCGCCTGCACATGGACAGAGCCCGGACCAGACCACCCCCTAATGGTGATCACTGTAGCAGGCACTAAGTCAAAGTCTACCTTTTGTGCAAATTACACCCTATTCCCAATAGCAACAAAAGAAACACCAAAAATAAAAATTGTGGAGAATTTCATGTAGAACATTTTTGCTTTTGGAATCAAGTTCAAATTCGAAATAATTTTGAAATTATCAAAAAAGGGGTAAAACTCAAATTTGGATTTTATTTGCAATTCAGTCAAATTCTCAAACATTTTCTCAACAACTAGCAACTCTGTAAAAATAGAAGTTGTCCTATTTGTCAAGCTCTACAAGTTTCATTAATAGAGTTTGGTCAGATTCTTAATAGTTTTTGAACCAGCATTTCAAATTTGAATTTCAAAGCATTGATTTGATGTTAATTTGAATTTTCATTGCATAACTTCAAAATCTCCAAAAATGGAAGTTGTTCCACTTGTTGAGCTCTACAACTTTTATTAAAGTTGTTTGGTCAACTTCTTGATAGTTTTTGAATTTGTATTTCAAATTTTCATTTTTAAATATAGAGTAGAGTTTTATTTGAGATTTTATTTAATAACTTCAAAACTACCCAAAATAGCAGTTGCTCAACTTTTAAAGATATACAACTTTTATTTAAGGCCCAACATATAATTCCTTTTAATTTTTGAAATAGGGTTTCGAGGGTTTATAAATGATTTTCTTTTTATTTCCCAATTGGATTTTTGATAATTACACACAAACACAATAATTTACATAACAAATCACTCTAAAGCACCTATGCACAGTCACATACAGTAATAAGATTCATTTTAGTGAATGCACAGTAAAAATGAGTTTATGCTGGATGATTGAAATGGAATCATGATGATATGGCAGGTCTTAGTTATAGTAACATCAGGGGTGTTACATCCTTCCCCCCCTTAAACTCGAGATTTAAGATATGGCTAAAGCCTTAGGTTTAGTAATGGAAAATAAAATGTGTCAAATAAATATTTTCAAACTTAACTATAGGGCAAGCAGGGGTTTGCTTATTTCCAGACTTCAAAAGGACAAGTTACGTCTACAAAGCAGTAAGGAACTGTTTACACCAAAATTTGGTAAATTTGCCCCAGAAAGGAAAGAGCTGGCCGATGGTATAGAAACAAAGAAATACACAAAATTTTGGGCTGGGAGCCGATAACCGATACTAGAGGAAGAGAGCCGATTTCGGAAGCAGACTCTGTCCAGCGGAAGGAAGAAAATAGCCGATTGCATGGTGAATCGGTTATCGGGTCAAGATGACAGGAGGCGCGCAGCGTCAGTATTAATGACGTCATCCAGAGTCCGCGCCGCCAGGATGCGATCACGATCGGAGTCCGTTATGGAAAGGGAAGGTGGGACTCCAAGTTACCTTAGATATAGGATAGTTTGTTAGTTTCCTTATCTATTGATGAGTTGTAATTCGATTAGAACTCTAGCTACGCTCAGGGTATAAATATAAGCCCTCAGCCATTGTAAAATATACAACAACATCAATACAACACAACTTTTGGCACTGGCCAAACAAACCCTAGAGTCAGTCGAGTCCGGCGAGTTACTTCATCCAGGCTGGGTGTCATCCGGTGGACACAGGCTTGCTTGTAAGTATCGTCAACCCCCTGTTAAACTATGTCTTTTTAGCGTCATCCGGTGGACGTGGAAGCATGGCGGACCAGGGTCCTTGCTAAGCTCTGTTTCTTTGGCGTCATCCGGTGCACGTGGGAAGCACAGTGAGTCAAGGATGATTCACGCTGGTTTACCCGATCAATCTGTGTTAACCGTCATCCGGTGGACGAGATGCAGATTAGGACGGTTTTCACGCGCGGATTAGTTATCGATTCGTGTTTGTTTGCTTGATTAATCTATTAGTTAACGTCATCCGGTGGACAGGCTATAGATTAAGACAGTTTGCAAGCATGGATTAGTTATCGGCTCTAGTTAAATTTGGCAATTTAACTAGATTCATTAAGTTACCGATGTTGCTTATGTTTATTGTTTTTTATTTAAAGCAATCATCAACTTGCCCGTCTTGATCCATATGCGTCGGCTTATATCTAATAGATCTATATGTTCAACGAATTATGTTTGCCGTTCGTTTTATATTGATAAGATAGAATGCTTTGCACCAGCCTGTTGTATTTTGGATCTAGATTAGATACGGGTCGCACTCAAGTAATAAAATAAACATTGTCTAGATTCAAGGGTTAACGGATCTAAGTTGCAACTTCATCATGACTGCCTCGATCCGCTCGATCTCCACTGTTGCAAGATTGTGATTTAGATCTATTAGCCGGAGAATTGAAACATTATTTTCTTTATAGACTTGTATGTTGCTCGTATACACTAAATCGGCTGAAATAGCCGATTTCATCTTGTTTTTACATTGAGATATCTTATGATCATGTTAGCTTGCTGTGACTACATCTTTTATAGCATATTTCTGTCTAATGCAAGTATATGTCATTGAATTCATGTCTGAATCGGTTAACTTGAGTTATAATGCATGTTTCGCTACAATCGGTTCATAACATGGCGGAATCGGCTTTCTAGTCGATCTCCCATTACATCGGCTCTTCGAGCCATACAGTTGGAACTATCTGGACATACCGGTTAGTTCCGCCTTGTGATTACTGATTACTATCTTTTTCCCTGTCAATTGCAGGTCAAATTGACTGGCACGCTTGGGTGTTACTGACACTCTCAGACCGGGTCCGAAGCTAGCTGGATCTGCGAGAGCTTCACTGCCTCAAGGGTCGTTTCCGGCTTCGCTGGTGTGTTGGGCTTAGGGAACCACTTTTTGCGCCAACAGGAACTTAGGAACATTTTCAGCTAGAAGATTTTCTAGTTCCCAGGTAGCTTCTTCTTCGGGATGCTGGTTTCATCGAACTTTGTAACATCTTATTGTGGTCCTTTGAGCAACACGATCCTTTCCGGTCTACGACTCACACTGAATACTGGGAGCGTGTCAAATCTGGTTCAATCCACTCCTACCAAGTCAATAACTCGATCTGGCACTTGAAGACACTTCTCAAGTGGTGATACATGAAATACATTCTATGCACCTGATAGGTGTTCAGAGGCTTGAGTTGATAAGCTACTAGCCCACACTTCTGTTCCTATCTGTTATAAGGAAGATTCTCATTTGACCTAATCAGTTGCCTCTCAACCCGAAAAAAACTTTAACCTCGGCTTTTCAAAATAAACCTTTACGAGGAATATCTTTTAAGTGTGGGTTTCAAGGAGAGTGAGGGCACCTTAATTGCGAGCTATAGTGGTTTAGGAGCACCGACTACGAAACCAGTGCGTACCGGTACCCTGGTAAGATCTTATGTGGCCGCAGGGACAGAAGATTCCAAGTTTCGACACAGCACCATAGTCACGGGTCATCATAGAACACAATTAAAGTAACCATAGACACCGCTATACTTGACGAGAGTACTGAAAAGGTAATCAATGTTGATAACCAATTTATTGCTGCCCCAAGTCTTATCCTTGATAATGAAGGAGGTAAAAATTCAGAGGTACAATCCATTCTTCATCCACCATCATCAAATCTGAAAGGTAATGCAAATAATTTAGATCTAAATTTACAAACTAAATTGATAAGCCATTATGATAACAAATTTGTTTCAATTGAAATTAAACATAGAAAAAATCTTTGTGCTGATTTGATAGATACATATGTTCATGAAAGAGATAAAATTTTGAAAGTTGATAACCATCTTTTTACCAAGCATGATCCTTACTATGCTTTGATTGATATATGTGATACTTTACATACTAATAATGTTGATAATGTGAAATTTATTACTCATGATGAAATTGTAGCAAGAATATCTCCTGCTGAATGTGTGAGGTTTGTTGTTCTTAATAAATTTGTTCAGATTGGTAAAATGGTTGAAAATGTTCTTGACATAATATCTATGAAGTCTTTCAATATTAAATATGGCTGCAAATTTACATTTAACTTGATTGGACATCATGTTGTAAAATAAATTCTATATCTATGCCCTTTGCATAACATGTGACAAGGTTGCTGAATTAAAACTGAATAAAATGAGTAACATATCTTGTAAACCATACTTTTCTAAATTTAATATGAATAGATTGTTTAGTGCTTGTTGTTCAGAACAATCGATGTTATTTCCTTGTCCATACTTATTGAAAGAAGGAAATCCTGTGCAAACATGTTCTTTTCATTCACCCAATGTTTTTCCGTCCACATCTGGAACCATGAAGTTTGAAAGGTACATCTCTAGATCTGTGAATCAAATCTGTAATAAGAATCTTTATAATGCCATGAGTGTTTCATTCCCATCTTTTGATATATTTGATCTTACTATGATGAAACATGATAACTTGAACAAATTATGTGGTCTAAAAGAAATTTTTGTGCTCCCTTTCTCTAAGCTAATCATAGATTCATAAAATTTGAGAAAATTTTTCCTACATAGGAATGAACAATATGAAAATATAAATTTAAATCAAAAGTTGATAAAAGATCAAGGCTAATTAGGTGCTCATAACTATTGTCATATACATATACATCCATCCTCTATTTTGTTTAGATTGTTTTCAGGAGAACAAATGCCGAGGATAGCTTTTTTGGAAGGGAGGGGGATGATATGATCATGCCAAGGACATCTCTATTCCTTCCAAACTCTAAACATCAAATCAAGGTGAAAGCTAAACTTGATTCAAAATTGCATTGGTTTCTACCTTCAAAACTACTACTTGGTTTATATGATTACAGATTCAAACACCTTACTGTGATGTAAGAAGGAGAAAGGCACATAACATGTAGTTCTGTTGGCCTAGCACAAATCTTGAGCTTCGACGGTTTAGAGTCGAGGACGACTCTTTTTGAACGGGAGGAGGATGATATGACCACGTCGACCACCAGGCCAACCACTCCGATCACTACGTCGCCCACCCCGACCAGCGCGCCGATCACTCTGACCACGACATCAGTCACTCCGACCACGACGTGAATCACTCCGACCATGACGTCAACTATGCCGATCACTACGGTCAGGCGAAGCAGAACTCCGAGCACGATGTCATCCAAGCCGGACTAGTGCTTGCTTTCCAAATATTGTGAAGAACGAAAGGTGCACGCACTACTTTATGAAATTAATTCTAAGATTAATAAGAATATTATACTATCTAAATGTTCTCTATTTATATTACTTAGGTTCACCAAGGAGGATGCCAAGAGTACACAAATCGATGACTATCGAGAAGAATTGCATTCGAGCCAGTTCAGTCCTGCAGAATAGTCAGAAAGAAAAATGCATAACTCTTGATCCCCAAAAGCTATGAAGGTGAATGAGCACTTGTTGCAAAGATATTTAAGTCTTGTTTCCAATGCTCCAAGTCCCGATCAGTTTGGATACTCTAGTTGGGCTCCCGACCAGAATTCGTGCTGATAGGTCGGAAGTACAACAGTCAGCCTGATGTGCAAGATGACGTGCAAACTTGTTCCACTCTACAATATTTAGTGGGGGCATACCATACATGGTCTGAAATCATATCAAGTTAACTTTCCAACGCAACAAATGGTGTACCATTTGGACTTTCCAAGAAGGAGTTATTGCTAAAACACTGAAGACTGTGCAGAAGGCCAACAGCCACGCGGGAACTCTCTAGGATCTGATTTCGTGGAGGCCCTTTCACATAGTTGATCTTTTCACATTCATTTTCGTGTTTTCACCTATCTAGCAGGGTTGTTGCTAGTATAAATACCCCCTAGACTCGTTGTAAACTCAGATTATGATGATGAATATATAGAACCACTTTTTGTTTAGCTGTGTGCTAACAAAACCAGAGAGTTGTCTCTACCCCTTTGCTCTTGTGATTTCCTTCGTGGGATTACAGAAGCGGCGGCTTCATCCACTCCAAATTGGTGCTCCTATGTGATGGTTGGTTCCTTGAGAGATTGGTTGGGTGTTGACATCTACAAACGTCGCCCAATATAACTTTATAACTTTTAACACTCGGGACGAGATTAGAAGATGTATGGTATTTAATTAATTGATCATTAGCAACTAGCCACTTATCTATTACCAATATTCTTTAGCATGAACTGGGTTGTCAATCCTAATTATATATGCTAAGAATAAATAAAGGTTTTACATATTATTCCATATGACTAGGCAGAAATATAAATAAATATAAACTAAGAACAATTCTGCAAGCGGACAGATAATTATACCATTGTAGCATTTTACCTAGGAGTTCTACCGGGTTGTCAATTTATATTTATACCACTGGGAAGGACTAGGATAAACTACAATCTATTATATTGAAAACAACCATATACAATGAATAAGTGAAATTACCAATGTCATATACTCTACTCATAACAGGTAGAGGTCACAAGATAATAAAGATAAATAGGGTGATAGGTATGATCAAGCATCATTAATAAAGATAAACATCAGAGCCCTTTCTAGTCATAGTAATAGATAGCCAATGGATAAACTAAGGAATTGATATCTAAGGTAATTTTATAACTACGTCAATGAATAACTCTAATTAGTGCAATTACATCTAGCAATCATTGTTAGATTAGGCCTATATCATGATCACATGCAAAGGGCATCATTTAGGAAAGGTGTGAAATAGAGTCATCACCCAACTTCGCGACCGTACCTGCTGGCCTACATACGAGGGGTGGACTACAGAGGAATCAACGTAGCTGTCACCTACACGAACTACCACACAACCCGGCACATCAGGGTGCACTCGCAGATAAACGAAATATCTAGACACCAGTCTACACATTGTTCATCATCTACCCAACGATCGATTGTATAAACGTTATGCGAGCAATTACATGAATTCAATAAGATCAAACCAACTATACTAGACATATAATTAAAGTAGACAAAGACTAATGTAATCAAGAACATATGAACTATTAAGAACAATGTTTTTCTAATCATAATGAAGAATACAATAATAGAGAAAGAACCAGAACTATACCGAACTCTGCGCTCCAGACGATCGCCGGGGCTCTAGATCTTGCCGAAAAACTAGATCTCCTCTACTCTCTAATCTAAATAGGCTAGAACTATGAATCAGAAGGCTATTGATGAACTAGTAGGCTCTTGATGGCTTGAAGACTTGTTGCCTTCGATCAATGATTGATTGATGCCTCCATGGGGTCTGCCCCTTTATTTATAGCCCGGTGGGAAGAACGTGCGCCGCAGGATCAAACTGACTTGAAACAAGGGCCGAGATGACTCCTAAGAGGCGGTGGAAGAAGACTCCAGAAGGCGGCGGTGAAACCCTGGGGGGGCGCCGCCCGGCCCTACCCCAGGGCCGGCCGGCCCCACCTGGCCAGGTATGGGCCTCCGCTTGCTTCAGGTGTGTTCTACACTCTTCCAGGGTTTTCGTGATGATGTTTCCTTCGCGGTTACGTTTCGTGATAATTACGCACTTTAATCCCTCTTTTATGCTTTTCTGGAATAGTCCCTGGAAAATACAAAACATGCAAAACTCGTGGAAGCTGTCAGTTAAAACCCTAGACTAGTATGTTTTCATGTATCCTTTTGTGTCTAATGTTCTAATAAAAGGTGACGTTATCGACCGTCAACATTGGGCGAATCCTCGATTCAGGTTGCCGGTTAAAGATGGTGGTTGGCTTTGAGTTTTATTTGACAGGTTGCACTAGTTATCCGCTGCTTGCAGCAAGTTATCCGGCTGTTCTACAGCTAGTTATCAGGGGTGTGATCCTACGTCGTGAAGATCAAGAATCCATGGCGTATCACACATCACATATATATCATATACATCATCACAAACAGCACATAATATATCACATTCATCATCCATAATCCACGAAATGCACATATATCGTCTGTCCATCATGCATCACATACACATATCGTCCATAATCCATCACATACATATAAATATGTCTCTAGTGTCTTTAGTGCATCACGAACACAAGTCTAAGTCCTGAAGAAGTCCGAAGCACATGAAGAGAGGTACTTACTGCCATCCTGATCCTGGCCACCCTGGCTGTTGAGGAGAGTGCTCGGTCTATGGAGGAGGGCCAGTTGGCCACCCGGACGTTGCAGAAGGGCCACCGTGTGGAGTCGGGGCCGAACCCGACGACTGTGGATGCACAAAGGAGAAGCGAAATCATGAGTATGTGCAGGAGGGGTGCAAAAGGTAAAGGAATCAACAGGTTCACATACTAACCGGAGTCTCTAGAACATGAGTAGGAGGCATAACTGGAGCGAGCAGCGACGGAGGCACGACCACACCTGGCAAGGCCTGCAGGCTCGCCATGAAGCTGAATATGTCCCGCATCCTCTGCTCCTCGGCCGCCCTCTGTGCTTGTACAGCCGCCATCTCCAGCCGGTGGGCCTCTACCTGGGCCTCCATCGCTTGTCGTTGGGCCTCCGCCTATGCCGCCTGCTGGGCCTGCAACCTCCGCATATTCTCCTGCAACATTCCAACCGTAAATATTAAACAATGCAAAGGCAAGGTATATGTGTAAAAGCAATGAACGATGAGTTTGTGAGTAGTAACCTGGAGCTCCATCATCTGCTGCTGTGAGCTTGGCTATTGAGGGCGTATGGGGAGGGAGGAGTCTGTGCTCCTTGCTCGAATATCGGCGAGGCTAGCATTAGAGGAGGAGTCAACTATGCTGTCCGCCATCCAGTACCGGCCGTGCTGCTTCCCTCCTCCCAGCCTCATCACGAGGTCCGTGTCCAGGGGCTGGTTGGCCGGATCGAAGTCCTCCCCATGGCACCGGCGAGCCGCCGAGGTGTACTCGCTAAGCTTGCTGTGGACGCTCGCGTTGGTGTACGCGTCGGGGCCATCCGCCGGGTTATAGGTGACGTTTGGGGCTGTCGCCTTGCTCTTGTGTGCCAGGGCGTACGCCATGAACTCATTGCATTCCTGGCCCTGGTGCGCCTGGGACTACAAGGAAAACACAACGACGATTACAAGTAGTCAGAATTGAGTGTTAGAATATATAAATAAAGATGAAAGCACAAAGAAGTTTACCCATGTCTTGGCTATGCGCTGAGGCTCTGGTTGCCTTGATGGTGTGGCGCCCCACCCATCTGCAGGCGGCAGTCCCGACGAATCTTGTGCTTCTCCGCCCACTCGGGCGAGAGCCACCTGTCCACAATGACCTCCCAGCAGAGGCCGTGCCTGGCACACCAAGTGAACCTCACAGCTGTCGTGCATATTGGGCATGTGAACTTTCCGTGAACACACCACGCGCAGAATAAGCCATAAGCCAGAAAGTCATGCAGGGAGTAGTGGTACCACACATGCATTGTGAAGTTTTTCTTTGGAGCTCGGTCGTATGTCAGTACCCCTTTTCCTAAGCAAGAATCAATTCATCAATGAGAGGCTCCATGAACACTCTCATCTTGTTCCCCGGGTGTTCAGGAATTATCAGCGACAAGAAAACGTTCTTGGGTTGAAACATGACGACGGGGAGGATATTGAGGGGGATCACGAACACGGACCAACAAGTGTACGGGGCCGCTAGCAATCCATAGGGGTTGAACCCATCTGTTGCCAGCGCTACACGTACGTTCCGATCCTCCTCAACTTTACGACGATGTATGCCATCGAAGTGGGTCCATGCATCGCCATTCGATGGGTGTACCATCTTGCCAGGATTGTATCTTTTGCCTTGTTTGTGCCATGTCATCTGTTTCGCAGACTCCTCTGTCATGTACAGCCGTTGGATTCTTAGTATGACAGGAAGGTACCGTAGGACCTTAGCAGGGATACCAAGCTGCTCCTTCTTGCCATCACTAGTGTCGACCTCCAGATACCTAGAGGATTTGCACTTTGGACAGTGCGTTGCTTTCTCGTGATCTTTCCTAAATAGGATGCACCCATTCAGACAAGCATGAATGTACTCATACGGCATCTTTAAGTGCACGAAGAAGTTTCTGTGACTCGTACAAGTTCTTCGGCAGCATGTGACCCTCCGGAAACAGGGATCCAAAAACTGCCAACATACCATTGAAGTGGCCTCGACTCATGCTACACTGTGACGAACGACATTAGGCGTCCAATGGCATCCAGTTACGAAACCATTGTCTTTTCCTGAAGGGGCTTCTGGGCCGAATCCAGCATAGCATAGTATGCCTTTGCGGATTCCTCTGGGTCATCCTCTAATCCTTCAGCGAACCATGCCTCGTGAAAGTCATCCATCCAGTCTGCTAGCCCGGCATCTCCATCAAAAGCCTCGAGGCGTGGTCTCACCGCCTCCTCTCTAATACGATCGGCTTCACCATGGTGGATCCAGCATGTATAGTTTTGCATGAATCCATACTTGCAAAGATCTTCCCCCACGGCCTTCCTAGTCTTTCTTACACGGTTGTCACATTTGCGGCAGGGACACGGCATCCGACTCGACCCTTGAGCAGCCTCGCCAAATGAATGCTCTACGAAAGCATTAGTCTTAGTAATCCATTCTGGGGGTCATACTTAGGTGGCCCGTGTACATCCAATCACGGTTCTCCATACTCTAGCATATACATATATAAGCGAGTAATATAACCATGGTACATCTGCTTGTCGTGCCTACCATCTAATAGGTGAGGATAGGTCCTAATCCCACCCGCGGATGCATATATGAGGTCAGTTTTCATGCTTCGCTCCTATCCGAGACAGAATTTCGGCAGCACCTCCCCACTGTTCTCCTGATACACGTCCTGCAAGGGAGAGTGTGTATCCGGAGAATAACAGGGAGGTGATGCCGAAAGTCTATCTCGGACCGAAACGAACCATGGAAACTAACCTCATCTACGCATCTGCAGGCTGTTCAAAATACGTGGATAATCCAAAAGAGATACGGTCGCAGATATGCAAAGATCTGCATACCTCCTATCATATCTCTTTCGAACGGAAGACGCCTAACTGGGCTTCATGACCATATAAAACATGCATGCAAAGAAGGAGGGGGTTATACCTAGGGTGGCGGTGGAGTCAGGCTAGCGGGGCAGTGGTGTGTCGGTGCAGTGGCGAGGAGATGCGGTGCAGGCAGACCAGCAGCGCCGACGAAGACGATTGTGGTCGCCTAGGTGCTTCTATTCCTCTCCGACAGGTCCTGTTATGTAAAAGAAGAAACACATCACATTAAGTTCAAAAATTCGGCAGAACCTCCCCTGTACGGGGAGGTCAAAAACTTGCAAGAAAAAGACGGCACGACGGCCGACGTTCACATTTCGGACATGATGGCCCACACATCGACAATTCCGGCTCAAAGACCTAGGGTTGGCACTTGGTAAAGTTACCAGTTTGCCGAGTGCCAAATGTCTGGCACTCGGCAAAGATAACGGCGCCCGACGCCGTTGGTCCCTGGTATTTTTTTGCCGAGTGCGGATCTTTGCCGAGTGTCTGGCACTTTCTTTGCCGAGTGCCTGACTTTGCCGAGTGCTAGACCCTCGGCAAAGAAGACTTTGCCGAGTGCCGACGTTTGCCGAGTGCGGCACTCAGCAAAGAATGCCTTTGCCGAGTGCCTGATATTTGGCACTCGGCAAAACGCGTTTCCTGTAGTGATGTTCGCCTTTATAGCTCACTTTGTATCCCAAATATTTTGTTCTTGAAGAACGTGTGCCGAAGTATGTGATTCATTGAGTACAAAACCAGATATCATGTTGTCTGAGCTGATCAATAATAATACTGTATAAAAAAGAACTCATTAAGGTTCCAAATTTTTTTTTCTTTTTTGCAAGATTTTTCTCCACTATGTAATAGCTATCATGTTGTTGGTTACCGAGCTTATGTTTCATACACACCTTGTCAACTCAATTCAATACCTCGGTGACCCCTTTAAAGATCCAGAGGCTATCTCATATTTCACATTCATGTCATTGAGAACGCGTGCAAGCGAGGCAAGTGTTCCCTCCCAAAGTCCCATCTGCAGAGCAGACAGAGAGAATTCTTTCCTTGCTGTCAGACCGCAGGCACAGCTAGCAATGGCCTTTTATGTAGCTGGACCGCAAGTCCGCAAGGGCACCCATTGCCGTGATCGACAATGCGATCAGGTTAGCTGGTGTTCAAGCAGATGCTCAGGACCCAGTTGGCACAGATGCTTCTGGTAAAATATTCCCCACTTTGGCCCCTTTAGGTCCTGTTCGTTCTGTTGGGTATACTTCAAGTTTCAACGTATAGATTGGCTAATTTAATTATTTTCACCATATGGTTGCTGGTTGCTGCGAGTCCTTTTTTAGCATGGCCATTTTTTTTGTCGAACTAGTACCAAAAGGTAGTTCAATGACAAACATTGATATTCTTCATTGTCGGTGGCACACCCTGGCTGCCTATATTCTGGCACACGAAATCAAGTCCCTGATGACAACAAACCTTGGCTGTTGACAGTAGCGGGCCTGCGCCAAGTTTATGTAGGCTGGAAAAAATATTGGGCCTTGTACAACCAAACAAAGGAGGGAAGGCAGGCCGAATATTGGCTTGGCATTTTAGGGCCTAAAACCAAATGGGAGCTATATTGACCTGCTGCCGCTAGTGGGTTCGTTCATGCGGGAGTGCCTAGCGTCGTCGGCGGTGAGCTCCACGGAGCCACAAAAGCTGGAGCTCCACCACCATGCCCAACACATAACGATGGCAACAGGACGGATCTAGACCCGAAAACCCATGGGTTCTAGAACTGACGGGCATGGAGGCGGGTGCGCTTCTCCCCCTGCGGGTCTATCAGTTCAAGGACCCGAATCAGATCAGATCAGGGGTGGGGTTTAGGCTCTCATGGGGAGCATAAGCCAGGGAGAGGAGACGGACTAGCACGGGCGTCCAACTCATCTTCTTCATGGTCCAGGCTTACTCCAGCTGATCATGAAGTCCATCTCAGGCTGATCATTAACCGAGGCGGACATTATAGAACAACCGCCTCGGTAAATGAGGCCCAACCCAATAGCCCACATGAGCCCAGTATCATGTCTTATATATAAACGAGATGTGAATTTGAACCCTAACCCTAACTCTCTCTCCTCACTCTCTCACACTCAGCAGAGGCGGCGCCGGCCCCTCCCCTCTCTCTCTCTCTCTCTCTTTCTCCATCTCTTCCTCTTTCTCCCTCCCAATCCCTCCTCGCCTCCCAAGCAGGGTGGAGCGCGGGCGGCCAGATACACATGTAGGGGGAGTTAACACTGCCAAGTCAGGTTTTATGGAGCTTATCTAAGTCTAAAGATTTGAGATTAAAAATGGATAAGTAACATAAAATCCAAACCCAAGTTAGTAATTTACTTGTGTGAAGAGCTAACTTGGTTAATGCACCTAGTTTTCATATCTTTGTAGAGTTGTCATCAATTACGAAAAAGGGGGAGATTAAAAGATCCTTGTTTGGTTTTGGTAATTGAGTGACAATTTAGGTGGACTAATATATATTTGAGTGTTGATTGCACAGGTGATTAGTGTAACAACCCTAAAAATCTCACACCAAAAATCCCAACCAATTTGAATTTTTCACTTATTTATTATGCAAAACCCATTTACCTTGTGCATGCATGTAGATTAATTATGAAACTAGCAAATATGGGAGTATAGTTTACACTTCAATTCTTTTTTTAATAAATTGGTAACTCATGCTTCTTATTTGGAGATTTATTACAATTTATACTTGTGATTGTATAATGAATAGAAGACAATATATATACACACTAAAATCAAAGGAAAATGGAAAAGAATGAAAAAGAAAAAGGAAAAGAGGAGGAGAGTAGAGGCAGCCCCATCAACTAACCTGCCGGCCCAGCCCAACCGGTTACCCTTTTCCTTTTCTCCCCCGCGCGCGCGCTGAACCAGGCCCAAGACCGCGTCGCGGCCCAACCCCACGTGCACGCGCGCGCCGTCGCTGCCAGCTCGGCCCCGCTCGTCAGCCCCTCTCTCCTTCGCCCTGTTTCTCTTCCACCCCGCGACACCCACGCAAATGGCGTGACCCCGACCACACGCGGCCGACCAGCCCACGCTCTGACCCGCCTGTCCCCCACTTGTCGCCAACCCTTGGCGGCCAAGGAACCACCGCAGCCGCGACCGCAACCCTAGCCCGAGAGGCGGTAGCCGCCCGATTCACCACGATGGATCATGGCCGCTCGCCATGAAATGGCCCGAGCTCGTGTATAAAAGGAGAGCCACCCGAATCCCTCGTCTTGATCCCACACGCCGCCGCCGCGCTGCGGCACAGACCACCACAACCTACTACACCACCCAGAGAAAAGGGAGAAGAAGGAGCAGAGGAGGAGGAGCTGCCGGAGCGCCGCCGCCGCGGAGCACGCCGGAGCCGGACGCGAAGGAGAAGCCAGAGCTACGGACGAGGAGCAGCATGGCACTGTGATCACTCTGCACGGCGACACCTTGTCACTGCACCGCCATCCTACCGCCATCAGCACCATTGTGAGCTATCCGCGCCCCATGTCCAACCCTGCCCTGCTAAACCACCATGGCGTTCCGCCTCTGGGACGCGTAGCCATGAGCCTCCACCGGCTTGGGTAAATCACTTGCACGACGCACAAACACGACCAAGCCAAGCCACTGGATTACGAGTCCTGTTAAGCCTGGAACGCAGCATGACGCGTTCTCGGTAGAGCGCGCTCGCCATGAACGCGTTCCGCCGCGACCACAACCGTTCCTAGCGCCACCAATCGCCAACTGAGTAGGTTAGTCGTCGTGGAGCACCGCCGCGACCCCTCGTGCCAGCCACACGGATCTGAGCCCTGGAGGAAGCCCCGTTCGCCCTGCTCATATGCGTCGCGACCTCGCCAGAGCGCCGCCGCGGGCCGAAACCCAAAAGGAGACCCTGCCCTGTCATCAATCAACCTCTAAGAGGTCGTAAGCCAATTGGACGAAGCCACGATCGATTAGGCGAAAACTAGCCCGTAGACACCCTACCCCCGTCCGCCGCCGCCGGCGTCACGCCGCCGTTGCGGTAGAGCACCCTAGAACTCTGCGACACCCAAATTGGATGAGGGATTCTCCTCCACCAGGGAACAGAAGACCAAAGCCGACCTTCCATGGACCAAACGCCACCTAACAAGGCCCCTACTCCACAGCGACCTCGTCGCCGGTGACCTTAGCACCACGGACCGGTCGCCATAAGCACAGGCCATCCCATTTAGCCTTAGGGCACCTCACCAGATCGGGGGCAACCCATACAAGTCACCTCCGACGACCACCGAGTTCGCTGGGCCTCTACCGAAGCCACATCATCGCCAGCGATCCCTTGGGACATTGCGTCGAACACCTGGGGAGCATCAGCCGGGAGCACGCTCTGCTGCAGAGCCGTAACCGTGAACTTGGACCACCATAGATCGTGAAGAAGAAAGGGTGGGTGAACCCGGTTCACCGTGAGCCGTGCCTCTGGTCCACGCACCGCAAGAAGGAAGTTCACCATGAGCCGAGGCCATACGCCGAGCCACGCTGCATACCGAGAGCCGCCACGTGGCACAAGCCGGTGCCGCCACGTGTCGGGGTGATGACGTCACGCTGACGCCATGATAACGTCATCCGACCCCACCCGACAGGATCCTGTTGACCAAGTCAACGCTGACGTCAGCAATGACGACATGCTTACGTCAGTAGACCGTGGGCCAGCCGGACCGTTGACTTGGTCAACGTGAACAGTGCCTCGACCAATCCCGTGCTGCCACGTGTCACCCCTAGTAATTCGGCCATTTTTCCATTTTCAGAAAATAGGATAAACTTCAAAAATTCATAACTTATTCATACGATGTCCATAAATTGCGCACCATATATCAAAATTCTCAGAAAAATGAGCTCTACAATCTGAACCTATGTTTGAGTGCATTTGGGTCTTTATTTTTATTGGATTTTTTTGAATGATCTATAGGAGTTGCTAACGCGACTATGTCGTGTTCGATTTCAGAGACGGAGGAGAATCGGACGGAGGAGGATGACCACGAGTACCTTTAGGAGTTAGGCGATGACTACGAAGGTGCCACGTCCCACCCAATCCTTAGCTCCTCTTACGCATTGCTAATGATGTTCATGCTATTTGGTTTACGATCATGAGATAATTATGCATAGGTTGCATGGAAAAATATTGTTTTCTCTACCTTGATTAGACTTTATCCTGTTACCTGCTGTTAGGTTAGCTGCTGCTTTTAAACTGTTGCTCTTCCACTACTTGCTACTTATTACATGCTATGTGGTGGAATTGGGATGGTTTATATATGAACCTGATTATAACCTCTGGGAGAGCGTGCTGCGTGTGTCTCGGGTGCATGGTGAGTGTCAAACGACCAAGTGGGATATGAGACAAGCCTGAGGAGCAAGTCGTGCCGGGGGTGCAACCTGGGCATCCCCACGTATGATACCTGTGGCGGGTAATGCTTTAAGAGGTGGTTCCGGGTGGAATAGCCTTTGTGGTTTGAAGCCCGTGGATAGAGGTGCTGTGATGGCACGGGGAGAGTATCCCCTAGGTGGAGAAGCCTGCTTGGTCGAAACCTAGGACCTGACTAGTGACCGGAAACATCTGGACTCCTTTTCTACTCACTCGTCTCTGGTGGGCGGGGAACGGCTGGACTACTTGGTAGGACGGTGCCACTACTGCTAGGTTGAAAGGTGATAAGGGTGGGCGGTGACGGATGGAGAGATTCCCGTACCGTCCTAGATGCGCAGTACCACTGGTTGGGCCCGGTGCTGCGTCTCCCAGTCTCAGCATGACGGTGTTGGATCCAGAATATCCCAAGGCTGAGTGGTAGGGTGGTACTGACCTAGGCAAGCAAGCACCCGGAATTCTGCCTAGGTGTTTGCGCAGCACCTGTGATGGCTAATCTTGTGAGTAGCGAAACCTCTGCAGAGTGTATGGTTGATCGATCGATACATACGCCAACTCGTTGGCTATGGACCTTTCCTAATGTTTCTGCAACCACTATTAGATGAGAGCATATTCTTTTTCCCCTGGACGATGCTTTCCGGCAGTATGCCCGTTGTGGCAGTGTGCCGCTGAGATAGGCCCGAGAGGGAGTTGGGCTTATCGAATGAGTGTGAGGTGTGTGTGTACGTGAGATGTGGTGATGGGATTGGGATGATGGTGTTGAATTAGAGGATAAAACTTGACTATTAAATAATGATTACAATTCCATAGGGAAACCCAGCCTATAGGTCTGCTTGATTAGCCTTGCATCCACTTTCCACAAAGCAACTGCTATCATAGGTGGGCTCCGTGGCCAGTACAAATCGTACTGATAAATTTGCTGTCAGGTGACGAGAAAGAGTACGACTTCGATGGAGATGATTGGGAAGAGTAGGGTCGCGTGCTACACTCAAGTTGGCCGTGAAGGATGAATCGCTTCCGCATCTTCTAAGCTTCTCTGAATGATGATTCCGCCAATGTGGCGATGTAATAAATGTTTATGTAAGACTTAATTATCGTTGTATGGATCCTGGTATCAACTGAGATATGGGTAATTTCATGGATTGTTCCAAGCAATTTGTTGAATTACAATTCGAAACTGTGGATTTCCCTTCGCGAAAATCGAGGTTGTTTCAATTAGTCCATAGGTAAATATGTGTGAGCATCTATGCCATGGAGGTAAAAATGGCTTGGAGATGATTGGTTAGCTCACAAATGTGATTGTGAAGGAGCTAAATGCACATGAGACATGACATGGAGTCACGTGGCTAGATGGAGAAGATCAAGATAAGACTTGGCTTGACGGACTCGTTGCAAGGGCATAGGGCAAGTTCGAGGATTTGAAGCCGTTGGTACCGAGTATTGGGAGGCTTAAGAAAGACTTGGCGCTAGAGGCCGAAGCAAGGGTGAAGAGCAAGTGGAGTCAAGGATCGATGGACCAAAAGCCACATGATGATATGAAGTGGATCATATCATTCATGAGGTGTTAGTGCATGTGTTGCATCGGCATCGACTTTGGAGATGGAGATGGAGATGAAAATGGTGATGAAGATGGAAAGCGCAAGGCAAAGGTATAACTTAGGGCATTTTCATTTTACCGGTCTAAGGTTGAGTAGAGAACTGCTTGACCGGGTTTAAGATAGATGGCCGTACTATCAAGAGGGGCAAACTTGTTTGCATATCGGTCATCTAATGCCACTTGAGTGATCTAATATCGTGACGTTGCTAGGATCGAGTGGCGTGGCAAGTGAGAGTGAAAATCCTTTGTAAAATATTTGTGAAATTCTAACACACATGCACATGATGGTGTACACTTGGTGGTGTTGGCACATTTGCAAAGGAGAAAGAGTTGAAGAAGTTTTGAGGGTTTCTCGAGCTGAAAAAGAGGAGTGATGGTTCTTGATTTAGAAAACTACTTTGATACATTGTTCTTTGGATCATGTATTCATATAGATTGTGTAGCCATCTGAATAAGCTTTCCAAAATGTCCAAGATCATCGAAATCTGACTTTGGAGCTAAGAGTTATGGCTGTTTTACCAAGCGATGGTCTGTGCTGTTTTTGAGCTGCGGACTGTCCGGGACCTAGGTGCGGACAGTCCTCCGTTTATTCGTGAAAACACACACAGAACGCACCCGATCTGTTGGGGGTCATCAGATACAGTGTCGGACAGGCTAGCACTTTTTTGGCGGACTGTCTGCAAGTGAACGTAATGGCTAGTTTTTTACAACGGCGGACTGTCCGAGGCTTCAATGGCAGACTGTCCGTGAGTCACGCAGAAACTTTATAACAGCTAGTTTGAGGCCTCCGTCAATAAATAGAAGGGGTGACCAGCCATTTGAGTTGTCTAGCACCCTTGGGACTATGTGTCCATGCTTGGGGAGTGCTTGGAGAGCCTCTAATTAACTCACTTGTGCACATAGTGGTTGCATCCGATTGCGAGTGAGTGCGATTCTAGTGCGTTGCATTGAGAAATTGCAAGAGTTGGCACTAGGTGTTCGTGTTGCAAGCTGGTGGAGCTTGTTACTCTTGGAGGTCGCCACCTCCTAGATAGCTTGGTGGCGAGGGGCTCCGCGGAAACAAGCAAGGAGATTGTGTTTGGCTCCGGAGCAAGCTTGTGAGGGGTTGGAGCTCACCCCGCGGGCGTCGCGAAGAGCATCGCTAGTTGAGCAAGACGTGAAGAGCAAAAAGTGGTCCAGCCGGATCAAGAGGTTGAGCTTGCGGGTGCTCCACGTGGGAGTGGTGACTTATGGTGGGTCAGCTCAAGCTAGAGGATCGGCGGCAACTTTGGAGCTTGTCTCAATAGAGGACGTAGCATGTGGCGACTCTGGGCAAAAATCACCGCGTCAACATCTGCCCATCCTTCACGGTGGTTTGCTCCCTTCTACACAAGGTATTTATATTGTGCATTACTTTACTTGTGTAGCTGTAGTTGCTCTTATGAGTCGGTTAGCTTGTGTAGCTTGCCACTCACGTTCTTAGCTTATGTAGCCTAGAATTAGTGTCTTACTTAGTTTCTATAACTAACTGAGTTGAGCTCCTTGATTTGGATTGTGTATCCTTGTCATTGAGCACTTAGTGAGCTTAGGTGCTTAGTGCGCTTTTGCTTGCTAACTTGTAGGAGCTCCCCGGTGCTTAAAGTACTAGTGCTTAGGTTTGTGTGACCTTGCGCTAGAACGGTTTAGGAAAATATTGACAGTTACTAGCGCTATCAAAAGAGTGTAGCCAAATCTATCCTCTAACAGTGGTAACAATACTTCTCAACATAATCACTGGGATTGTCAATCCCTATGCTCAAAGTATGTGCTTGTTGTCAATTCTAATGTTGCTACTAGGAATAAAGTTATTTCTAGCAACTGCGCCAAAAAATGCTATGGGTAGCTCTATAGGATAGGTGATGGGATTCTGCAAGCGCACAGAACTATCATGTAGCACTTTGCCTGAGAGTACCAGGTGTCGAATTTATATTTTTCCCAAAGGAAGGTAAGATTTGTGATTCCTAGGATCTGATAGTCAAGGATCTAGATATCGATAAATAAGATAATAACCTTAGTGAGGATAAATCAATGAAGTATAACTAAGGTGAAAACACACTAGGATAAATTGAGGTAACTCTGTAGTTTATGGGAGAACTCTAACTTAGTAAAAGATCAAGTGATTGTTATACCAAAGAGACTGCTATACTCGGGACACGCAAAGTCCTAAACTGACCGGGGTTCGACTGATTAGGCACCATACGTCTACAAGCCCTACGCTGATTAAACCAGACCGAACGTGGTGGAATCCATAGGATTCTAGGGCTGTCACCACCTAGAACCTACCACTACTATTCGTGGGCCCAGCCGCACTCAAGGGTAAGATTATAGCCTAAGCACCTCGCTTAATCTTTAAAACTTACTACTCTAACTCTAGCCAAGGAATTAGAGCACTCTAACCAAGCAATGAGACAAGTATGCAACTGGTTAAAGTATAACAATAAATAAATGAAGAAGGGGATCTTTATTACCAATAAGAGTGAAGAACACCGCAGAGGAGGTCGCCGACAAGCCCGGCTCCTCCACAGACTTCCTCCTTCTCTCGACTTCTCGAGTAGTAAGAGAAGTATATATATAATTTCTAAAAGAAAACTTACTTCAAAATATATTTTTGTTAAAAACAAATTCCTACCCTTCTTCTAAGCAGATAGATCCGTAAGACCCTGCCACTAGAACTGACGAGTGTCTAGCTATGTTTGGAACCCCTACAGTATTGTGGCAATTACTGCAAGAAGTAGGCTACTTAGAACCACCCAAGTATCATTGGTCCCGTAATGTTCTCCTTGGTCGGTCGTGTTATGCAGTGTCCCCACCGATCCTAACCAGAGCATTAACAATGGGTCAATTACAACATTACTTTTGGAAAATTTTCAAGGTTTTTATAAATTGAAAGTGTTTGAAGAAAACAAATTAAAATGATCCTTCTAGCTTCTCTTATGCTTGTTGAAAGATCTGGTGATGATTTCTGACAACCGAACATGAAGACACCCAAGGGTCCCAGTTGTTCTTCAACGGGCCAGTGAAGAGTCGAAGTTCTCCACGATGTTCTATAGAATGCTTCTCAACCTCCCTCCAAATTAAAGTAAAGATAAGATATAAAGTATTGTCCTATAGGTTATATACTAACTAACGTGGTGAAGGCGCATAGGACGAGCACCATCATATCATCTACGAGGGTTTGAAATGTTTAAAATTTTCTGTTACATTCTAGTGCAGCTATTGTTATCATGGCTATGCTATTCCTATAAATTTCCGTACGTATTGGGTTTTTACCAATCCTTGAATCTTCGCTCCACGAGTTCCTAATCTTTGGGAACTTTTGGATGCACTTGAACATAATTCCATTGAATACAGAAACCATGCATTCGTTCTGGACTTTCCAATCTGTGTCAGTGTCGTACCTTGATGTGACACCTGCCACTTCCTTGAATTCAATATGTCGTTGAAACATTAAGATAATTGTGTCCTATGGTGGCGCCATAACTAGTGACCATGATGCTGCGACGGAACCCGGGGTCTCTTGTATGCGTGAGTCATGCGAGATTCTGCTGGGTGCACACAGGTATCGAGGTTTAAGGTTGTGGTCTACTATAGCTTCACAATTAGTAAACCCTCATTCGTTTGCACCTTTCGTGGAAATGAATCCATCTAACTGTGATGCATTATGATCTACGAATACCATGCAATGTAGAAACTTGAATTCTCTTGTGTGGCTTGCTACCACATGAGAAATTGAAAGGTTATTTGCTTGCATCGAGATCCGTAGTCATTATACATCATAGTTTTAATTGTTATACCATCATTCTTATGACTCCTTTGACCGAGACTACCTTAATTGTACCTTGTAATGGTGTTTCGACCATGACTATGATGCCTTACAAAACTGAGAATCTCTTATGACTTGTAAACACGTAAGTCTTTCTCAGGACACATACTAATATCATAGTTGGTGCTCCTCACCCATCAAGGTCACAATTAATGTCCTCTCTTCCGTCGATAATCTTTGCTGCATAAGTTTCCAGTCCTTTGGCAACTTCTGGATGTACTCAATTCAATACAGGGGATTACCTAATCCTTGACTTATCTGTGTATGTATCAGTCTTTATCTTCTCCTCTCATGACACGTACTATTTCCTTGAAATTGTAACCAGCATGTCAGGTGTTGGTCAAAATCTATTGTAATTGTAGTCTATGGGATATCATGATCCCTGACCATGATGCAGTGTCGAAATCCGGGGTCTCTTATGGTTCACGACCATAGGAAGTTACTGCTGGACGCTCACTGTTATCAGGGTTAATGGTCATGATCCTAGCCTGCAATTAATGTGCTTTCACTCTCTTTCAAATCTCTTTTACAAAATTCATATCTACATTTCTTCCTGAATTTCTAAAGTTCTTTTGCTATTTATAACTGTATCAAAATCTACTTTGAGAATTCACATCTGATCTCTCCGAATTCTTGAAAATTCCTTGTCCTTGCAATCATCTTAATTTCATCTGATAAAATAACGGGAACCGATTTGGAAATGGTACCTAAGATCCAATCAATTGGAAATGGTATCTGCGATCCGCTGAGGATTCCCTATTGTTTTATGGATTTCTGGTTATTTATAAATACCTTGAGATTTATTTGAAAATTCACTTCTTCTGAAATTTTAGGATGCACTAATTCGCCCACAGACAGTACAAAAACCTAGCGCTAGACCATGACTTTTTATCTATATGCGGGTCATGTCTTGATCCGACACGTACCACTCACTCAAAAATTCAACATGTTATTCCCAGTCGTTATAATTGTGCCTATAGTGGTGCCATGACCTATGACCACGGTGCCACGTCGAAACCTAGGGTCTCTGGCGTGCCATGGCCACACAGAGATTCTGCTAGGCACGCGCGGGTATCGAGGTTCGAGGCTGTGACATACTATAGCTTCACAACTAGTAAAATTCCTTTTGTTTGCATTTTATGTGGAAACGAATCCACCCGGCTATGGTGTGACATGATCTACGGGTGCGATACAATATAACAACCTGGAATCTCCTGTAACTCACAACCACATGAGATTCTGAAGGGTATATGCTTGTATCAAGGTCTATGGTCATTTTTCATCATAGTTACAATCGGTGAGCATCAATATCTTTCTCATTTTCCTCCCACACCTGCAGATTTTCAGAAACAACACTCGAAGTAGATATTAATGGGTTAGTGCAAAAAATCATCCTCACATGTTTTGCAATGTATCTCTCTCTTTTCGTGTGGTGTATCTCTCACACTCATATTGTTCATGCTCTCAACCTCACGTTTAGTGGAATCACACAACTCACTTTTAATTTTACTCTCACTTAATATGGATATGTGGCTCTTATTCTCACATGGGATTGGATGCACAATCACTTCAACATCTTAGGGAGCAACATATGAATATGTTCCATCATTTATGGCATGCTCCAATAACATTGGGACAGCAATATCTGCAACCAAATAATCATTTTTGACCCCCTCAAAAGGCTCTAAACTTGCATCCGTAGAAGTGGAGTCATCTTCATTAATATTGCCTTCAATATGAACTTTTGCTGGCTTGATAGAGCACAAACATTCAACACAATTGTCCAATAATTCATCATGAATTGCAGCTGATGGTACATCAAGCCATGAAATCACATTCAAGCTTGGAACAATGTCGGTTTGAAACTTCAGAGATGTTGTATCATGACAAGCTTCGACTTGGACAGATTTATCACACAGGCTAGGTGGCACCACAATAACATCTTCCTTCTCAGATTCAGCGCTCAAACTATCACTTTCATTGGCCTTCAAATTCAGATTATATGAACTTGTAACTTCACCATAATTAGCTTTCAAACAAGGCACAAGACTTGTAGGATTTACAACCCTTGTGTTCATGCTTTGCAACGGGTCCTCTTGTCCAACAAAGTGGACACTTTCACGAGGCAGGGTAGCAGGAATGATGTCATCCTTATCAGCAAAATTCAGATTTGCAGGGTCTGAAACTGCAGCCAGTTCCCTCAACTTTTTACTCAAAAAATCAGCCTCCAAGAGAGAAAGATGTTCTCTAATTTCAGAACTCGATTGGTGATCTTCCACAACTTGCATAGTGGCTCCTTCTAGCTCAACTTGTGTGACATGTGCAGCAGATTTTCCATCTTGTTCTTGCCCAAAATTGAGACAAACAGTGTTGGGGAGATTCATAACTTCTTCCTTCACAATTTCAGATTGTAGATGGCACTTTGGGAGAGCAGCAAGATCAAGAGGTGGTGTAACACCATGATCCAAGGCAATGTCACATAACACATTATTTTTCTTGTCAACTAGGGGCACAGAGTTTTCTTCTTGCTGCACAGTAAAGATCATCTTGTAGTTGAATTGTTTATCTTCATCTATTTTACCACTAGAATCAATAGCAGAGATCTTTGGGACAGCATGTCCTCTCTTCTTGCATGAAGTTGATGATTGCTTCTTCTCTCCAACAATAGGGGACATATTGGGCTGCAATTTAGCACTCTTATCTTGGCACAAACTAATGCACCGTGTGATCTTGCCTTGCTGCACCTTCATAGCTTTCTTCTCCTCTCTGATTGCACAACTTAGAAGATCTTGCATACATCTAAAATAATTGTTCTCAAGTGCAGCAGCAATGTTAGCATTAAGACCTTTCTCAAAATATTCCGTTGTATTTATGTCATCAACAACATTTGCTCGACGCATCAAAGGTTTTAAGTTATCATAATATACTTGGACAGATTTACTACCTTACTTCACACGCTGCAAACGACGAAGCAAAATTAGCCGATATTCTCTTAGAACAAATTCCTTTCTCATAACCTTCTTCAAATCATCCCAATTCTTGATGAGGCGCTGATGGGGATATTGTTTCCACCAATCAAGAGCATAATCTTCTAACTCAACTACAGCTCGTGATATCTTCTTAGATTCTGAAAATTTTTGGACTTCAAATTCAATCTCCAATTGCTCTTGCCAATCAAGAAATTCCTCCGGATCTGTACTTCCATAGAATGGAAGATTGGTGTATCTTCGACCTGACATGGTTATTATGTATACAAAATAATAAGTTTATATGCAGTATAGGATATTATGTAGTAATCTCACAACCTCACACCTCTTACCAACCGAAGCTTTTATGAATTTCTTGTGGATTACAGAGAGACAAATGTGTGGTGGTATCCGAGAGTGATGGTTGGAAGAATACAAGACCAGAGTGTACCGACGACGATGGCTTGTATGTGGAGCTTGGTGGGGAAAAATAAACACAAGGAATGCAATCTGAATTCTAGTTATTGTAATGTTAAATAACAATCCAAGCTAGAAGTTCCCTGCCTAGTGCTGACCATAAGATATGAATGAAGAAAATAGATCAAACACACGCACAAAGAAAATTCAGATTTGATGCAAACAAAGATTATGCTTAGGATGCAGGTGTTGCAATCAAATCCAAGCAAAATTTTGCACCAAAAGATAGATAGCAATCTGGTGTGTATCTTGATAAAATTTCAGCACTTGTGCACATAAACAAAACTGAACTTTCTATTCTACTTGCACAACTTTCCCAACTTTTTTTCAGCATCTTTTCTTTCTTCTCTTTTTTTGAACCTTTTTTTATAGAACTAAGAACACAATCAGATATAAAACTTGAATAGTTATGATAAAAACACAACCAGAACTATAGATTGATAGGATCAAAGTTAACACGAAGGATGATATAGGCTATATTTTTTTGTGGGGATTTTTAGATATATAAGTATATAAGAGGCGCAAAGGACACACGAAGGATTAATGATCAGCAACTAAACAAAGACTCTAATGGACTAAAACTTAACAAAATTCATAAGAATAATAGATTGAAAAAAAGGGTTATGACAAAAATATTTTTGTGGCTTTTTGGTGGATAGAACGAACATAAATATATAAGTAGCTAGGGATAATGAAACCTACCGTGGCAACGAAAGCTTTGATACCAGATGATACGCCACGGATTTCCGATTTTCACGATGTAGGATCACACCCCTGATAACTAGCTGTAGAACAGTCGGATAACTAGTGCAACCTGGCAAATAAAACTCGAAGCCAACCACCGTCTTTAACCGGTAACCTGAATCGAAGATTCGCCTAACCACACTCTCAAGGAACCAACTAACACAGCCTACAATCAATCAAGGAGAACCTTGAAGGGAGTTGGAGCACCAATTGGGAGCGGATGAAGCCACCGCTTCTGTAATCTCGCGAAGGAAATCACAAGAGCAAAGGGGTAGAGACAACTCTCTGGTTTTGTTACAACACAGCTAAACAAAAAAGGGTTCTATATATTCATCATGATAATCTAAGTTTACAATGAATCTAGGGGGTATTTATATTAGCAACAGCCCTGCTAGATAAGTGAAAACACGAAAATGAATGTGAAAAGATCAACTATGTGAAAGGGCCTCCACGAAATCAGTTTCTACAGAGTTCTCGCGTGGCCGTTGGCCTTCTGCGCAGTCCTCAGTGTTTTGGCAATAACTCCTTCTTAGAAAGTTAACTTGATATGCTTTCAGACCATGTATGGTATGCCCTAGGAAATATTGTAGAATGGTAAAGGTTTGCACGTCATCTTGCACATCAGGCTGACCGCTGTACTTCTGACCAGTCAGCACGAATTCTGGTCGGGAGCCCAACTGGAGTATCCAAACTGATCGGGACTTGTAGCATTGGAAACTAGACTTAAAGAGCTTTCTAACAAGTGCTCACTCACCTTCATAGCTTTTAGAGATCAAGAGTTATGCATTTTTCTTTCTGACTATTCTGCAGGACTGAACGGGCTCGAATGCAATTCTTCTCGGTAGTCATCGATTTGTGTACTCTTCACATCCTCCTTGGTGAACCTAAGTAATATAAATAGAGAACATTTAGATAGTATAATATTCTTATTAATCTTAGAATTAATTTCATAAAGTAGCGCGTGCACCTTTCGTTCTTTATAATATTTGGAAAGCAAGCACTAATCCGGCTTGGATGACATCGTGCTCGGAGTTCTGCTTCGCCTAACCGTAGTGATCGGCGTGATTAACGTCGTGGTCGGAGTGATTGACGTCGTGGTCAGAGTGACTGATGTTGTGGTCAGAGTGATGGGCGCGCTGGTCGGGGTGGGCGACGTAATGATCGGAGTGGTTGGCCTGGTATTCGGCGTGGTCATATCAATGTGTTTCTTTGTTTTGATGGAAAGCTAAAATAAAAAAAATAAAAAAAGCATTTCTGACCTCTCTGCCGAAAGAGGCCTTTGCCGAGTGCCGTGGTACTGGTACTCAGCAAAACTGGGCACCAAAAAGCTGATTTTCCAGATTTGCCAAATGTTAGAGCCATGACACTCGGCAAAGAATTTTTTAAAATAAAAATAATTTTTTTTTGCCGAGTGCTACGGCAGTAGCACTCGGCAAAGAGTTCTTAAAAAGCAAATGGACCATTTTCTTTGCCGAGTGCAATAGCTAGGCACTCGGCGAAGAATTTTTAAAAAAAAATAAAATAAACATATTTGTCGAGTGCCACCTCTATTTGCACTCGGCAAAAAAGCCGTTAAAGTTGACGGTTGACATTTTTTTGCCAAGTGCGGACTTGACACTCGGCAAACCCTTTGCCGAGTGCCCAATATTTGGCACTCGGCAAAGAAACCTTTGCCGACAGGTTCTTTGCTAGTGTTCTTTACCGAGTGCATTAAGGTCTTTGCCGAGTGCTCCAGCCACTCGGCAAAGAAGCCGCAGCCTGTAGTGCATGCACTTCGGCTGGTATTAAGGCTATTATTATTTCTAGAGGATGCAGTATCTGTTTCGGAGTGATTTTCTGTTTCTACATAATAATTTGTACCTTGTGCTTCAGCCTCCATGACTAGTGATTGATATATCAAAAACATTCTGAATACAAAAACTATGAGTACTGTGGTATATATTGCTTTAAAAAATTCCATGACCAGTGCTTGCGATGTCGAATGTTCTAAATATGGAAAAACTATGATTTATAACCAGAATTTTAGAATTCTTGTGAGGTGGGCTTCTCTTATTAGTATTTTGGTATTTAAAATTTAGTATAAAATTTTTCTATTAAATATCTCCTAATGATATTCCCATGTGCTATAATTATATATAGTGTTTTATTACTACTTAAAACACTAGAAAAATTCCAACATTTTGGTAGGGAATACCGTGCTTTATGTTTGTTAAAATAAATTTTAGGCACGCTGGATCATTGGTATGAACACAAGTATTAAGATGATTTGTCTTGACGCTGCGATTTTTTTTACAGGCGGTTTCACTTGACGTCCGTCAGTAGAAATCAAATGAAAGAAACTGCCTGTGAAAATCGATTCTTTTTTGAGTTTTTTGAATGACCTCATATGAAAAAACTATCAAAATTAAAGTTATAGATCTCAAAAAGTTAAGTTTGTAGTTGACAACTTTTCATTTGAAATCATCTTGTCAAAGAAAACTACATTTAAATTTGTCAAATTTGAAATTCAAATTTTGTAAACGACCTCCGATGGAGAAACTACCAAAATAAAAGTTATAAATCTTGAAAAATTATGCAACTTTGTGGTTGACAAATTTTCCATTGAATTCATTTAGGGCCTCAAATAGTCAATTTTCCACCGGTTCTTTATAATATGTGGGGAACTAAACTCTCTTTTAGACACAAGTGACAGTGGAATGCAGTGGTAGAGAGGGTACACGCGAGAGAGAACTCACAGGTTCAAATCTCGCCGGCCATGACTTATGACTTCGTCGGAGCGGGCAGGTGGACGACCAGCACTGGCCCCTCTTTAAATTTAAAGTTTTTTGGTATTTTTAAAACCTGATTTTCGCAAAAAAAAAACATTACAACTACAAAATCGTTTTGTACTAGCGGTTTTCTCAAGTGAACCTCCAATACAAATCGTACTGGCGGTTCTCAAACCATCGCCCGTGAAAACATTGATTTTTACTAACCTCTAACACTGACAATTACGAAAAACGACCAGTAAAAATGGCTTGACAACTGTCTGTAGCGTCTTTGTGTGCACTAGTGGAACATTGTGATCCACAAATTAAGCTATCAATTCTACGTGAAACTTACATGTCAGACATTTTCTCTCTATCCAAAGCAAGCGTCTTAACAACCACAACAAAGCATCTTAGAAAACTGCTTGTGAATCACTCATCATTTCCGAGTCTTATTTATATACACCACTGCAAGACAACAGTGCAACACGTTGTGTGTAGTGCTTTTCCTGTGCCTGAGATTGAAATGAGGCCAATAGTAACCGGCGCAGGACCTGGCGGAGGTCATCCGATGGATAAGCAAAGGTATTGCAACATGCAACTTTGTTCCTTTCATTTTTTTTATATGTAAATGTTGCCAGTTTATTTTAAGTGGAAATTTAAAACAACCATCCATTAATTTCTTCCTTATAACGAATAATAAATCTGGGGAGCACCTTTACGACTCTATTATACGTGTGACTTCAGCCATGCATTTGAAACCATTTGATCTGCTGCATGCAAGCACATATTATATATATACACACCTCCTCGAGAAAAACACGTGCAACCATTTCTTGATCGTGGTGGAATCAACCGTTAAAAATAAAACATTTGTCTGCATTGCATTCATTGATCAGATCAGGAACCTTAAAACTGACGACAGACTCATGTCTCCTTGTAGTAACTCTCAAAGTCTCAAGACTACTAGGCCAAAATTCACTATGATAGTAGTTGCAGACTTGATTTTTTTTTTTCTAAATAGTACTGTCTACATGTGGACTGAGTACCTTTGATAATCTCACTCATACGAATATCTGCATGCACATTAACCTATGAGTACCTTTGATAGTACTATGATGGTCTCACTCACATGAGTATCTGCATGCGCACCCCTGTGAGTGAGTACCTTTGATAGACTAGGCTAGCTAGCAGATATTAAGAAAAGTCATCAAAAGCATCTAGATAGACTAGGCTACCTGTGAGTGAGTATCTCCCTGGGCATGTAATAGTCTACCACTACAATAATAAATGATAATTTTAGAATAAATTAAGATGTGTGTGTGTGTGTGCGCGCGAGAGAGAGAGAGAGAGAAGTCCTTAATTTTGAGCCTAAGACTCAAATATGCTTGTTGGATGGACAGTTTTCACCATAAAGAACTAGGAAAACCAAGCTCATGGCTCTTATTTGAAATGGCTATTCAATCAACAGCTACATATAAAAGTCACAATGCATAATGTATCTTGGTGCAATGTCTTGTGAATCCTAAGTCAACTCACTATTACACAAGTTATGGTTATGTGTGCCCAAAGCTTGTGCACTATTTTGTAGCCTTGGATATTGAGCCCAAGCTACATTTTTCTGGACGTTGCTTTTCTCTCTTTCTTAGTTCAATGCCAAGTCAGCGAAAAAAATCCTAGTTGTTGCCCATTTAATGAAAATCATACAATGATACAATGCACTGATATAACTGACATAGTAAGCAAGTACTGGTGCAGATATGACAACAAACAATAGCATGTTTGGTTCTTTCAACTAACCAAATAACTTTGTGTCATTGCATGGTCAAAGAATTTAAAAAACTACCATAGATTCAAATATGTAGATTTTGGGCTACCATTAATCAAAATTACTTATATTTGCTCATTTCTATTTGCTCATATCCTAACAGAATAATCGTATATATACACGATCTTTATCATGTTGCATATATACCGGTTACCCCCGACTCATAGTTTACCTATTTAAAGTTGCATCGCACCTATGTAATGTTTGTGTAAATGAGTATAAATTAAACAACCTGGTTGTTTACATGCATAAAGTTTATGACCTAGTTAGTCACTGAAATAAAGATGAAACGCATATAGATGGAACATAGTCAAAATTTCCATGCCAACTTTGCTCATGCTCTCGAGTACCTTGACTTAATTCCAAATTCCTGCATATAGGGACGAGCTCTAAAGCCTCTGGTTAAATCATGGGCCATTTTAGAACTCCTTGTGATGTGTTTAATACATATTATCTAAATGAAATTAAACAAAAGATAAATGCGATTAAATGCCAAGTTTACACATTGTCTCACGGCAATAATGAACCAGATAGCTAGGGCAGTCCCAATGGGAAGTTACTAGATGTAGTTTCCAAGAGAGTAACAGAGCAATTAATATCCAGTAGAAACTATCTCTCCCAACCCATGGTTTTTACAGCAGTGTTAAAAAAGAGAGTAGATCAACTGTCCCAGTCAGCCATGTAGCCTCCATGAACGTTGTGGTGGGCATGGAACACACCACTTCATGGGCCCCACATGTTAAGACATGCTAGCTCACATATAGTTCACAATGGCATTTACTCATATGTTTAGTATTATCTGCGCTCTATATGTATGCACTCTACTCTTTATATATGTCAGCATGTCTATGTCTATCTATGCCAATTTGTGAAACTATGCGTATGACTAAAATAACACTTGAAAAATGTATAATTGGATCTGTAGTATGCGTATATTGCACCCAAATCAACCATGTAGGTCTTAGCATCTAGGAGAACATTGTCTTGATAAGCTGAAATTTTGTTCTCCGTCATTGTCTTTTGCCGCACTTCCTTGCATGTTTCTTCACATATGTTCAATTGAATCTCTCCCACATGCGTTTGGATTCTAAAACAATACTCATATAGATGCTTCCTTATATCTTTCTAGTACTCCCTCCATCCCAAAAAATATGCAACTATATACGAGATGCGTGCCAAATAAAGTAGTTCATGTTTGATCAAGTTTCTATCGAATAGTATTCTTATTTATAGTTCTAAATTAATATATTATAAAAAATATATTTCATAATTAATCTAATAGCATTTATTTGATATTATAGATATTTAAAGTTTTTCTCTATAATTGGTCAAAGTTGATACACTAAAACATGTTTTTCTCTATATTTAAAGATTCATGATGTCAAGAAATATCATGCAGCAAGGGCCGATATAACTTACACTTAATTTTCACTAAAATGCATGTCAAAGAACATAGAGGTGCAAAAAAAAAGATAACAACACTTGTCTCAATTTACTAATAGCAGGTCCTTATTCTCCACATTAATTATCGCAAGATGCATTAGAAAAATTCTAGAAATTCTCATAACTAAAAATAGCTGGATATTAATTCCATTAAAATCTATGTCTAAATTACCGACATATGCTACTATAGAAAATAATTAAATATCCATAAAGTACACATTGTATATATTTCAAAAATTTCTCAGTCTACCAGCGTTAAATTGAAAATAAACATGAATTATATGTAACACCTTGTATACCAATTATACATAAGTAAATACTCCCTCCGTACCAGTATTACTTGTTGTTTTGGACAACGACACGGTCTCCAAAGCATAATTTTGACTTTATTTTTCTATAAAAATGTTTATTGAAAAGTGATATATGCATACTTTTATAAAAGTCTACTTCAAGACAAATCTATTTATATAGTTTTCACATTTTCAAACTCAACCACTTAAAAGTTATTCATGATTTATATTCCCAATGTTTGACCAAAATCTTGTCTAAAACGACAAGTAATATGGGTACGGAGGAAGTATATGTTTTCATATTTTGTGGATGATCATGAAAAAAAATATTCCCATAATGAACCACATACCAATTGCAATGACACACATAATTAATTTGGAACTATATTAAACTACGTTAGAGTAAATTTATAGTTTATTAATTTATATATTTATATATTTTGGATGAAACGATGACATATCACAAGCGGAGCCGGAGGTTTATTAAAGCTAAGCAATTTCAGCAATTTCTTGTATAAAACAATTACTAATATGCAACTACTTTTTGATGGAGGATATTCAACATCTTAAGGGCAGGAGTGCCAGATTGCAGGATGAAACCACTATTTATAATATCGTACTTAATCCGTCCCAAATTATAGGTCGTAAATTTAACTCTTTTTATGCAAATTTTTGAATAAGACGAGTGGTCAAATTTGGCGCCAAAAAAGTCAAAAGACTTATAAATTGAAACGGATGGAGTAATAACTAAGGGTGCAACATAGGGACCAAGAATCCAAGTATACCTTAACAATGTTAAAGAGCGAATATTTTTGTTTCTCCAAATTTTAGTCCATCTCACTCTCTTTATGTTTGTGTGTCACTCCACTCTAATGATTATAAGAGTTCTAACCTATTTTACTAAGAGTGGTAGTATGTGATGAATTATGACATATGTTAGGATACATTATCACTGTAAAGTAGTTATATAGTAGTTAACATTAATAGCTGTTGTTTTTAGCTACATAATTTTTAGTAGGGAACTGTTCAGATCCACATGGTAACAGGTGGTCGATCGGATAGGGAGCTGAAGGTACATATAATGTATTAGCACCTATTAGTGCCTATAAAGTTCTAGTACTCCCTCTATACCAAAAAACATGCAACTATATATATATATATATATATATATATATATATATATATATATATATATATATATATATATATATATATATATATATATATAAATAAATAAAAGATGCATGCCAGACAAAGTAGTTCATATTTGATCAAATTTCTAGCAAATAGTATTCGTATTTATTATTCTAAATTAATATATTATGAAAAATACATTTCATAATTAATCTAATAGTATTTATTTGATATTATAAATATTTAAAGTTTTTCTCTATAATTGATCAAAGTTGGTACACTAAAACATTCTTCTACGCTATAGTTGCCTTTTTTTTTTTGACAGAGCGAGAGAGTACTTATTGTACATACAAAACTTAAAAGGTTCTAGGTCGTGCTAGCTGATCGATGATGCTGTGTTAGCTAGGATTCTAGCTAGTAGTTCTCACTGAGAGCAACAAATAAACGTATGTTAATCCATGGATGTGCCCTTGATCTCTCAGCTTGGTGCCTGTCGTCCAAGAGGAATGGAACGAGTGGGAGATCCACATCCTGATCCTGGTCAGCCTTTCCCTGCAAGTGTTCCTCTTCCTCTTCGGGGGCATGCGGAGGCGCAGCTCCTGGTGGTTGCTGCGCACCGTCCTGTGGCTCGCGTACCTGTCAGCCGACGCGGTGGCCGTCTTCGTGCTGGGCCACCTCGCGGTCCGTGCGAGGGAGCCTGGACACCAGCTGGTGTCCTTCTGGGCGCCGTTCGTGCTCGTCCACCTGGGCGGGCAGGACACCATCACGGCCTTCGCCAAGCAAGACAACGAGCTGTGGTTGTGGCACCTGCTGAACCTAGTCATCCAGGTAGCCGTCGCTGGGTACGTCACCAGTACAGGATCGGGTTGTACTCCCAGTTGGCAAGGGGCTTTGCTCCCGGTTTTTCAGCCGGGAGTACGTTTTCGGGAGTAAAGGGGGGCCTTTACTCTCGGTTCTTATCACGGACCGGGACTAAAAGTCCCTCCAGCCTAGTCGCACTGGCAGGAACCTTTAGTCCCGATTCGTAACACGAACCGAGAGTAAAGGTATTTTTTTGGCTCATTTTAGCTTTTTAATTCATATTTGGGGTTTAGAGTTTAATATAGGTATTTAAATACGCATTCTACGCTAATGTTATATGCATACACATATCAAATGAAAGAATACATATGTAAATAATTAACCTAACTATATAGTTAGGAAACTATATATATCACATGTATGATTGAATATACACATAATGTACATAAAATATACACACGTTTGTTTGTCCGTTCTTAACCTAGAATTACAAGCCGAGACAATTATTTTCCGCCGAAGTATTGCTCTACATTGGGATTTAAGACTTATTAATAAAGCATGTTATTGTTTCTTAGATGGCTTTGACGTTGTTCTGATTTAGGGTCTTCTGCCTCAACTAATCAGTCTTCAATTTAAGTTGAATTGAGAAAAAAACATGTATTAATACATATACATATACATATATATATATATATATATATACATATATACATATATATACATACATATATACATATATATATATATATATGTATGATAATCATGTATACCACTAAATATATTTTGCAACTTACTTTGATCCTCTCAACAGGAGTTCTGTTAGAGTGCACCTTGAGGAACTCGCACATATAGTATCCACATAGGTTGTTCCCCAGCTCCTGCTGCAGACACCACTATATAAACGAGAAAAGAATTCTCTCGTCATCTAGTGATTTGAACTATGACAAATGAAGATGTTAGACACTACATATAGCAAAGTGATTTGAAAAGAATTCTGCTGCCCTTTGGATTTGTTCGTCATACACTACCTGCCCAGTCTCCAGGACCAGCCTGTCACCATGCGCGAAAAACCAATTCTTGGCACGGTCGGGCCAATAGAGTGAAGCCGGCACGATCCCCTTGGCAACTACATCTGCTTCCATCTTCTCCCACTTGGGGACGGCACTGTTGTAACCACCGGATCCCATGCGATGGTGGTATGTCTTCTGCCGGGCATTCTGTTGGTTCCTCTGCACCCGTTGCTCACCTTCTTCTGAGGTCTTGAACTGTACGAACTCATCCCAATATGGCCTCAACTTTGAAACTGAGCCCGGAGCGTTGAAATCCGGCATCAAGTTGTTCTTCACATAATCATTATATAACTTTTTCTTCTAAGTCTGGAATTGTTTTGCCATCTTCTTCGTAGCCCAACTCCTCACTAGCTCTTTCAAAGCATCACCGGCTGCTTCAAGTGTGAAATGTGCCATGATATCATTCCAAATCAAATTCTTATCAAGATCGGAGACATAACTGATATGAGGAGCGTCTTTCTTCTGTTTCCACTCTCGAGCACTGATGGGGAGCATGTCCCTTACAAGGTACCCACAATGATAAATAAACTTCTTGACGTTTGGTCCAAGTGGTTCTCCTGTCTCTCTGTTGAAATCAGAGATTACGAAGCGGTCCTCTAACGGCTTTGCCGGGCCTTGTACATTTCGACTCTTCGTCGTCGTTGTCGATCCAGAGGGCTATGGATTTAGAAAAAAATAGTTCAATAAGTATATTGCTCATCACTGATAATTTCATATATTTTAAATGTTTATATACATGTATACACATATATATTTCATTTATTTATACCTCACCGACAATCTCTTGCTCATCGTGAAGGTTCAAGTATTGTGTCGTGTCATCTACCATCTGCTGGTTATGAACTTCGTCGTATTGACATCCAGCGATCATATTCATCATGACATCTTCCATGTTTTGATTAGAATCGGCCATCGGGACTATATATGAAATTAAGATATATACGAAATTAAAATTGAGATACATATATATACGAAATATTGATATACATATAAATCCTAACCCTAAACCCATATATATAAGAAATTACAAGAAAACCCGGCTAAAACCCTAACCCTAAACACTTATACATGAAATTGATATATATTAAAAAGTATAGGTTTCCTTAAAATTTTTTCGCATAGGAAGATTTGGAGCACCATAATATAAGTATGTAAACATACTCAAAGTGATAAACAAATATGAACACATACGCAATGTGGTTTTTTAAAGATGGAAGTAACTACTCCCGGGAGTATAGAAAATGCACACACACACACACATATATATATATATATATATATATATATATATATATATATATATATATATATATATATATATATATATATATATATATATATGAATGAATGAGAATTGAGATACATGAAAAGAAAAATTGAGATACACAAACCCTAACCCTAAAACCTATACATATCATCATTTATATAAATCATGCATATACATTATATATATACATATATTTGAAATTGAGATATATATACATATATTAAATTGAGATATGAAAATATATATCACACTTATATCAATTTCACAATATTTCATATACATATACCAATTTCAAACTTAACATATACATATATCAATTTCACAATATTTCATATATATGTTTCAACTTAACATATATATATATATATCACAATTTTACATTTTAATTTTCTTTTCTCTCTTGGCCGGCGGCGTGTCCCACCTCGGCGTGCGGGGTCGAGGGCAGGGCCGGGGCCGGGACCGCGTCGACGTCAGCGGCGCGGGGCCGGTGGTGCGCTGCACGGGCGCAAGCGGCGGCGGCCGGGGCGAGAGCGGCGGCGGCGGGCGGCCGTACGTGGGCGCAGCCGCGCGCGCGGGGGTTCGAGTGGTCCGGGGCCGGGGGCGTCGATTGAGGCCAGCGGCGCGCGGGGTCGAGTCCGGCGGCAGAGCGGGGTCGGGACCGTCGATTGAGGCCGGCGGCGAGCGGCCGGGCGAGCAGACCTGCGCGGTGGCGGCGCGCAGCCAGTGCCGTGCGTGGGGAGCTCGGCGCGGCATGGATCACGGCGGTGGCGGAGGCGCACGACTGTGGCGGCGTAGCACGGCGGTAGTAGAGGCGCACGGCGGGGGCGGAGGCGCGGATCGGCGGCGACGATCTTGCTGCTGCTAAGTGTGGAAACTGACGATGCCGAGGAGGAGGAAGGACTGTACCTTTTATAAGCGGCCGGTTGGTATTACCAACCGGGAGTAAAACACCATTACTCCCGGTTGGTAACAAGAACCGGGAGTAAAGGTCCCTTGCCGCTCGATTGGGCTACTGTTACCAACCGGGAGTAAAGGTGAATTTTTCTTAGTTCCCGCCAGTTGCCAATTTAGCCTTCACCATATGTTTAATTTGTTATAAATCGGATTTAATGTAATAATTACATAATAAATTAATTACTTAAAATATTTTTTCATAAAAACGATCTTTATTTTTCTTTTCCTTTGCTATAACTATGATAAATCTTAAATATAAAAGTATTTTATTTATTCTTGTATATACCCATTTTTATTAGAAAATAATCACTATTTCATTAATGCAAAAATATATTTTAATTTAAATATTTTGAAACTATTGGATTTCGATAGGATATTTGTTTTCGCATCATTTCAACGTTTGAAATTTGTTTTTAAGTGCTTATTGTCCAAAATAGTCGTCAGACATCATGAAACATACAAAATTAAATTTCAACATATATAGAAAATTTTGCATTCATAGTTTTTACATAATATATATTACACATTATTACACATCACTACAACAAGCAACAACAGCAGTGAAGACCTTCTTGAGGTATGTTCCTTGATCATGATCGCGCCGTAACCATGGATTGCCTTCATTATTTAGCGCGATGCTTGAGTTCTTATTCACTATGAACGGCGGAATTCGGTCATCTTTTTTATAATCCTCTAATAGGTCTGACTGATCCTCGATTCCCACATTATTTCTTTTTCCTGAAAGAACAATGTGACGCTTTACCTTGTTGATTGAGTTGTCGTTTCTCCCTCTCTTTGGTTTCGTAGACATATCCTTGACATAGAACACCTGAGTGACATCCTTGGCAAGGACAAATGGTTCGTCCTTGTACCCAATATTGTTGAGATCCACAGACGTCATTCCATACTCATTGTCGACTGTTACCCTGCCGCTGGTCCCTTTCACCCATTGACACCGAAACAAAGGTACCTTAAAATTAGGTCCATAGTCCAGTTCCCATATGTCCTCTATACGGCCATAATATGTTTACTTATTCTCGTTTGGATCTGTGGCATCTACGCGGACACCACTGTTTTGGTTGGTGCTACTTTTATCTTGGACCACTGTGTAAAATGTATTTCCATTTATCTCATACCCTTTATAAGTGAGAATATGCCACGATGGTTCCCTAACCAACAAATACAGTTGCTCATCAAGACTCTCATCACCTTGACATTTTTTCCGCAGCCAACCGCTGAAAGTTTTCATGTGGTGACGTGTAATCCAAGCTTCAGTTTTCCCTGCAAACTCGTTTCTGAAGAGTTCCATATGCGTCTCGATATACGGAGCCACCAATGAAGAGTTTTGCAGAACTGTGTAGTGTGCTTTATTGAAACGATCATCCTCCGTACTGATATATGTTTTCTTCCCTAGTGTTCCCTTACCACTTAGTTTGCCCTCATATCGCGATTCAGACACACCAATCGGGTCAAGGTAGGGAATGAAGTCAACACAAAACTCAATGACCTCCTCTGTTCCGTATCCATTTGCTATGCTTCCTTCTGGTCGAGCACGATTGTGTACATATTTCTTCAGGACTCCCATGAACCTTTCAAAGGGGAACATGTTGTGTAGGAACACAGGACCGAGAATACTAATCTCCTTGACCAGATGAACTAGGAGGTGAGTCATGATATTAAAGAAGGATGGGGGGAACACCAACTCAAAGCTGACAAGGCACTGAACCACATCATTCTGTAGCTTTGCTAGATCCAGTGGATTGATTGCCTTCTGAGAAATTGCATTGAGGAATGCACATAACTTCACGGTGGCTAAACGTACATTTGGAGGTAGAATTTCTCTCAAAGCAACTGGAAGTAATTGTGTCATAAGCGCGTGGCAGTCATGGGACTTCAAGTTTAGAAATTTCTTCTCTGCCACGTTGATTATACCCTTTACATTCGAGGAGAATCAAGATAGGACCTTGATGCTATCTAGACATTCGAACATGTTTTCTTTCTCTTCTTTGCTAAGAGTGTAGCTAGCGGGTCTTAATTAACAGCGTCCATCTTTTGTCTTCTCTGGATGAAGGTTATCTCGTTCTTTCAAACACTGCAGGTCTTGTCGTGCTTCAATTGTGTCTTTCGACTTCCTGTACACACCCATGAAGCCGAGTAGGTTTACACAAAGATTCTTCGTGAGGCGCATAACGTCGATCGAACTATGGACCTCAAGGAGTTGCCAATATGAAAGCTTCCAAAATATGGACTTCTTCTTCCACATGGGTGCGCGCCCGGAAGCATCCTTCGGAACAGGTTCGCTACCAGGTCCCTTTCCAAAGACTACTTTCACATCCGTGACCATATTGAGTACATCCTCTCCAGTTCGGTTGCGAGGCTTTGTCCGAGTGCCTGCCTTACCTTTAAAATGCTTGCTTTTCTTTCTTAGCGGGTGTGTCACAGGAAGGAACCGGCGATGGCCAACGTATACGATCTTTCGGCATTTTTTCAAATATATGCTGTCGATGTCCTCAAAACAGTGCGTGCAAGCGTTACATCCTTTGTTTGTCTGTCTTGAAAGATTACTTAGAGAAGGCCAATCATTAATTGTTACGAACAACAATGCTCGCAGGTCAAAATGTTCCTGCTTTTACTCGTCCCACACACGTACACCAGGTTTACTCCACAGGATTAGAAGTTCGTCAACTAGAGGCCTCAGATATACATCGATGTCATTACCGGGTTGCTTTGGACCTTGGATGAGCACAGGCATCATCATGAACTTTCGCTTCATGCACAACCATGGAGGAAGATTGTAGATACATAGCGTAACAGGCCAAGTGCTATGATTGCTGCTCTGCTCCCCAAAAAGGTTCATGCCATCTGTACTTAAAGCAAACCTTAAGTTTCTTACATCAGCTGCGAAATCAGGGAATTCTCTGTCAATTGCTCTCCACTGAGACCCATTCGCGGGCTCATCTTCTTTAGCTACGTCTTCTTCGGCTTCCCCCATTGCAATGTCATGTGAAGGACTGTATTGGGCAAATATATCATCATCCCCTTCTTCTTCATCTTCGCACTCTTCCATTGCAACCCCGTTTTCTCCATGCTTGGTCCAACATATATAGTTTGGCATGAAATCTGACTTAAACAAGTGTGAATGGAGAGTCCTTGAGCAAGCATACTCCTTCAAATTCTTACATACAGCATATGGACAACACATGAAACCATCACGCTTGTTTTTCTCGGCCACACTCAAGAACATATGCACGCCCGTAATGAATTCTCCGGAGCGGCGATCAGCGTTGTACATCTAGTGTCGGCTCATCTGCATTACAAGACATACCGTATGAAAACCTTGAATAAAATTATATAATTGCACAACACCAGTCATCTTGTTCAATTAAAATGCTAGCCTATAGGCACAAACTAATCACTTTATGTTAAGCTCACTACAACGTACAAAATTCCAACTAGCACTAAACAGACTAAAACTAAAATGCACTTCACCAGCATAAGGATCTGATGACCAATCCCAACTAGAATAGACAGATCATTCGCTTCCTCTATCTCGGCGGGCTGCTTGTGCTGGCTCACTGCATCACCCGTCTGATTGTTTTGCACGTGTTGAACATACTCTTCCTCCCAGTACCATCCTTTACATCCGGTGCCGTCCCACTGAAATTATAACAACAATTAAGAACTTTAATCAAAACCATCAGGAGAATGTAAAAAAAATAACCATAGTACGTCAAATGAGATCCAATAACTCACATTGCGATACGGACACTTGTAGAAGATACGACCTTTGTTAGGACATTCCTTCCTCACTTGGAACTCCATGACAACCTTCTGCTTACACACGCCGCACGCAATGAGAGGGAGGTGCGGCCTAAGTCGTTTAGAGACCCGATGAGAGTTCGAGGACCCAGAAGGAGTCGCCATCTACTCTCTATATTCATTTTTAAAATTGCTATAAATTTAACTTAAAGGCCCACAAATTAAAAACTAAACTACATAAATTGCTATGAATATTCACTAATAATATGATTATTAAGCTACATATATGAATACTAGTTCTAATAGCAATTTCAAACAAATAACTATAAGCTACATATATGAAACAAATAAAAGGTGCATACTAGTTGGAACAAAGAAGTATAAGCTTTCACCATCTAAACATACAAACTATCAAGTGAATATAAGTATAAATGCTCACAAATCAAGAAATCAACCAAAAGTATGAAATTAGCTAGATAACCTCTAAAATCAAGTATAAATGACCATGAAATGAGATATACAAGTAATGAAGGCGTGAGAATAAAGTTAGTAACCTCTGAAACCAAAGAATCGATGTAGAAGTGGAAGAAATCATGTGGTGGCCGAAGAACACAGGAAGAACACAGAAGTAAGAGCAAGAACAGAGTGTGCTCGGGGTGGAGGTGGAAGAAGGAGAATTTGAGCTTATATAGGTGGCCACTTTTACTCCCGGTTGGTAATACCAACCGGGAATAAATGCCTGTTTTTAGCCCTGGCTGGTATTACCAACCGGGATTAGACCTTTACTCCCGGTTGGAGCCACTAACCGGGACTAAAGACAAACCTTTACTCCCGGTTGGTAAGGCACTAGCCGTTGGGCATGGACCTTTAGTCCCGGTTGGTGTCTGGAACTGGGACTAAAGCTGGCCCGAACATAGTTCACAGACTTGCAACCACAGCAACTAAGTTCACAGACTCATAATTCAACTAAGTTCACAGACTCATAATTCAGTACAAAAGACACAAATACCGCAGCGAGTTCACAGAATCATAGTTCAGTATAACAGAGGTTCACAAATACAAGTTCACAACAACAAGTTCAAATACACATCAAGTTCACAAATCTGACAAATGAGGACTGAAGGGAGGATCACATATGCATCAAGCACCATCATCCTTAGATGAAGTATCCATGGATTCAGTGGTTCGCGCTTTCTTTGCCACATGTGCCTCGTCATCCTTGGTTTCAGTATTCTTCGTACCTACATATTTAAATGTGATGTATTAGGTATAATTTACATATATAATTTATCACCCAGTTACATAAATAACAATTGTAGCTGAACTATAAATATAATGTACCATTCTTGTGAAAATGGTTGGGTCGAACCTTCGAGGTCATCCTGTGGGGCTGCTTCCTGTGATCCAACACCCGGGTCCAGAAGCAGTGAACCATCTTCTGAAGAAGGTGGTGTCTCTGGAACTTCTGTGGTGTCTCCCGGTGCTTCCATTGTGGTGCGTGCAGGCGAACCTTCTTCTGATGAAGGATCATAGGGTCCCTCAATTAAGTAATCTGTGCATCACGTAATTCAGGATTTTTGTATATATGTAACCCATGTCTGAACTGTTTGTACCCGTGCCTGCTTGCCGATGACCTGTTCCTCCATGTCCAGAAGACCCTGCACCTCCATGTCCAGAAGTCCCCGCACCTCCGTGATCCATGTGTGGGTACAGTGTGTATCAGATTCGATAAGGAGGCAGGGCTGTACTAAGAGTGACAAATGTTAGAAAGGAATAATGTAATATACACGCAACATGGTTAATTCTGTTGTAAGTGTACCTACCAGTCATGGGACGACGGGCCTCCTGTTGATCACCCGGTGGTAGTGGGTCCACAGTAATCCAAACTGGCCATATGTGCATCATGGCATCCCCGGAAGATGACTGTTTGCGGACTCCGATATGTGCAACCCTGGGTATAGTTGATCTTCGAGCATATGTGATCATGTGGATTGTGAGATCATTGCTATTGTACTGGACGTCGCGAACTTGACATATGTTCGCGAACATTCTAGGTACTACGACCGGTTGCACAAAAAATGCGGTGGCATTCCCAAAATGATAAGCTTGAGTGGTTCGGCCAATTCTGACGGTGATGCTGGTTCTACTTGTACCATGGAGGTGGCGGGTAAGGTGGGATCTGTTGGCATTTCTTAACATCGTTACAAAAGATAGACTAAAAGTCCATCCCAGGCAACGGCGCTAGAAATGCTTGTTGGCGTCTCTTAGTATTACTACTAAAGATAGACTATAAGTCCGTCCTTACTAATAATACTAAAAACGCAAGTTGACATCCCCAACCACCATTAATTCAGAAAGGTAACCCTTGACCCTTAAAGGCGCCGGCCTAGGTAGTGCAGTCTGGTAATAGCAGTTAGAAGTGCCGGATTGGCCTTCCTAACCGTCATTACTTACGATATGCAAAACTGTGACACGGCGCCGTGGGGTGCACAAGAATTACAATCCTTAAGTAATGGTACTTAGGTACGCCAATCGATAGCTCAGTAAGAAATAAGATAACTCTGCAAGCGCATAGAACTATCATTGTAGCATTTCAACCCGTGAGTAGGGTGTCGTATTTATAATTTTCCGTAGGAGGGCAATATGCATCAAGCGTGGTGTAAACATGATCACTTATTGAGTGCAATGGTAGGCATAGAGTAAATAGGAATAAAACATGATTTTAAGATAGTGGACACACATATGGATCAACTTCAAGGATAAAAGAAAAACAAAGAATAAAAGAATATAACTAACTGAGCAGGCATTGGTCATATACAATTATGCAAAGAACTGTTAGCAGATCATCTAATTAGCAGTTCTAGTATCAGGACTAAGTCTGGGGTGATAGGGAGATCCCCGCAGCTAGTCTGCCAGCCGATAGAGACTTTACGAACTCCTACTCAATATCCGAACGTGGAGGAATGCTAGGGATGGACAGGGCTGTCACCACCTGTCCACCTACCCCTCTGCCCGTGGGATACTGACATATTCACCGATCTCCGCATACCCAAGCTCCATGCTTGCATACTTGGAAACAACTCTTAACCCCTGTGGACCCCAACCTTCGGATTGACAGGCTAGGTTAAGAGCAGCCATGACAGCACGACGAACCATCATCTCATTCCTAGTTCTTCCTCTGTTCATACTAATTCGATGAACAATGAAGAACGATGATGAACAAGTCAAGAACATGATACATAAACTATATTCTACCTCATATACTATGCTCATAACAAGATCATAACTAGACTCTAGTTCATATGCATAATCATATAAGTATGATAAGAATTTGCTCATGGAAGAAGACCGAATTGTATTCATATCAAGATGATCCTTTTCTTCCAAGGAGACAAGCTCTCCTTGATAGCTCTTACCTTACTCACAAACTACTACAACTACTCTAAAGATACAGGTGAGAGGTGTGAGGTAGATGACTCCAAATGATGTGTGTGTTGAAGGGGATGGAGCACCATCTATTTATAGTGAAACTATGATGATTTGGGCGTTCTAAACATGGAAGCAGGTGAAACCGCTATCAGAAAACCGCCTTAAGTACTGTGGCTGAAGATAGGCCCGGGAAGTGCCATCTGGGGGGCGGCCTCCCCGGGGGCGGTCGGTCCCTGGGAGGCGGCAACTGGCGACCACCTTCGGGTGATCGGTTGCTCCCTGGGTCTAGGCCTCTCCCTTAGTTGCGAATGGATCCAGTTACGCCTTGAAGGTGGGCTTCTTTAGTATTCTTTGGTTGCGCATTTGTTTGATTCGTCATTTGACTTTGCGCTTTCTTCATGTTGATGCGTATTTCCACTTGTTATGCCATAAAACCTGTAAAACATGAATGCTGGGGGTACAAGTGGAACTTGTTAGTAGTAAAGGCATATGTGTTAGAATATGATTGTTAATCCTCTTTTTAGTCTAAGTTGGTGGTATAAAATTTATCCATAAGTACCACCAATAGGATCCAAGCCAACTGTAGTGGCACCATAGTCGGATGTCCATGGAAGGATGACAAGCTCATGAACACCAACATCGATATGTGATACGGACATGATGGCATTCAAATCAGTTGGAGATGAGGGTAGCACCAGGTAATCCCAAGATAATGCGAGATATTTTTTAGCGGGACAAAGACCTGACACTGCTGCACCAGTGCTTCTTGTATCGTGGCGCGACTCACGAAATACGGGTACTCTTCAGGGATAGTTTGCACGGGGACCTTGATAAGTATTAAACTGCCTAGCATACCATTAGTATGCAAGTTGACCTCATGTGCGTCAAAGATTATCATATAGTTACGATTGAAGTCCGTCATATCTTTGGGTTGCCGAGGTACGCCGATTGAGGCTCCAACGGTAGTTGTCATGCACAATTACAAACAAAACACAATGTCAACCCATAAATTCATTTTAAAAACACTGCTGTTATTATTTATTTTTTATCAGTTTCTAAACAAGGATATTTTCATAAACCACTAAATTCCTCTAATTCTCATAACCATTAAAAAAGTTATATATGAAAATACAAGCTGTCTTCATCCAATAAAAGATGCATTCTAGTTAAAAACTAATAAAAAGGGCATTCTAAAATGGACACAGATTTGAAGGGCATTCTAAAATATAACAACTATAAGTTTTTTCATCCAAAAATACAGATTTAAAGAGAATATAAACTTAAATGGCCACAAATCAAGAATGGACACAAAAGACAACATATTACATCCTTAACTATTTCTAGACAATGCAATGACATATAATATTGAGGTGTAAAAATTAAGTTAGTTACCTTCAAAAATCGATAGAGTTCTACAACAAATGGTGGTGACGGCCAAACAACAGAGCAAGAACACAATGGAGAGGAAGAACAGCTAGCTCTCGGGCTAGAGGAGGAAGAAGGGAGCTGCTGGCTTTTATACGCAGGGACTTTTAGTCCCGGTTAGACTTACTTACCGGGATTAAAAGTAAGATTTTCGTCCCGGTCGGTATCTACAGTCGGGAGTAAAACTTTTAGTCCCGGTCGGTATTAAGCACCGGGACTAAAAATAAACCTTTAGTCCCGGTTCGTTACACTAACCGGAACTAAAGGTCACCTGACATAACATCAGTTCCCAGTGACTATTGGGCAGGGACCTTTAGTCCCGGTTTGTGGCTGGAACCGGGACTAAAGGTCTCTTTACTCCCGAACACAAAATTAGCCGAGACTAAAGCCCATTTTCGGCCTCGGATCAAAGGTCCGTTCTCTACTAGTGCGTGGTGCCCAGGGCTTCTTGGCCGGACGCCCAGCTTAGGGCTGCCATGGTGATCATGTTCCTCTGGGGGTGCTTCAAGTACGCCGAGCGCACCGGATGCCTCTACAGTGCATCAGACGCAGGGCTGCGAGGGTTCATCCAGCGCATTCTGTCCGAGAAGCTAGAGGGTATGCAGCATAAGAGAGGCAACAGACTGCTTTCAAGAGCAAAGGGAACGAGGGACGAAGCCATAAAAGAAATGAGGGACACACTTGATATGATGACCAAAGGTAGTTCGTCGGGCCCACCAAATGCAATGTTCTGGGACGCCGCAGTCACAATTGTAGTAGACATCATCTACGTGGATGCTCCTCTCAACCATACGCAGAACATCACAACAGCTGCGCATGGTGATCTTCCAGGCCTGCTAGACTGGTTTCTGTCTAGAGAAAACCGCCACAGTGCCTACGAGCATGTGGGAGCACTTCTGGAATATTGCTTCCGCCGACTCTACACCAAAGACCCCTGTTCGAGAGGGCCTAATTGTGACCAATGACGACGTAGCGAGAGACTAGCATCCTCGTCTGGGTACTTGCCCTCTTCCTGAATGTTTCAACCATAACCGCCACCGCTGTATCCCTGGCACTTTTCAGATCCGCCGAGAAGAGGGGCCAACTCCACAATAGCAGCAAAGCTGATATCACCATAACCTACCTACTGCTTGTTGGAGCCATAGCGGAAAAGCGTCAGGATCGCCGCCAGATGCTGGCCCAGCGGCGACACCCAGGAACGCGCGAGAAAAGTCCTCATGAAGCGCCTCGGTATCCTGGAAGAAGAAGACCTCAACCCCGACGATCAGTTCCTGCGCTACGTCAGCCTCTTCTAGGGAACCCTCAACGACTCAGCCGTCTCGGCATTGACGGCCCTGTGCAGCCTCGACGTTATCTCGACAATAGACGCTGCTCATGTCTACTCTCTCCGTTCCAAAATAAGTGTCGTTTTGGTCAAAATCCTATTTTGACCAAGTTGTGGTCGAAGCCGATCACGATCATATTGGGAGAAGTCAGCATCATATATCTCAGCAAGTTCAATAAGTTTGTCCTCATCATAGTTGGCAAATGAGTTCTTTGGATCTAGACAAGCAATGCATCTCAATAATTGAGTAGACCTTTCAGCAAATCAATTGTTGAATTCCCCAATAACTGGTCATGCATGCACTCTATTGAATATTTCATTTTTGAAATGATGGTAGTATGTTACCTGCTGCCCTCCACGACCCTGAACGGCCTCTAACAGTTATTTTATCTTCCATATTTGGGACAATAATGTGATGATTGGAACAAGGATCCTTTACCTCCTCAAATAGGTCATCCCAGCCATACTCCCTTACATCATTAATTTTCTGCAATGTGATCCCAATCAAGCCTACAACCCGAACCATGTTTTGATCTTTTCTTTGCAAGCATTGTGATAGATCATTAGTTATGCCCAATAATCTGATCATAAGATGCAATATGAACACAAATCAAAGTTCTCCATCTGTCCAAGCAAGCCAACTACAAGCAATCAGGCTACTTGCATGCATGCATATGTGCAGGTACAATGTACAAGGTATAGATAGACAATCTAATTTGATATTGTGAGCCTGCACAAGCAAAAGCCAGAGGACGAATCAAGAAAACAAACGCCCGACTTTGTGTCCTTGGCCAGAGTACGTGCGCATCACCGCCGACCAATAATAAATAAACAAATAGGGCGGCTAAGTCGAGTTGCCGAGTTGCACGCGAGCCGTTCGAGCTACAGACGAGCCATCAAAGGCCTTTCGTGGGCCGAAATAATTTCCCAGACCCGATCGAGCTGCACCCGATCCCCAGCCCTAGTCCGCGATCGTGTCTCACCGTGACCGAGCACCACGGACACAAACGACCGTGATCGAGTCACTCCGCGACCGAGCGCCCACGGACACGGGCGACCGAGATCGAGTCTCCCCGCGACCGAGCACCACGGATACGGGTGACCGAGATCGAGACTCACCGTGACCGAGCGCCACGGACACGGGTGGCTCGTTGTCGAGCGGGAAATCAGCTAGCATACGCAGCTAGCTGGCCACGGAAACTCCGGATCGGATTCCAGGGAACCGCGAAATTCAGATTTCTAATTTTTTTTAATTCTTCTTCTTCCCTGTCGGAGTGCTCACCGGGGATGGTGTCACTGGCATTACGTCCGTCCCGACGGCACACTCAACACCCTTGGTTCGTAGTGCCATGGTAGACTTTGCCGCTCGAGATACCCCTCCCGATCTCCGATTCGTAAACTGATTGTAGACAGCCATGGCCAGCGCATCTCCCAGAGTTCTGGGTGGAGAAACACGGGGTGACGGGAGTGGCCCTTGCCATGGCGCACCATAAGTCTTCCTTTGCACCATCGTTGAGATGATAGCCTTAGAGAGTCGAACTTCTGAAGAACTAGGAGCGTTACCTGAGTCCAAAGCATTCCCAGCTATGGATAGTTGATCCAGCGTGAATCCCGCTTCCATAGCCTTGTTGATGAACTCTGGTGTTGATGGTTCGTCGGAGTCGGAGTCTTTGTCATCCGGCGAAGCCCAAAACTTCGAGTAAAATACGCCATCTTGAACTCCATGGATCGGCTTAGGTCTCCGAGAGGATTCAGCTACGAATTGCACGATCCACGAAAGAGTCTCGCGACCTTCCGCGCATTGGAGTTCGCCGCCGTCTTCATCGTCTTCGGCCTCGTCAGATGCAGCAGACGACGAAGGTTGCAGCGCCTGTCTTGTCGCCGGAGCAAGGGTTAGGCGTCTGCCTCTATGCCCGTTGCCGGATAGAGAACAGTTCCGGCCCATCCTCTGACGATTGGCACGAGTAATCAGGTAGCCTTAGTTGACCAGTATTTGATATGAGCGACATACAGAATGCGTCTTTAATCGTAGATAGAGGTACCAGAGGGTGTATATCTTCCATTCTTTTAATTACTATGTAAATGCCCGTGCGTTGCAACGGGAATACATTATCGAGGGCGATTGCACGAAAGGTGCTAGGTGGAGGATTTGTTTTAGTTGTAGAGAGAAATTTAAGAAAGATTAGCAAATATTTTCTTTTAAAAGTTTGTGTTTTACAATACATGTTATCCGGGTTTTTTCCCATTCGTTTCGCAATCCATGTGTTTACAAAGAACGTGCTTTTGCATGGACACCGAGCTGCAGCTGGTCAGCAATCAAAGATGGCCCGGAAGATTTTTCAAATCCAAGATGCAGTGTCTGACTTCTTGCAGCTGAAGCATCCAGATGGCTCAAGCTATAGTTAGAAGTATCCTGCATATAAGTTGTTTATTATTTTTTTTAAGTTAAAGTACTATTGACATCCGAAAAAATATGTATCGAGGTGTGATGCATTACTTCTTTCACGGAGTTAGAAGCTCTTTATATACGATATTCTTTGTGAACAATAAGTGCCGAATTATTAACAATAGGTTATTGCTAGATCATGAACAGTGAGGAGAGGTAAAACCTGGATTGCTTCTTGGGCCGCCTGCAGCTTTGTGGTAGATTGTTGAAACCAACAAACTATTAAAGTCGTCTGAAACAAAAGGCTAAAACAAGGAAGAGAAGAAATTTCAGATTGTTGGCATTCAGATGTTCGGAGAGCCCTACCAACAACAACTATCAAAGGATGTACCAAAGATCATTGAAACTATTAAAGTCATCTGAAATGAACAAATTAATTCACAGCTATACACATATGGAATGAATTGTGTAAGCTAAACTTCAGAATACATATGACAAGACTACATTATGCAGCTTGGCTATGATACAAAAATAAGCGATCGATAGAGCTGCATATGTCACAAGGCCTAGTCGTAATATCAACCCAAATCAAATTCCATCAAATCTCATATGCTCTTACTGGACAGGCAACAGTTTACAAAAGCCATCCCTATTGTATTCTAAATAGGTCATACCGACTTATAACTTGGACTTGTGGTGTGATTGGAAACTAAGCAAATGCCCTCTATTATTTTCAGATCTCTGAATTTAAATGCATGTTCTGCGTGACATGGTTCAGAAAACTATTAAAAGGGCATATGTTTATGCACAGTAGCCATTGGGAGAAATCCAAATCACATTATAGACCACAATATGGAACTGCGATCTGCATTTGTATGACCAAAAATGCAAACATCAAGCTAATGCTCCAACAAATATATATTATATCTCTTGTTGTTTCTCTTCTGCCACTCTTCCAGGTTATAACCAAGTGCTATGGGATGTGCTTTTCTTTGATTCAATCAAGCCTACCAATTCTTCAAGGGGCTGTCATTGGTTCAAGTCACGTGGAAGAGAAAGCTTCAGGTGAAGCCAACTTTAGGTTCTGCGAATGCTCCTAAATGCTGGCATTATAGTTCTATAATTTCAGATACTCCTAAAATATGATGCTATGGTTCTCATTAGGTACTGATGACAAAATCAGAGGGCCTACCAAAACAGTAATGGAGAAACTGTCTTTTGCATTTGAGCTATTTTAATATCACTCAATATCACACTTTGCAAACTGAAATGGGATTTATATCTTCTGCAGGTTGGGAGAGTATCGATTCTTTAATTTGCGAAGCTTTTGAAAGTGCTTTTCCTTCAACTTTTGGAGAGGGACATGCAGAGAGCAACATCAGAAGTTAGTATTTATTTTTAATTACAATGCACCTTGAGATGCTTTTTTGTTAATTTCAGTTTTATTGATTTTATGTTTTGCAAGGTAACATTACAAATGTAATAATGCCAAGTTAATTACTTCTTGCCTTTATTTATTTGGTCAGGTTAATTTGATGATTTTTTGGCTACCCTCTATATTGACAGTTGGAAAAATAGGCTTTTTTCCTGCATACCTTGGTTAATTAAAGTCCAACATAACCTATGACATGAAAGAGGCAGTATAAAATAACACAGAAAGACTCTTGTATGCAAAACTTGGACAAATCAATCACTGTGTTCTCTATTATGCAAGAACGGTGTAGGGATTAGAACTTTAGCATTTCGGCAAACCTCATGACAGCACAGCAGCAGGTGTCAGCAAGCGTTTCAGTAAGGTTGGCATCCTACGGAACACCATAGTCTGTACGTTGAAGGGTGAAGACTTTTTTTTTTTCTTGCGATTGCTCCTACTCTGTATGGCTGTTTTGAGGAGCTTTTCAGAACATGGAATTTCTTTGCGGTGTCCCAACCTGAAGGAAGCAATTTGTTGCCAGAACTGCAAGATGCATACCTAATGAGAACCGTAGTCTCATAGTTTACCAGATTACTAGATCCACACTCCATAAAGGACACCGAAGGTGTGGGCATGCATACCTGTTGGTTGCTAGTCGCAGATTTGGCGAGGCACCGGCGGCGGAGAGCTATGCGCCTTGCGTCAGTGCGGCCGTGGAAGGTCATGGAGGCCGGGGCGGCGGCGTGGGATGGCGCTACAGGCGCTCGGGCGTGAGGCGTCGTGAGCTGAGGCGGCAACGGTGCGGGCGTCGTCCTTGGTGGTGCCGGGGACGGGGCATTGTATTTGGCGGGGTAGGGGCAGCGCCAGTGAGAGCGTGTGCCGTGTTCGATGGGCACGTTGAACGGTTGAAGACATGGTGAAGAGACTGACGAAGACCTGAGCACCTAGAGTGCGGCGGCGACGAATACCTTGTGCAGAAACCGATGAAGATGTACCTGAGCACTTGGCATGCTGCGGCGGCGGGCTAAGGGTAGTGGTGCGATAGGGCGGATAAGAGAGGGCAGCGGCGTGCCGCAGGCAAATCAAGCGGCGGGGACGGCGGGGCGGTGCAAAGGAGGAGCACGGGTGCCGGGGGTGGCGCGGAGGAGGTGAGGTGCCAGAGCCGGGCTCGCTGGAGTAGGAGGAGGAGGGGCGGGGAGGCGGACGGGTCGCGGGCGGCGCTTCCCCGGATGTGCGCGTGCCGGGTAACTTTTCTGGAGGGGAGAGCGTGAGTCGCCGGGTACCTTTTCGCACGGGGGAAGCGTGAGTCTGCCGGGTAGACGATTGCGTTCCATTCTTTTTTTTAGTTGTAGAGACAGAGAAGAGAGAGATATATGTGAAGTGAGACCCTATATGTCCATTCGATGGCCCCATGACATCTTCAGAAGAGCACACGCTCAATTACTAAAATACTCACTATAATATATTTCTCAATTAATTACCTAGAAAATAAAAAATATAAAATTACCTAGAGGTACCAAAAAATACACAAAAAATAATATTTACATTTATCTAAAACTTGAGAAGAGCAATAATACAAAAGCTATACATCCAACAGTCTTAAATTGAAAAAAATTATGCTAATATATATAAGTATAATAATATATTACATAGTACACCGTACATTCATGGTCTATACTCCATATTATACATGCAGTCCATGAGTATCTATATATCTATTAAAAATAAAATAGTGAAAGTCATTTAATTATCCTAAGTTTATAGGGTCTAATCAATCATCAACCAATCGTAAAATATAAGACATGAAGTAGACGATATTAATATAAGGTATATTGTTTTTTCTTGTAAACGTGGCCCGTTTAACTTGCGAGCTAGTTCGAGTTGGTACGTTATAAATAACGAGCTAAAATCTTGGCTTGCCTTGATTCATTATCCTAACGAGACGAGTCGAGCCGAGCCGCCGAGCTAAGGATCTTAGAGCCAGCCTTATATCCGAGTAAATGGGTGTGGCTCGGATGGCTCACTTGGTGGCTCGTTTGTGGCTTGATGGCTCTTCTGTAAGTCGGACGGCTCGCGTGCGGCTCGGCAACTCGACTTAGCCGCCCTATTTGTTTATTTATTGGTCGGCGGTGATGCGCACTCTGGCCAAGGACACAAAGTCGGGCGTTTGTTTTCTGGATTCGTCCTCTGGCTTTTGCTTGTGCAGGCTCACAATATATCAAATTAGCTTTGTGTATACCTTGTCCATCGTACCTGCACATTATGCATGCAAATAGCCTGATTTCTTGTAGTTGGCTTGCTTGCATTATCTTAATTAATTACGTGGTGCTGTTGATCACACATGGTCTCCGATCCGTTGGTTTCTTGTCGATTCGCGTGTTGCAGGCTTCCTTCTTGTAGCCCTCTTTCATGTTGCTGTACGGGTACACGCATCTTTATTGAACATGGCTCATGGTTGCCACAGATTCCCATCTCGTCTTGAGATTTAAGATTAACTGGATCTAAAAGACACTGCTGCCCGGCTTCAATAACTTGCACGTGCTTGTGGCCAATGTATGTACGCGTGCACGCCGCTGAGAATAAGATAACTTGCTCGTGCTTGTGGCCAGCGAGTCGGTGCCTCAATTCGAATAAGATAAGAAGACGATGCCGGCCGTAGACCCCGAGCGACTCCCGATCGACGTCGAGTTGCCACGGAAGTGTCCGCCGTCGGGACATCGTACATGTCCCGTCACGGTTAGATCGTAGGAGGAACCGATTTGCCATGGATGCTGATGAAGAAAAAAAAAGGACAACTCTACTGATAAAAACTACCATCCGGCTCGATAGAGGATAGTCGATGTGCTGATGTTGGTAGATTTGTGTGGCACGGTGCACGAGACCATGAACCAAATGGGAACACAAGTACTGAGATACAACATTTAGATAGGTTCAAACTATCAATGAGACGTAAAACACTAAGTCTTATGTTCTATGAATTGTACTATGATTTAGGATGGCGACTAAGGACCCCTGCCACCAGGGGCGAAGCTGCATTATCAATAGGGGGTGCCCATGCACCCCCCCCCCCCCCCCCAAATTGAAAAAACAGTGAATTGGCTTAGAATTTCACCATATATGCACCCCCCATAAGACACTTCTATGCACCCACAATGCCAGTGCACCCCTCTAGTTTGCTCTATCTTTGCCACTGCCTACCACTCTTTATATACTCTGAAGAGGTAGGGTTACAAGCAAAGTATTTTAGTTGGTTATATGGTATAGGTATTCTATTTGAATTACAATTTCTATATATAAGAGTCCTAGCAAATCATATATTCTATGATCTAGTGGGCTGGGCCACACCAAGGTGCAGCCCATGTTGTCATCTGTGGGTTGTACCTTGGGTATGTTTCCCACAGACTCATGACTGTGAAGGTGGCTGGTGGGGCCTCCCCACTCGCAGGGTACGCATTTAGAAACCAAGGATTAGTCAAGGCATAAAGGTTGTTCACACTAAATTGCCAATTCAAATACACTTATTCATACCAAACTGTCAATTCAAAACTTAGTCCATTGGAGGAGGTGTGGACAAGTCTATCTTATCGCTCTAGGCGTGGGTGTTCAAGTTTAATCAAACGAAAAGCTAGTATATTAACGGCACCTTGGTACCAGGAGGATGAAGCGTGAAGGATTGTTAGAAGATTTAGGGTACACCCAAATAATAATTTCAATAAATTCTAAACGGCCAACTCACACATGCAAGGTATGGTGAGAACTTTAGGACCAACGTGTTACTCTAGGAGGAGTCTGGCCAACTTAAATAGTTAGGTATCTTTACTTAGATGAAGCTATTAGGGAGACGAAAAGGAAGACATGCGCGCCCTCACTCGCTAGGCGGGCCAAGGCGCTGGGCGTGGGTGTGAATGGTCTGACGATTTTTCGCTTAGATCTTCCCAATGCGTGAATTCTACGCCGGTGTGTTCGTGGATCTATATCACGAGTTTGTTTTGTCTAGCTTTACACTACTTTAGTGCCAGCAACCTCACTGTTAAAATGTATATGGCAACCCCACTCTTAGAATGTATATGCCCTCTGTTGTTTGTTCTCATGTTTTCTCTGTTACTAGCACTTCGCCTCAGATCATAATGCTAGTGTTTTGTACATCTATAAAACATACTCTTGTTCTTTTTGCAATTATCAGAATTAATTTATTCATTATTAAATTTCTATTATTTCTAACGTATTGGTGCCAGCACCAGGGCTGCCGCCTCCTAGGCTTACGGTGCTCGCCACGCGCACCTTCCCAAAGCAGCCACCGTGTCTCTCGCCTGGCTAGAAACGGAGGTACCGGCATCGACCTCTCGGCAGCGGTGGCTGCGGAGAACGGCGACCACTAGCTGAGCTTCACTACTGCTTGTGCCCGGTGATCCTTGGCAACATGAATAAGGTTCTGCCCAAGCCGGTAGATATATATTTTGTTTAGCGTAAAGGAAAAGGGACAAAATGGTGGAGAAAGCAAAGATAGAGCGCACGTTTTGGCTGGATTTTTTCGCAAAGTCTGGCCCCATTTAGTTGGCTAACTTTGGGGGTGTTTAGATCCAATTTTTTTTTTATTTTGGCACTGTAGTAGCGAGGAATCTTTTATAATTAAGTGTCCAATTATAGCCCAAGTAGACTCAAAAGATTCGTCTCGCGATTTACAGGCAAACTGTGCAAACATGCAAAAATTTCGTCTAAATTTAATGTTCCATGCATGTGCCACAAAATTGATGTGACGGAAGTTTTAAGATTTTAGAGAGGAACTAAACACCCCTTTGCCAAAATTTTTCTAGCCCGTCACCTCGAATCTTCGGATGCATGCATGAAATATTAAATATAGGTAAAAAGTACGTAATTACACAGTTTGTCTGTAAATGCCAAGAAGAATCTTTTGAGAGATTAGTTAGTCCATGATTGGATTAAAATTGTCAAATACAAACGAAAGTGATACAGTACCTAGCGTGCCACTGTCGATGAGATATCGCCGATAGTCTACCGAAGGGTATGCCTATGGTAGTAGATGAGTCGGTAGAGATGTGCTTGAGACGAGCGAGCGTAACACACGATTTATTGCCGCGAGGCGTAAGACACACGATTTATACAGGTTCGGACTGCCGCGAGGCGTAATACCCTACGTCCTGTGTTCTTATGGATTGTATTGCTACAATATGAGATGTTTTGAGGGGATCCCCTGCCCGCCTTATATAGTCCGAGGGGCAACGTTACAAGTCGGTTTTACCATGTATATCATATTACAATTCTAACCGAACAGGGAAACTAATCAGCTAGATATTAGGGAACCTATTTTCTTGACCGCTAAGACTCTTGATCGGCGGATATGCGTGATCTTTTGGAGAACATGTAGACGATGAATCCTTGCCAGCTTGAGCCTAGTCGAATGAGTTGGCCCATGTAGCGCCATATGGGTATAGGGTCTATACCCCACGCTACCGGAACCTAAAACATTTCACCAACTAAACGATGCATGATAAATTTGTGAAGTCCACTTTTTCGCTAGCAATACACACACAGAGAGTTTTCTCATTAAAAAAATACTCTACAAAAACGATTTCTAGCTAGATACGGCACGCTGTTTATAATTGTAGGCACAGTTGCAACACCAATTGCTTCTATAATTACGGTTCCAAAAAGTGCTCATATTCTGAATTCTCCAACCAAATTTGTCAACGAATTCTAGCACTAGTAGCGAAGATGTAACCGTTATGTTAATTTTGGAACACGAATCAACTCTCTCTGACTTTAGTGTGTGATAATTTTCTTCGTCTTAAATAAAATTAATAAAAAAGGAACATTTCTCTTAATTTCATCTTTTTTTGTACTCTTAACTTCATCTCTCTTTGGCAGGATTTGTGGCCGTGGCTGCGACTGATTTATTGTTAGACAAAACACTGTTCTTCTCTGTCTGATAAGTAGAGCTGATTCTTGCTGGTAAGCCAGAATGAGGATTCGAGCTTCTATAGCAGAAAAGATGCACATCACACAGGATGCTTTACTATTAAAGGCAAAAATAATGAGGAGTATGTACATACAAACTCAAAAAATTGTATTTCCTTCACATGGTGGCGGCTATGGCGAGCAAATTTGCATATGGTGGGCTGGTGGATTAATAATGAGTATGTACTTTGTAGGAAATCAAAGAAAAATAATACTGATGACTGCATACAAACTCAAAACATTGTATTTTCCTTCACATGGTGGCGGCTATGGCGAGCAAATTTGCATATGGTGGGCTGGTGGATTAATAATGAGTATGTACTTTGTAGGAAATCAAAGAAAAAGAATACTGATGACTGCATACAAACTCAAAACATTGTATTTTCCTTCACATGGTGGCGCGGTTAATGGCGTGCAATTTTGCATATGGTGGGCTGGTGGAATAATGAGGAATATGTACTTTTATTTGTAAGCTAGGACTCAAATAAAAGGTACAATGTGACTGCATACAAACTCAAAACATTGTATTTCCTTCACATGGTGTCGGCTACGGCGTGCAAATTTGCATACACTCCTTCACATGGGATTAGGAGCGAATTCCAAGGTGGCGTCACGATATCTAAAAACGGTGGTGTGGCGCTGCCTGCACCGACCACCAACAGGCAGCAGCTCCTGCTCCTAATTAATTATTCTATCTTCTTCCTCGCAAGAACCTTTAATTTGTTCTGACTAGGTTGAGCACGTCTTACATCGCCAAGCCCATGCGTAGGTGAATATAGTTCGCGCACGTCTGTAACTATGTACGTATAAATATGGTTGGCTCGTAGGCGAGGCAGCCGAACACACACAACTGATAAGCTCGATCACATACTCTACCTTGCCTGAGCTGTTGATCAATCACACAACCACAAGCACGGTCATGGCTCCATCCAGCAGGCTTGTCAAGACGAGCTCACTCCCGAGGCACCAGCACAGCCTTGTGGAATCGCTCCAAGAGTTGGTCACCGCCGCCGCCGGTGACCACGCTCATCATCAGCCAAGGGCAAGGCACGCCTCCGACGAGACTATCGCCGTGCACGCTGGGGAGAAGCTCTCGGGAGGAAGGGCGAAGACGTGGGTGGCAGTGGCACTGCCACACTGCCACTGACTCCATCACCACCCCGGTCGTGACCGGCACAACGCACTATTTCAAGAGCTCCGAGGACCTCATAGCCTTCAAGGAAGGCCGGCGCCACAGCTTCGAGTACGGGCGGTACAACAACCCGACGGTGAAGGTTCTAGAGGACAAGATCAGCGCACTGGAGAGAGCCGAGGCGACCCTGGTGACGTCCTCCGGCATGAACGCCATCACGACGACGCTCCTCGCCCTCGTCCCACCCGGCGGCCATGTTGTGACCACGACCGACTGCTACAGCGAGGCTCGCGCATTCATCCGTGACAAGCTCTGCAGGATGGACGTCCGGTCGACGTTCATCGACCTCGACGACGGCATGGAGTCGCTGGAGGCCGTTCTTGACGAGAACGACGGCGACATGACCCTCTTCTACGCCGACTCCCCGACGAACCCGGTGCTCAAGTGCGTGGACATCAGGCACGTGGCCGAGCTGTGTCACCGGAAGGGTGCCCTGGTGTGCATCGACAGCACCTTGGCGTCGCCCATCAACCAGATGCCGCTCACCCTCGGTGCTGACCTTGTCCTGCACTCCGCCACCAAGTACATAGCAGGCCACCATGATGCCATCGCCGGATGCTTCAGTGGCTCTGAGACGCTCATCTCCAGGATACGCGCATGGCACCACGACCTTGTGTCAGCTCTCGCCCTCCAGCATGTGTAGACCAGGCGTCTACCTCTGAAGAAGGCTCCTGCGCCAAAGCCTGAGACACAAGTCGGCCCAAGAGGCTACGCAAGCTCAGCTCCAAGGTGTGCGGCCCAGAATGGCAGAACTAATGTAATAGGCAGTATAAGTAGAGAGAAGTGAGGGATGAGAACTTATGATGTAAAACCCTAAAACAATACCAGTTTAATCGGCCATCGCGCCGTCGTTTCCCGATTCACGTTCTTCTTACTATCTATCGTAGCCTGTACTTACATTTGGTATCAGAGCCATTTCGTATCCTGGATCCTTCCGATCACCTCCACTACACTCGTTTCCAGCGTGCTAGAGGCATGATGGATCTGAACTTCCAGCTCCTCTTGGACGAGATCTAGAAGTCCAAGGAGGAGTTCGCTCGCCGTTTTGACGAGCACGACGCTCGCTGGGAGCGGCGCTTCGCCGAGCGCGACGGCGTCCGCTCCGCCCAGGAGGAAGCCATTGCCAAGCGTCTGGACACTATTGAGTCTGCCTACGCCGACACGGTGTCCACGCTGGGCCAGCGCGTCGCCGACTTGGAAGCCATCCGCGTCGACCACATCCTCGCCGAGCGGGAGGACCGCGTCGCCGCCCTGGAGGTTGCGGCCACGGACCTCGGTACCTGGCGCCCTGAGGTGGAAGCACTCGTCGACGACCTCAGGATCGAGCTCAAGAAGCTGTCGACGGAGCGCGACCGCAAGATGTTCGACGGATCGCCTCACAAGGCTGCTCCTGCGTCTCCTTCATCGGCGTCCGCGCGCCCATCTGCTGGACCCAACGCCGACGGGCCCAGTGGGCACGGTGATGCATCTCTCCACCGGGATCATGGGTTTGGGCCTCCGCCGGCCTGGACCCATATCCCGGTCACGGGTAAGCCCCCTGATCCTCCTCGTTTTCCCCCGCCTCCGCTTCCTCCTCATCCTCCACCGATACACATTCCGGTCCGGCCTCCATTTCCTTCACCACACCGCATTCCACCACCATACCCTAAGCCTACCTCCCATCATAATTCCTCCCACTTACCCAAGATTCCCTTCCACAAATTCGACGGCGAGAACCCCCATCTATGGCGATCTCGTTGTGAAGTATTTCACTATGCGCTCTGTCGATCCCTCCCTTTGGGTCGGAATTGCTTCCATGCATCTGGAGGGCGCGGCTGGTCTGTGGTACCAATCGTTCGAGAACACTCCCACTACAGCTTCCTGGCCGGTCTTCTGCCAGGCACTTGACGCCCGCTTTGACCACAACCACCACGAGACCGTTCTCCGCCAAATCTTCCACATCCACCAAACTTCCTCTGTCTCTGAGTACGCCGACCGATTTTCTGCCTTGGTTGATCAACTTAAGGCCTACAATCCTGCCACTGACCCGCTTTTCATCACGATGCGTTTTATTGATGGCCTTCGTGCCGATCTTAAGGCTATGATTCTTGTTTCCCGTCCACCAAACCTGGATGCTGCCGTAGCTATGGCTCTTGTGTAGGAAGAAGTGGCGGGCGGACCATCTGTCAAGCAGTCCGCGCGTGGTGATTGGTCTTCTCCGAGCAAGTACACGGCGCGGACGCCTCTGCCGTTGCCGCCCCAGCCGGCACGGGCAGACAAGCCGGCGCTTCCTCAACCTCCTCCGGCTCACCCTGCGCCTCCTCCAACGGCTGCTGCCCTCGCTGCTCTCAAGGCGCACCGTCGAGCCCAAGGATTGTGCTACAAGTGCAATGCGAAGTGGAGTCATGACCACCGATGCTCGCAGGACGTCCTGCTTGTTGTGGACGCTCTGTGGGAGACTCTGGACAATTCCGATGATGGGGTTGACTCTCCACCCGAGGACGCTGTGAAGGAGCATTTGCACTTGGCCATTTCCAAGTCTGCTATCTCTGGTATTCCTGCTGCTCGAACTATTGTCTTTCGGGGTATGGTTGACTCGGTTCCTGCAACAATCTTGGTCGATTCTGGCAGTTCCTCATCCTTTGTCAGTACTGCATTGGCGGCTCAATTGACCAACATTACGTCAGAACCACTCTCCAGTTCTGTGCAGATAGCCGGGGGCAGTTCCCTTCTCAGTCCTCGGGTGCTCCGGCAAGTGCAGTGGTCAGTTGATTCTTGTGAGTTTGTCTCAGACTTCCGAGTGTTACCGTTACAAGCATTCGATGTCATCGTGGGAATGGACTGGCTTGAGTCTTACAGTCCTATGGAGGTCCACTGGCGAAACAAATGGCTTGCTATTCCTTACAACGGGTCCATGCAAGTGCTTCAAGGAATGTTACCTGAAGCCCCTGAACAGATTCTGCTGACTCTGCAACCCATCCTGGATGATGGCGATCCCTCCTCGCCACCTCAGCTTTAGCTGCCTCTCGCTGTCCGTCAGCTCTTGGATGAGTTCGTGGATCTCTTCGAGCCACCTTCGTCGCTGCCGCCATCCAGAGCGTGCAGTCATGAAATTCCTTTGGTTCCGGGTGCCCAACCGGTTTTCGTCAGACCCTACCGCTACCCTCCCAAGCTCAAGGATGAGATAGAGCGGCAAGTGCAAGACATGCTGTCCTAGGGTCTGATTCAACCGAGTGCCAGTCCGTTCTCGTCGCCAATCCTCCTTGTCAAGAAGAAGGACGGCTCCTACTGCTTTTGCGTCGATTTCCGCCATCTCAATGCCTTGACTTGGAAGTCCAAGTTCCCTGTTCCGGTGTTCGATCAGCTAATGGACGAATTGGATAATTCCAAGTGGTTTTCTACCCTGGACTTGCGTGTCGGCGTCCACCAAATGCTGTTGCAGTCCGGTGAGGAGTTCAAGACAGCCTTCCAAACCCATCTTGGGCAATATGAATTCCGTGTGATGGCATTCGAGTTAACTGGTGCTCCGGGAACATTTCAGGCTGCTATGAATGGCACATTGGCACCAGGCCTGCGGCGCTTTGTACTGGTATTCTTCGATGACATACTAGTCTACAGTTCCACCTTTGAAGATCATGTGGCCCACCTTCGGCTGGTTTTTCAGTGGCTCCGACAAGATAGTTGGAAATTAAAGCTGTCCAAGTGTACATTCGCTAAACAGTCCATCTCCTATCTGGGTCATGTGGTCAGTGATCAAGGTCTCGCTACAGATCCAGATAAGGTTCGTGCAGTGCTAGATTGGCCCATGCCGGCGACAGTCCGCGACCTTCACGGCTTCCTGGGGTTGGCCGGATATTATCGGAAGTTTGTCCGTCATTTCAGCATCATTGCGAAGCCACTGACTGACTTCTTGAAGAAAGATCGCTTGTTTATCTGGACCAAGGATCATGATACTGCTTTCTCCGTCTTGAAGCAGGCCTTGTGCTCTGCTCCCGTGCTGACTCTGCCTGACTTCACACAGCCGTTCCACATAGAAACCGACGCTTCAGGATCCGGGGTCGGTGCAGTTTTGCAGCAAAATGGCCGCCCGATTGCCTTCATCAGTAAGTCGTTGAGTCCCAAGAGCCAGGGTCTCACCGTGTATGAAAAAAAATATCTCGCTATTTTGATGGCAGTGGAGCAATGGCGGCATTACCTGTTACAGGCCGAGTTTTTCATCCATACTGATCATCGTAGTCTGATCCACCTCAATGAGCAGAGACTCCACACGGCCTCGCAGCAAAAGGTCTTTACTCGACTGTTGGGCCTTCAATACAAGATCCTCTACAGGAAGGGTGCTGATAATGGTGCGGCTGACGCATTGTCTCGGCGTGCTAATCTGCTGCAGTGCCTTGCTATCTCCACGGTCGCCCCCTCTTGGCTAGCTGATGTGGTTTCTGGCTACCAGGAAGACCCTGCAGCCCTTGAATTGCTGGCGCGCCTGGCACTTCAACCTTCTGGTTTACCTCCCTTCTCACTGATGCAGGGCGTCATCCGCCACAAAAACCACGTCTGGCTTGGTTCTAATAAAAAGTTGCAACTCCAGATTATGACAGCACTACATTCCAGCCCCTTGGGAGGCCACTCAGGAGCCCCGGTCACTTACAGCAAGATTAAGCAACTCTTTTATTGGCCTGGTATGAAATCTGATGTGTGGGCCTTTGTTCAGTCTTGCTCCGTATGTTTGCAGGCCAAACCAGACCGCGTGCGCTATCCTGGCCTTCTCCAGCAGCTGCCTGTTCCTTCCGCATCCTGGGAGATGATTACAATGGATTTCATCGAGGGATTGCCTCAGTCCGGCTCTTATAATGCTATCTTGGTCGTCGTTGACAAGTTCTCCAAGTTCTCCCATTTCCTAGCATTGCGCCACCCGTTCTCAGCTGCTTCTGTTGCCAAGCTTTTTATGGATCAAATTTACAGACTCCATGGACTTCCCAAGGTTATCATTTCCGATAGGGATCGTGTGTTCACCAGTCGCCTGTGGCAGCTCCTCTTCCAGTCAGCTGGGTCTGAACTCCGTTTCAGCTCTTCCTACCACCCACAGACGAATGGTCAGACCGAGCGGGTCAACCAATGTGTGGAAACATTTCTCCGCTGTTTTGTGCACGCCTGCCCAACACGTTGGAGGCAGTGGCTGTCCCTCGCCGAATTCTGGTACAATACTTCATCTCACTCTGCTTTGGGCCGCTCTCCCTTCGAGGTGCTCTATGGGTTTCCACCCCGGTTGCTTGCTGTTGATCTGGCTTCAGTGGCCCCGGTTCCTGATCTTCAGCAATGGTTGTCCGACCGGGAGATCATGCATCAGTTGATCAAGCAACACCTCAACCGCGCTCAGGTCCGCATGAAGCGCCAAGCTGATAAAGGTCGTTCTGAAAGGTCCTTCCAGGTGGGCGATTTGGTGTTCTTAAAGCTGCAGCCATATGTTCAATCCTCATTGGTCAGATGTTCCAGTAACAAGCTCTTATTCAAGTTTTTCGGGCCCTTCCGCATCCTCCAAAAGATTGGCGCTGTCGCCTATAAGCTCCAGCTGCCCGCCAATTCTGCTATTCACCCAGTCTTCCATGTCTCACAGCTTCGCGCGTCTCCGGGAACTTAGCAGGTTTCATCCCTTCTTCCTTCTGCACTGAGTACTTTTCAAGTACCTCGCCGTATCTTGCAGCGGCGCTGGACGTCCGGTGATCACCCGGTCGAACAAGGCCTTATCCAATGGTCTGATTCGCCGCCAGAGCTCGCTACCTGGGAACCGTTGATCTCCATCCGCCAGCAGTTTCCTCGCGCACCTGCGTGGGGGCACGCAGGTTCTGAAGCCCGGGGGAATGTCAGCTCTCGCCCTCCTGCATGTGTAGACCAGGCGTCTGCCTCTGAAGAAGGCTCCTGCGCCAAAGCCCGAGACACAAGTCGGCCCAAGAGGCTACGCAAGCCCAGCTCCAAGGTGTGCGGCCCAGAATGGCAGAACTAATGTAATAGGCAGTATAAGTAGAGAGAAGTGAGGGATGAGAACTTATGATGTAAAATCCTAAAATAATACCAGTTTAATCGGCCATCGCGCCGTCGTTTCCCGATTCACGTTCTTCTTACTATCTATCGTAGCCTGTACTTACACCTTGGCGGTGCCATCTCTCCGGTACTCCCTCCGTTCCAATTTGTAATTCGTTTGACTTTTTCGGCTCCAAGTTTGACCACTCGTCTTATTAAAAAAAATGCAAATATAGTCAAATTTAGGTTATTCTTGAAGAACTTTAATATATGAAACAACCCACGACAAAAGAAATGATATTTTGCATAAATTTTAGAATAAGACGAGTAGTTAAATTTAATGTTGAAAAAGTCAAACAAACTATAAATTGAAACGGAGGGAGTACCTTTCTCTCGATGTCGGCCTTTCTTTATTTAACCCTAGCAGCTAGCACCTGACGATACTAACTCGATGACAAACAACGATTAATGCAGAACGCGGCATACATGGTCATCCGTGGGCTCAAAACGATGGCGCTCCGTGTGGAGGCACATAATAGTACGGCGCTGCGCATGGCACGCATGCTAGAGCGCCACCCGAAGATTCAGCGGGTGCACTACCCTGGGCTGGAGAGCAGCCCCTGGAATGAGGTTGCAACGAGTCAGATGTCCGGCTACGGAGGCATTGTCAGCTTCGAGTTGAAGGCAGACTTGCATGGTACCATGAGCTTTGTTGATGCGCTGGAAATCCCCTTCATCGCGACCTCGCTAGGCGGGTGTGAGAGCCTGGTGCAGCAGCCGGCGGTCATGTCATTTTGGGGATATAGCCAGGAGGAGAAGGCAAAGAGTGGGATCAAGGACAACATGGTGAGGTTTAGTTTTGGAATTGAGAGGTTCAAGGATATCAAGGATGACATACTTCAAGCGCTAAACAGGATTTAATTAGCTAGGAACCACGTTTAACTGGGATTCATCGGGTTCGGCCGGCCGGCCGGACCCGGCGTCGTGCCGAACAGGGACCGCGGGAAGCGCGTGCATGGCAGCATGGGAATAGTTTTCTCTTTTTCCCCTTTTCTTTCTTTTCTTTTATATTTCTTTTTTTATTTTATTTTCTTTTCTTTTTTCTTTTTTACTTTTCATGCTTTTTTATTTTTATTTGTTTTTATTTTTCATTTTATGTTTCTTATATTTCTTTTATGTTTTTCTGTTTTCTTCTTATTTTTCAATTCTTATTCATTTAAAAAATTTGTTTGATGCAATTTATTATTGTGGTTTTTGTTTTATTACTTTTATTATTATAGAATTAATTATTTTTGTTCTATGTTTTTTTATGTTTGTTAGTATGCATGTGATGTTCTATGATTGTTTTTAATGTTCACGTGTTATATATGTGATGTTTTATGATTTCTTTTATGTTCACATCATATTCATATGATGTTCTGTTGTGATGTTCGCGAGTATAGATGATGTTCTTGCAATATACATGTAATGTTTTATATTGTATCTAATGATGTTCACGTAATATATATGTGATGTTCTATAATGTATTTAGTGTTGTTCTATAATATATTTAGTGATGTTCACTTAGTATACATGTGATGTTCAGTGATATATTTAGTGATGTTTACTTGGTATACTAGTATAGTGTCCGTGCTTACACCATAGCTTATTTGAGGAATGCACATATGATATCAATCAAACGACATTTTTAAGGATGCACATACGAACAATTTTGAGTTACGTCATTGAACCTCGTTAAAAAACATCGTACCTACGTGTCGTTCTTGTTTGCCTATTTTGTTTTATGGCGGTTATGCTTCCGTGTTCGTCGGTTAATAGATCAGTTCGGATCTAGAATTAACCGTGCACTCGGCTTCAACTTGCAATCAGATTGATGGGAGTTTGATTTTGATCGGAGTGATCGTTTGAAAGCTTAACAACGGTGGTGGCAGTGCAGGAGTCTGGAGGTCGTCATTGCTTTTGGGACTGTTTTTCTATGCGACAATTGGTCACCAGGTTGGAGTTGGATACATGATTTCTAGATGCATGTGTCAATCACGTACCGAACAACGAAGGAAGGGACGGAGAAGAGTCCGGTTTGTTTGGGACTCGGATCTGCGCTCGTTCTAGCCTCCACAAATAGCAGTGGAAGTCCACACGATTGCATATCCAAAAGCAATCGAAGCCATTCATGATTGGTGCTTGTGATGGTTGAAGACGAACGGCAGACGACGCTTAATCAGGTTGACTTGGTTATGTGCGAGTGGCAGGACAGTCGATGGGGCTTGTGAGCGACTGTTGGGTTAAGTGAACCGTTAGTGTAAATAGAATATTTATATTGGTGGTTCTCTTAAGAATACTATCTGTGTAATTCGTTTTGCACTAGCGATTTGTTAAGACAACCACCTGTGCTGAGCCTTCTATATATACCTCTTCTTCCTCCCAGCCACTGTGCACGACCAGAATAGTAGCTCACATCCACCTTGCATTATTCAGCCTGTTCTTTTGTCTGAAAATAAGCGCTGATTTCGGTTCGTGCTGATTTATTGGGAGAGAAAAATACTATTTCGTGACTGAAAATAAGAGCTAATTGATCAAAAGAACAAGCTGATTCACTATAAAAAAGATTTTAGATGGCAGTGCCAAAACATTATTCGAGATGGGCAAAAAAGCTGCCTCCAAAAATATTTACAGAGACGGTCAGAAAATAACCGCCTCTGTAAATCGATTAATGGAGGCGGGTAGCATAACGCGTCCGTCTCGGCTAATCCATGATTAACCGAGACGGTTGCACTCCATTAATGGATTAACCAAGACGAGCACCTTAAGCCAACCGCCTCGGCTAATCAACTATTTTCAGAGGCGGTCATTGTAAACGTCCGCCTCGGTTAATCAATTATTTACGGAGGCGGGCATCTGAGTGCAACTAAAAAAAATTCATAACTTTTTTATATGAACTCGGATGAAAAAAAACTTTATACCAAAATTATAGCACTCGGCGAGATCTACAACTTTGTAGTTGAAAAGTTTTTGAATTGATACTGTTTAGGGCCCAAAATATGTTATAAGGGCATAGATTTTAAAATTTAAAATTTAAAATTACCAAACGATCTTGTATGTTGACACGGTCTATATGAAAGTTATAACTCTCGATAGAATCTACAACTTTATAGTTGAAATTTTTTTCATTTCAAAACGTTTAGTAGCCCAAATATCCAATATAAGATCACGACATTATTAGTATAAAAAGATAGCATATTATATATGAACACGAATAAGTGTGTAATGCAGTGGTAGAGGCGTTGGCTGTTAAGTGTTAGGTCGTGGGTTTAAGTCTCCAGAGTCGCAAATTTTTGCTTTCTTGGGTTTTCTGGAGAAGAGTATTAACCGAGGCGGGCACAGTTAATGGATTAACTAAGGCAGGCAATTTAATCGCCACGGTTAATCGATGATTAATGCAGGCGTTTAATTGGAGGTGGTTGCAATGCCCGCCTTCATAAACCTATTTTGTCTGTCACCATTAAAATTTCTACAGTAGTGATTGGCGATTTTGGAGGTCCAGTTTTCACCCAATATAGGGGGAGATATTTTGATCTTCATTTTTAAGAAGGAGGTTGCTAAGAAAGGTTAGTTTATGTATCTCTTGCCTTTTTTTGTCATTCTTGTTTAACTTAAACCAATATTTGGATCTAGAGTTTCACCATGACTTACAGAGAAACAAAGCTAGGTTATTGACTTTATTCGTTCAAATGAGGTTTTTTGAGATGGTTACATAATGTATCTCTTCTCTCCCTTTTCATGATTACTTCTCAATTTAGTGTATCCACTATATACTTGTTAGTTATGAATGGTGTGTTTGTTATGTATTCATTTAGAGAGAGAAAGTAAGTATTTTCTTATTTTAATAATTATTTTAATTAGGTGTTTATTTTCGGTCCTTGTGTATTGTGTTATTTTAATTATGTTTATATTAATTACAAAATATGAATGAGGTTACTTAATAGGGTTTTATGGTTCTCTCCAATATTTTTATAATATTTTTGACACTGCGAATGAGTCTGAACCAACATGATTCTTGTAAATTTTAGTGAACTGAGATGTTCAATTAGGTTCTTACTTCCAAAGCCAAAAAGGTTTAAGGCAAAAGGTGACCCTATTCGCTCATACTTTTTAACATATTAGTCGACATGTTGGCCATACTAATTGTTAGAGCAAAAGAAGCAGGACAGGTCGAGGAGGTTATTCTGAATCTAATTCAGGATGGGCTATCTATCCACATACTATAGTAATTTTTATGAGCCATGATGTTCAAAAGGCAGTAAATATGAAACTTTTACTAAGCACCTTTGAGCAACTAGCGGGTCTAAAGATAAACTTTCATAAGAGTGAAATATTTTGCTTTGGCAAAGCAAAAGATCGTGAAGAGTTTTATTCGCAGCTGTTCGGATGTGTTGTTGGTAAATATCCCTTTCGTTATCTTGGCCTGCCTATGAACACTAGGAAGCTTAGCAATAAAGGCTGGAAGACTGAGTGGTTGGAAAGGAAAAATCCTTACAGTAGGGGGACGTCTGGTTTTAATAAACTCAGTGTTGTCTAGTTTACTGATGTTTATGATGTCATTTTTCGAACTGCTGAGAGGCGTATTAGAAAAAATAGACTGCTTCATATCACGTTTCTACTCACAAAATGACCAGCATAAACAATAATATAGGTTGGCCAAATAGGAGTTTTATGTCAACCCAAGGATCAAGGAGGTATAGGTAGGGATGAAAATGGTACAAATATTTTCTGTCCGTATTCGAGACTAACATCCGATACCGTATCCGTATCCAAATGCTCAAATCGCATATTTATGATGTCGATATCCAATCATCTTCTATCCGACATAGCTGATACTATCCGTATTGTAATCTGAATCCGAGTAGGAATATGAAAATAAATGTGATATCAATGATATCTATCCGTATCCGATCCGTTTTTGGACATACAGAATAAGTGTTTACTAATAAAATGGCTCTTTAAATTATTGAATGAAGATAACATGTGGTAGGAACTTTTAAGAAATAAATATATCAAAGATTAGACTTTAGAGTTGTGTAAAAAACCAACGGATTCTTATTTTTGTAAAATTTTAATGAAAATCAAAGATTCTTTTATGTTCCTTGGCTCCTTCACGATTAAGGATGGGTCTCAAACCAGGTTCTCTTTCGATACTTAGTTGGGAAATAAGCCGCTTAAAGATAAATTTCCTTCGTTATTTAATATTATAAGAAGAAAACAATACTCTGTAGCACAAGTGCTTAGTTTAGTTCCACTGAAGATTTCCTTTTGACGAAATTTAGTGGGTGCAAACTTAAGGGCTTGGCATAGAATTGTTGTCTTTTTATAGGATATTAACTTAGTGGAGCAAAGGGATGTCTTTGTTTAGGGTTTGAACGCATCTGAAAGCTTTACAGGTAAATCCATGTACGCTGCTTTAATTAACAATATGATTAGAGTGTCATTAAATATTTGGCAAATTAAAGTACTATGAAAATTAAAATCTTTCTGTGGTACTTAACAAAGGCGTGATTTTAAAACTAAGAATAACTTAGCTAGACGTAACTGGAATAATGTAACTGGAATGATGACAAATATTGTTGTTTTTGTCATTTTCTGGAAACAATATAACATCTCTTTTTAGATTGTGTTTATGCCAAATTCTAATGGCGCGATTTACATATACTTTTTTGGTTTATCACCCCCAACAGATATGAGTGACCTTTTCATAAGGTGGTGAAAAATTGCAAACAAAAAGTATAGTTCATTGTTATTAACTGCAGAGGCTGCGTTTTGTTGGGCAATTTGGTTAACGAGAAACGAAGTGGTTTTTGACAAATGTAGATCAAAATCTTTCTTGCAGGTACTCTTCAGAGGATTAGGCAGTGGGCAAGTCGGCAACGGCACGATGATTAGGCCAGTCTCAAAGGTAAGTTTTATCTCACACTTTCCAAAAGATGAAACTTTAACGTGAAACATATCTTCATCACAGTATAAAGTTTCATGGCACAGTTTCATAGCTCGTTTTACTAATTAATGGGTCCCGCATATACTACTTTGCTTCTCTTCCCCACTCTATCCTCTCGTCGACAAGTTCCTGTGAAGCACAGCAAGTTCAGAAGCCAGGCCACCGAAGGCGCCGGCGGCAGCACCAACCCTGGAAGCCGGGACGTGAGGCGGTGCTTCTCCTTGGGGACCTACGAGTACGTCATGGACGTGAGGCGGTGCTTCTCCAAGCGGAAAGGCTTCCACGGGTTCGATGCGCCGCCCAAGCAGCAGCTCCGCGTCGGCGACGGCTCACGATGGCGGCGTCCTCGGCTCGCGCCCAAGACGGCGGCATCCTCGCCCCCGCGCCCGCACATGGCTCGGCGGCGGAGCTTGCGCCTGCTCACGCCCGCGCGTGGCCGGCGGAGCCCGTCTGCTCGCGTGTGAGCGGCTAGCGTGGCCGGCGGCGCCAACTCCCCGCGGTCGTGCGGCCCTCCCGTGCCCGGCGGAGGTCGCGGCAGGCCCGGTGGAGGAGGGTGTGCAGGCGAGCCGCGGCGGAGCGAGCGCGACTGGCGGCCAGGGTCTTTTATACCGGTGGGAACCGGTCCGGTTACCGCGGTAACCGGTAATACCGGTCCGGACCGGTACCGGTTCCGGCCGGTATAAAAAACCGAAAATTTAAATTTAAAATCCAAGAAAAAAAATTGTAAAAAAATTCCTAAAAATACTTCATGATTTATAGATTCCAATAGTGTCAAAATTTTTCAAATTTGACTACGTTTAGGATTTTATTTGAAGTGCTGAAGTTTTCTAAAAAAGAAAAAGAAAAAAAAAGAGCCGGCCCGTTAAGGCCCATTAAATCATGAAGGTCGAAAAATATACTAAACGCACTCAAATTTGAAAAACTTTGACATCATTGGATTCTATAAATCATGAACTATTTTTAGAAATTTTTTCAGCATTTTTTAAAAAAAAATAAATTTGAAATTTGAAAATGCGACCGGTTACCACCAAACCGGTCGGTAAACCGGTCAAACCGGCCGGTAACCGGTCAAACCGGCCGGTATACCGGTCCGAAACCGATTGAACTGGGGTTCAAACTCAAAATTTGAATTCGACCGGTTTCTACCGGTAACCGGTCAAACCGGACCGGTATACCGGTACCGCCGGCCGGCGGTTACCGGCTACCGGTCGGTAAAACGAACCCTGCTGGCGGCACGAAGCTCGCGACCGGCGGTGCCCTTTTGAAGCTCGCGACTGGCGGCGCCCTGTTGAAGCTCGCGATGCGGCTGGCAGCGCCCTCGCCCGCGCCCGGCAGATCATGCGAGCTCGCCCAGGAAGAAGACTCCAACGCGATGAAACGAACCGAGCGTCTCAACGTGAGTTTCACGCGGTTTCCCACGACTTGGAAACACCGCCCAAACGTTTCACCGGGATGAAACCATTACCTTCTCTCCCGTGGTTGTTTCGTGAAAAAGCAGAGATTTGCTCGTGTGGCGTCCTATTAAATATGCATGAAACACCTCATGAAACTCCATTGAGAATGACCTCAGCAGGATCAACTGATCCAAGTTAGACAGTACCTAGAGACGTCAGCATTGCAGTTCTTTAGTTCCAATGAATCGTTGCCTTCAAGATATATTGGTCATGTTTAGTTTAAACCTTATTTTGTATTGGTTTTCTGCTTGGCAGGCTACAAGTTTGTATTATTTGCAATCTATGTTTGTACCCCTCGGCAAGATTTTATAATAATTAGACTAATTCTATTAGTTGATAGATGAAACCAGATATAAACTATCTATTATCTAAAAATCTACGATTAAAGGCGGGCAAATATGAAGCATCACTCCGTACTTTCTTTGAAGAATGTGATGACAGATGATAATAAATAATGTAATGTTTATATGACTTTGTCAGACATTCATCTGGACGACTTTTTCTTCGTCTTTGTAAAATGGATTAGAGCACAACGTGACGGCGCAGGTAGTCGACGAATCGTTAGTAATAATATGAAGGTTTTAATAAAAGAGTTCCCCATGACATCAAAATACATTTCAGAGCATGCCGGTGATCGGAGTTGGCCCGGCCCCCGGGGTACGTGTGTTTGACAAATAATCATGAAATCCTACTACGACTATCTGGGCAGTGCTGGCCACCCGGGATATGACAACCCATACGCAATTCCTAGCCCAATAATATACGTTCCGATCCTGAAAAAAAAAAGACATGAAACATCTCATTTTGTCCTTCAATGACAATAATACTAAAATGACTGATTTACCCTAAATTGAAAATAAAAATAAATCCCACCTAATTCGATACTATCCCCATCTATTTGGTACCTCCAGGTACTTTCAGTTGAGTATCTACTATTTTTCTATCATCCGATCCTGTCTGATGAATCGTCTATTTCAACATCGCTTATATCTCCAAATCACTTTTTTCTCTAAATAAATTACTTGAAAAGACTGTTCGCCAAAAAATCGCCACAGATGACTTATTCGCCATCAAAACTTGCCGACCAGCCATGATCGCCATCAAAACTTCAGCGCTCTGCGTTATGGGCGGTCGGCAGCGGGTCCTTGGTCACGTCTGTTTACCCTACGCGTGCATAAGTTCAGCCCTCTGCGCTATGGGATATCGGCTAGCCACGGCTGGTAATGTGTTAAGGAACTAACGGGCTCGGAATTTTATATAACTAGATTAGTACACGTGCGTTATTACAATGAGAACATATAATACAATGGTAACTTATGTACAGATATATGTTATACTGTTATAAAAAAAGATTTCATAATCATAAAATTTGGAGTCCCAAGATTACAAAAGTCTTTACAAAAGAGAGATAATTAAAAAGCTATTCCAAATTATGACACTAAGCTTAAATATCACCTCCATATTATTCATAATGTAAGAACCTATTATATCACTTCATGCTTGCGATACGCGAAAGATAAGCTCGCAGTTCTTTAGGAATTAAAGTTTATCTTAAATTTTCTTTGTATGACAAAGGTTGGATCACGAAATCATTTCGTACTCTTTGGGCATCATGTGCATAGTAAAATACAATAACATCATAAAATCATAAAGTATATATTTCATAGCATTATATTAAAATAAATATTTATATGACCAGAATAGAGTGTTTGCTCAACATTTTGATCAGTGTGAGGTGCCCATTATTCCATGCTGTCATTAATTGTAGAACACGAAAGCCACACAAATTTGAAGGAATTGTTAGTCATCTATTATACTGTAATAAAAATATTATAGTTATTATATAATTCTACGAGGTGGTTGAAATTAAGGAACTTCCATATGTACATCAACTGGAATGCCTTCTGAAATTATAGTTTTCCAATGAAAAATAACTTTCATTTTCCAGCCAGAGTCTTGAGCCTTCATACCGATTGCGTAGTCTTCTTACATTTTCATAATGTTTCCACATACCAATTGTGTAGTCTTCTTTCATTTTCATAATCTTCAACGTTATAATATTTGATTGGTGCACATAAATTGTTTTGATAAAAAACAATTAGGCCTCATTTGGATCCTTGGAATTGAATTTGTTTTAAGATCATAATTTACACACATATTAATTAACTTAATATGATTGTGTATAGAATATATTTCTATATTATTGTTAGCTATACGAGAGAGATACTTACGTGTTATATTTTTACCATGTGGGAGCGAGTTGAGAGCGTGCTATAAATTGTAAAGTAGAAAATATAACATGGTGACATATAGAATTTATATCTCTCACCTTATGAATTTGAGTTAGGCCAATATATGAACTTTGGAAAGTGGTGGAATGCCACATTCTAAATGAAATAGCCTAACTTGTTAACTACTCCCTCAATTTTAAATTGTAAGTCATTCCAAGAATCTTGGAGAGTCAAAGCATCTGAACTTTGATCAAGTTTATATAATAAGATAATAATATTTATAATATCAACTAATTATCATTAAATTCTTCAACAAATATATTTTCATAATACACTTAATTGGTGTCATAAAACTTTGTATGTTTTTCTATAATTTTGGTCAAACTTGAAATTCTTTGATTCTCCAAGATTCTTAAAATGACTTACAATTTGGAATGGAGGGGCTAGATTTCAATTCCTCCAAATGAAAGGATCCAAATGGCCCCTTATTCAATTTTATGGTGATTCTTTCACTAATGCCTTCCTTAAAAGTATATTTATCTTTTAACATCAAACAAATCAATTTGTCCATACATAGACAAGAAAGACACAATCCTTTGAATTTAGAGCATAACTTTGTTGTCAAATAAAAAAGGATTATGCCCATGTGTTATAATAAGAGCTATACAGTATTAAAATTCCACCTTATCAAAAAATGCCAACAGCTACCTCTGATACAAATGACTTGTATGACGAAACAAATGAATTTAGAAGTCTGTGAAAGAAACATTAGAAGCCCGGTGAAAATTCGAGTCCACAAGTATTATCAATACTAAATTGAAGAACTTGAGGATCACAAACACTCAATATGAAGGAAATAAAGCATAAGCTTGAAATTTTCTTAATTATCTTTAACAAGCACCAACCAGTCTGACAAAATAGGTAGATGTATTTGGATTAATCAAAAGCATGGGGCACTCAGTACTCATTCATTTACCTCTGAGGGTTGAAAGCCCTAGTTTGATTTTGTCTACTTGATGACACCTAGCAACTAACCATGTTCCTAAGTGTTATGATTACAAGGATGGTTAGTGGTGCCAAGTGAGGAGCTATGACTGCGTCCAAACAATTGGTGTAAGTCCATCAACATGTTTGATCAAGTGCTTCTCGGCTTGGATCATGCAAAAGAGCTCAAGGCAAAGGTATAATCAATAGGGCTCTTTCTATTTTGGTGGTCAAGACACTATAACGAGTGTGATCACATTTAGGATAGATGACTGTACTATTAAGACGAGGGGAGAACTTTGTTTGCAATCTCGGTCATCAAGTGACTCTAGTTGAATTAGCTTGAGCATATGCATTTAGATCTAGGGCACTAACATAAACTTCGCAAAATTGCTTTGAAAATGCTAACACACCCAACTCTTGTTTGTAAAACCCTCTGTGGTGTTGGCACATTTGAAAACACAGTGAATTTTGAGAGGTGGAAAGGGTTTGGGCTCTAATTCACTTCTGCCGAGCCTATGAGGCAGGATTCGGCGTTTTTGGTGAGGTTGCCCTTGCAGTTTGCTTTGAAAACTGGCTAACTTTTGTCCCTAAGAGAGTAGAACACTTGATGTTAGCACTTAGAAGCAAGGGCGTTGAAGAGAGGCAAATTTCTTCTCTCAGAGGTGCACCGGACGCTGGTAGTGCCGGTGGGTCTGCACCGAATGCGTCCGGCGCGTCCAGAGCCTATCTGAAACCTCACTGTTGTTGCACCGGACGCTGGAACAGTAACATCAGCGCGTCTGGTGTGAATCTGCGCTAAATTGACTTCGTGTGTATATCGGACACTGAGTTTGTCCGGTGGGGTAACACCGGATGTAGAAAAGTACTCTCTGGAACCTAACTGGAACCACACCAGATATTGTTGTCCGTGCGTCCAGTGTGAACCTAGACACGTCCGGTGTGAAGGTGCGCAGCAGGGAAACACTGCTAAAATTTTTTTAGGTGGTGGTAAAAACGATTTTGCGAGGCCGACATTCAAACCGCCTCCAGCAGAAGGTCACAGTTAATGTCAAAATTAATGGAGGCGGTTTCTTGCCCGTCGCGGTAAATTATTTAGGAAAAATAAAAAAAGAAAAAGGCCCATCGACGGGCCCGCTAAGCCCATCGACGAGCCCGCTAAGCCGAAAACCACTGCTGTCGGATCCGTGGGTGTGCCCCCACCACCGCTCACCAGATCTATCGCCGCTCCAACAGATCTGGGCCCGCTATAGCAGTTGCCGCCGGATCCAGGGCCCCTGAGCCGCCATTCACCAGATCCGGTAGACCACCGCGCCGTCGATCTGGAGGTGGGCTGCACCGCCGCGGATGAAGAGGGGCCGGGCCGCCATCGGGAAGACGCCTCGTCGTGCCGCAGCCAGTAGGGCCTCCCCATCGCGCGCGTCGCCGGCAGGGCCGCCTCGTCGCGTGCACCGCCGGGAGGGGCCTCCTTGCCGCGTGAGCCACCGGCCGGGCCTCCTCGCGGCGTGCGCCGCCGGCAGGACTGCCTTGCCGCCCGCACCGCTGGGAGGCCACCACGCGACCATGCCCTCGCGCCGCCTCTCCACCTTAGCGCGCACGCAAGGACTGACGAGAAGAGATGGAGGGACCGGAGGAAGAGAGAGAGGAGAGAGAGGAGGCCCGGGGTGCCGCGAGCGTAGGAAAGGGGCGCGCGGGATGTCGCTGAGGGAGTAGGAGGTGAGCGGCTGAGTGAAAGACCCTAGTTTGGTTTTGGTAATTGATGAAACCTAGTTACTAATCTAAGTGCTAAGTATGTGTAGCCAAGAGAAGATTAGTCATAAGGAGGAAGATGACATGAGCTAAAGTGAAGATCAAGATGAAATGATCAAGGAGAAAGACAAGGACTTAAATAAGGAAAGCTAGAGGCTAAGGTATATCCAAATAGGAATTTTCTTTTAGTGATCAAGACTCTAAGTGGGAGTGATCACATTTAGGATAGATAGCCGACTATCAAGACGAGAACTAAGCTATTGGATTACTTTCAAGTGCTCTAGGTTGTATCTCATGTGCATTGATCTAACCAACCTAGAGAATATCTTTGAAAACCCTTGAAAAATGTTTGCAAAATGCTAACACACTATGCACAAGTGTTGGAGACCTTGAGTGTTAGCACATAGAAGCAAGGGGTGAGAAATAGACTTGAAAATTAGCAGAAAAAGGAGCGTCGGACTGTGTGGAAGGGCAGCGTCGGACCATTGAGTAGAGTCCAACGCCTAACCCTAGTTCTGGCCAATAGCGAGCGTCGGACGCTCGGTGAACGAGCGTCGGACCATTGCCCACTTGAGTCCGACGGTAGCGAGCAGTGTCGGCGTGACACGTGGCGTTCGGGAGAGCGTCGGACGCTAGAGCTTCGTCCGACGGCAAGCGTTGGACTGGAGTCCGACGGTTTTGAGCGAGTTGAAACCTCTCTGGAAGTGTCGGACGCTGAGTTTCTTTAGTCCGATGGTGCTCACGCGATCGTCCGACGGTACACGCGCAGTGAACTGAGAGAGCGTTGGATGCAAGTGTTTATTCCGACGCCCTCAGCCTGACGGTTTGAAAAAGCGCGCGATTAGGTATCCGTTGCGATCGGATGATTGTCGTTGAATTCAGCTGACACGTGGCGAGATCGTGAGCGTCGGACGCTATCGGTTAGTCCGACGGTGTGAAAACGTGGTTAACGGCTGTTTTGAGTGGGGCAATGGCTAGATTTGCACTTGGGGGTATTTATACTCCCTCCCTGGTCACTTGGTAACACCTTTACACATTTGGATCATTGTCATACACTTTGTTGCATTCTAGCCTCCCACTCTCTCACTAGTTCATCATCTTGATCATCCTTAGTGAGATTGAGTGAACCTCAAGTGCATCCTTGCTGTTGTTTTGCATTCTAGAGCACTTGAGAGCAAGCCTTGGTTCAGTTCTTATTCTCTTGGGACATTGCCGTGTCCCTAGACGGCTTGGAGGAGAAGAAGGTGTGGAGGATCTTGGTGATTGTACTTGCCCACACCCGGCGATTGTGAGGGGGTCTTGTGCCTACCCCGAGCGGAGAGCTCAAAGGTAAGTCTAGTGAATTGCTCATGTCATTGAGTTACTTCCTCCGTGGTAGGTTCTTGTGGCGCCTAGTGTAGGCTCGGTGTGTAATACCGATTAGCCACCGAACCACCGGTTGAAGTCGACACAACGAGGACGTAGCGTGCCGGCAAGCACGTGAACCTTGGGGATAAATCTTGGTGTTCACATTGCTTTCCTCACCTTCGAGTGAGTGTCTTATTGTTTATCCCGGTGATTGGCTTCATCTCAAGGCAACGGTATAATCATCAATCATCCACTTTCTTATCCTTGTGCAATATAGCTTGTTCTCTTGTCTTGAGTAGTTGTGTAGTCTTTTAGCTTTTGCTAGCTTGCTTGTGTGGCTTAGAACTAAGGATTAACTAGAATTGTGTAGGTGGCTTGCCTAGGTTAGTAGTTGCTTTAGCTTTGCACATTTAGCCATATTTGTTACTAACCTCGTAGCCTAAGTACTTTGTAGAAATTTTATTAGTCTATTCACCCCCCTCTAGCCATACTAGGACCTTTCACTGAGGGAGAGAGTGAGAGTAAACCTTAGGGTTGAGATTAGTATGTATATCCGGATCCATCAGTCGGGCTGAGTTGGGCTTTTCTAAAGTAGAATGGGCTTGGCCTTTTTAACCGAGGCGAGCCTATTACAGATAACCGCCTCCGTAAATAGCTCTATTTTCCGAGGCGGTGGCATTAGGTTTGTCTACCTCGGTTAATCGATTTTGCGAGGCGGTTTTTAATTGCCTCGGTTAATGCCAGCATTAACCGAGGCGATTATTCTTCTTGCCCGCCACGGTTAATATTTCCGAAGTGCCTCCTAAAAGATTTTATGTAGTAGTGAAATTCAAACGGCTAGTACACGTGTCAACGGGCAATACACCGTACATTCACCGGACGCGTCCGGTGTGAACTTAACGACGGTCCGGTGTGCACGATTTCAGAACAAAACGGCTAGTTCTTCACCCTCACTTATAAATAGCCAATGAAACGGTTTTGGAAAGCTTTTTTGCGCATTTCACTCATTACTAAGCATCTCTTGAGCTCTCCCAAGCTTCTCCCACTCACCCTTGTGCTTGATTCTCATCCAAAGTGAGTTAGGGAGTGATCCAAGTTCATTTGTTCATCTAGTTCATCCATTGGCACTTGGTGATTGTTGTTGCTGCGGATTTCTTCTATTCTCTTGGTGATTGTCGTCACCTAGACGGTCTTGGAGCAACATAGGAGTAGGCGGAGTTGGAGATTGTCTTCAGCCACTCCTGGAGGACTTGTGAGGGGTTGGCACCTTTCCCGGTGGAGAGCCACAAGGTAGCTTAATGTTGACACTTCTTAGCGCAACCACCAGAGACAGGGTGTTAGGCTATCTCTGATAACGGTGCCAGAAGTGTCCTGAGGTATTTCTGATGTCTATTGGATAATTCCGCAAGAGCACAGAATATACCGCTGTAGCACTTCACCCGGAAGTATTCCAAGATATCGTTATTTATTTTATTTCAAGGGAAAGCTATTGCTAGAAATATTAATAGAAGGAGATCCTTAAATCTATCTCACTTTAGCACAACTAGTGCCGAGGGGGTAATCGAAGTATGATAGGAATGTGATGATTCAAAGATAACAAATGAAATGCTAAAAGATAACTAGTGTAGTGTAGCTAGGTGGGAGGACAACGAGTGAGAAAGGTTCCTGTGATTCAAACTCTGCTCCTGTGATCTATCCTATCAAATGGACGAAACACACTAAGACTGCTACCTTACTTCCGGTGTGTAGGGGATAGTGCGAGACAATAGAGGACATAGCCTCTACCCAAAGCGCCTATGCTCTTATGGGAGCCTACCTTTTAAGAACTTGCCTAAAACACGTGGAGGATACTAAGACTAGATAGGGCTGTCACCACCTGCTAACACCCACTAACAATCCGTGCGACAAGCGGCATTCAAAGGCAACATTTAGTCTAAGCACCACGCTTACACTAAGCCTTACTACTCTAGCTGTGATCAAGGCAACTAGAGCACCCTATGACAGGCGATGAACTACACACATGAGCTGGTTACAGGATCACAATCTAATGCAAACCGACCAAGTAATATGATAACTCACAACAATACTATTAAAGTAATGCACTAAGTAAAGACTTAGTAAAGTAAAGTAAGAATAATATATTAAAGTAGATAAGTCTTACAGAAAGAGAAAGATACAAGAGCTATACTAGACTCTCCAGCAGATGACTCCGGAGATCCCGAGGGCAGCTCGACTCAACTCTAACTCCCATACTACACTACAACTACTACTAAAGGTGGAACTACACTACTCTTTACTTGTATCTTGATTGAATCATGTCTTGAGAGGATGGAGGCAGCCTCTATTTATAGGGGAGAGTGGAGGGGCGCTACGTCAGCGATCCGTGTGCCTTTCCACCTTGGCCCTTGGATGAACCGACCTTGAAACCGCCTCAGATCAACGGCAATGACGAAACCAGCACGTGGAATGCATACAGGAAGGCGGTGGAGGCCAACCGACCTGGCTGAGAACCAGGGGGGTCAGCCCACCCCCTATGACAGGTGGGCCCAGCCAGGTGTGGTCTCCACCAGTCATAGAGTGTCCCCTTGTGCTGGTTCTGTCTTGATTGGGTTGTTTCACGCCTTGATCCTTGTGATTTGATTCTCCACCGTTGAATGGAAACACATGTTGATCTGATGGTGGAATTGAGCTGAGTGGAGTGTCACACAGATCATGCCATGTCAGCAGAGCCTTGGTGGGCCCCACATGTGGGTCGGCCGACCTACATGTGGGCCCTCCAGGTGCCCCACTCTCTTCTATTTGCTTCCTTGAGTCCTATGTTGAAGTATGGTGACTTGGTTCCCAAATTTATGGTTCGGCCAACCCAACATATTGGGCTCCAAGTGCTCCAAATTGTTCTGTTTTGATCTTCTCTGCTTTCACAAGCTAAGAGTATAAGTGGAACTACTTATTGATAAAAATATGTTCATGTTATGTTGATTTTTCATCGAAATCGAGTCCTGTTGACGGTGTTTGAGTGTGGATTTTTATGGTATATCCACCGTCAACAAGATCCCCCAAGCTTAACCTTTGCTCGTCCCGAACAAATAATTAAACTTAGTCTCGGTGGATCAGGAGTTGCTGCAATGTTTATACTTCCCTAGTACCAAGTGCACAACAAAACACTTCTCTTTTGAATGGAAAATTTGGCTATAAAAACTCACCCATATTACCTTAGTCGTTCATGGGGTCTATTGCTTTCCTTTGTCTTGGGTGGTTGAGAGACAGAACAGTTAACTTGAGCACTAATTTTCTCATTCTTTGCAAGTTTCATACTGGAGGTTTTAGCAATGTTTTTTTTCAAAAGAAAACTTAATGTTCCTCAAATGGTTCTCTCATGTCGCTCAAATGGTGTATGATTCCTTACCAGGGCACAAAATAAATGTTGCCTTCTCTTTATCATCCTACTTCTAAAAATGGCTTATGTGGAGCTTAAGGTAAGAATGAAAGGGTATAGCATACTTACTTTGCATGTATTATAGAGTTAAAGCTTGGATCCAAAGAGAGAAGTGTCGTGCCCTTAGATCAAGATGTGCAAGTGTGTGAAAAGTATTGAATTATAATGCTCCTCTATTTGAAGTTGTATCTCTCTCTAATAAATTTTTGAGACATGGCTATCATTTTTCCTTTCTTTATTCATGAGCCTAAACTTGCTCAAATTTTTTCTCTTCTTTTCTATGGACTTTCTTGTGTCCATTTTTCTTTCTTTTTCTTTTCATTTTTCATAGCCTTTTGTCTCTTCTACCAAATTAACTAAGAGAGATATTTAAAAACATTAACACATGGAGCATTTATTTGGTGGAAATGAAAGGCATGTTGTTGCGTACTTCCATTGTGGAAGCAGCACATATGTGTGGTGTGTACGTGATCCTGATGTTGGGGGCATGATAAGACTCTCAATAAGGGTCAACAAGACTTGACAGCACTCAATGCAAAGCAAATAGCTTAAGTGGAAGGTTTTAGACATGTGTAGCATATATGGCTGTGGTAGGAATTTATCACCATTGAGGAACAATAAGGTTTTGATTGTTAAGAAATAAATCTCCAGTAATCATGCATGCTTAGAACAATATTATAGCAGCTCTTGTTTCACTATATCATATCTCACAACAACTTAGACTTAGTTCTAGCACTTGCAACCCACAAAGTTTTCAGGTTCATGATGATTTTAAATGAGCCAAGTAATCCATACTTAAAGAAATACTAAGTGGTAGACCAGGCATTAAGAAATATTAACAGAGCAACTATTCATCATTTTCATGAGAAAGATTAACATACATGAGACATATGAACAGGAAATATTTTTGGTGTTTTTTATATTATTTAAATGCATTAAGTTAAAAACAATATAAAATATTGAGATAGAATACTTACCTTGGTGGGGGAGAGAATCTCCCCCAGGCTTGCACTTTTGCAGATATCTCACTGAGGTGGACGTGGCAGATATGGTGGTGGATAGTGAGGAGGATATTGTGGTGGATACGCTGGTGGATATGACCGTGGGAACTGCTGTGGGTGCTGTGGAATATATGGTGGTGGAGGTATGTTGTGACGTGCATAGAGGGCAGCCCACTGTCTACCATTCTGCTCCTGAAAATTTTGGAGCTGCTGCTGGGTTTGTGCAGTGATGTTGTGAATGACCTCATGGCCAGCCCGCAGCACACCAAACTGGTGCGTGAGCAACCATGTCATGTCGATGGCTTCGCATCCCTGCATCCTGCATAGATGAGTGAGAGAATCTGGCACTTTGTGCCCCTGACCGACGCCCTCCTCCAGAGCTGGAGGCCTGCATGGCATTTGAGCTGCCTGCATAGGTGCTGTCATCTTCTTCGGACGAGTCATTATGCCGTGCAGTGCGTGTTCTCGCGCGAGTAGCAGGTCCTGAAAAACTCCAACGGCCGCCTACTCCTGCAATGTTAGGCACTAAAGGGTGGCCCCCATATAGTTTTAATTCTGTGCATGACAAAGTGAGTCTTGCATCGCTATTATGGAATTTAAATTCTATTGTTCCTTGGGGATCACCGGCAATAATATGAGCCTTAATGAAATATTCCTCACCCAAGATGGTTCTTTGTGAAGGTATGTAATCATTAAATCCATCTAGCAGTTCAAGGTAGCTACACAATTTTGTGATGATAGATGTGAAATCAAATGATCCAATTCTTGATGGTGCAGAAATCCAATGTTCTACCATGGCTTTTACAGGTGATACTCGGATTTTATATACCATGGCATATATTATTCTTAAATCAATTTCTCTCACAATTCTAACATCATCCCGGGGAAACAAAGTGATTTCTAGCCATCTATGCAAAAAGCGCAGCGTGGGGCTGCAAATGTGACTATTGCACGGTTTCCCCATTTTATTTTCCCCTGTTATGTCATGTCAAAATTCAAGTTTATTGAACTTACGGGTAGCAGATTCTAAATTTGAGGTGCAATTCATGAAGCCTAGACAAGCACTAAACTGGTCCCAAGTAAGATCATAAGCTTGATTAAACAGGCGAAAATAGATGTTGTCTCTAGTTGCTTTTACTGTGCAGATAAATTCTAAGGTGAGACTCCTGCTACCTTGGTATCCAGAAAAATCCCAGAATTCACCCCATCCTATTGCACCAAAAACATCAAAGAACTCCTCATACATACCTATGCGTTGGAGGAGTCCTAAATCAATTACCTTGGTGTGTTCAAAGTTGCGGTTGCGGATGGAGTTGAGGACGAGAAGTTCTTGTGGAGAGACCTAAATGCCTGTTTCTTGGTCTTGTGTTCTAATAGGTTCTTCTTCTTGGGATTCTTCATTGACTTCTTCATGATCATGAGGAGGTTGTTCAATATTTTTCGTGTTGTTGCTTGGCTCAGTTGCTTCAGACACGTATTCATCCTGTGACCCCGAGAGTCGTATCTCAGTGTCATGGGAGGATGATCATCGCAATGAACTCCCGCTCAATGCTGAGCGCAGTTTCTTTGCTGCGGCCTCGAATGGGTTCTTCATATTTGCACAAAACAAAGAGAGACGTGCCAAACCTTGGATGATCGGGGTTAGCTCAAATCAATGATCCTTCTTACCGGGATTACCTTTCTTGACTCCTTGGGTGATGAACTCTTGAATGAAGAACAAGGATGCGAGGAAAATATTTTTGTGTTTTCTTTTTGAAGAGAGGGTTGTTGGAAGGTGAGAGAGAGTTTTAGAGTGTCGAAGTGCTCTGCTGGTGGTTTGGTTGGAGAAATGTGCTCACGAGTATGGCAATGAAATAGAGAAGGAGGCAGAGGTGCAGGAGGCACTTGGCCTAGTTTGGCTGACTCATGCCCTCTCCCTATTTCGTGCCAATAATTGGAGGAGTCTCTGGTGCATTGGATGGAACAAAAGCTGGAGTGGTGGAGCTCAATTGATGGGTCGGCCGAACCATCAATCACCTCCAATTTTCAGACATCTTGTTGCTTTGTAAACATTGTTGGAACTAGAGCAAGTGGGTGTTGTCATATGTCAGCTTATGGGTCGGCCGAACTCTCCCCTCTCTCTAATTGCTATGTGCCAAGCATGGATGTCAATGGTGGTCACTTCTTGCCTGGTCGATTACTCATCTTTCTCTCCTTTAGATGCTTGCTAATGTAATCCTTTTTCGGAGTGAGTGGTGAATGGAATAAAGGCCCAAAGGAGGGGGCAAGACTTGACCAAGGCTGGTGGATGTTTGCTCATGAGATGCTTCACGGGAGAGTTATTTCAAAAGGTGATTTGCTTAAGGGTTTAATTAAGAATCCTTCCCATGATTAGCGAAATGTTTTGATCAAGGTTTGCATGAGTGGAATTAAGGAGAGAGAGAGAGAATGGACTTTGCCATGACAAAATTTTGCTCTCGGCCCACTCATGGTTGTTGTGTGCACTTTTCTTGTCAGCATTTTATTAAAGCAAGAGATGAGAGGGAGAGAAATTCAAGCTACTAGAGTGCAAGTTGACAGATATATGTCTTGCAGCACTCTATAGGGCAACTCACAAGAGGTTTGAGCAAATTAGCACTTAAAAAATGTGAGTGCATAGAAGAGTGATTGAGAAGAATCCAAGGTTGCCATGCTAGATTTATTCAGATGATCAGAATTTACATGCAATATTTTAAGGTGTTGTCGTGCATGGAACATAACAAGACATGGCAAACATTGAAATGGACAGAAGGTGGCTGGTGAGAGACACCAGGGTGGGGTCGGCCGACCCCACCATGGTCCCCACCTGGTGTCAACTTTACTCAGGAGATTAATTATTTGATTATTTAATGCTGAGCTTAATTATTGGTTGACAGAAAAAGGAGTTGGAAATAAATGCTAAAATAAAGTAAGCAATTAAATGAAGTAAACTTTTAATTAAGTGTTAGTGTACTTACCTTGATGGAAGAGTTACTCCCTCAGGTCCTTGCAGTAGGATCTCCCTCTTGGGCTGGTGTAGGAATTTTCTTTGGAGGCATCGCTGGTAGTATTACATTTCTCTTCCATATTTACTTGCTCTTTGCTCGTGGTTGTGATTTGGGCTTCTTTAGATCTCTCACAATAGCAAAAACATTTATCTCCCTTAACATGATCAATGAGCATTGCTCAACCTTCGGTCAGAATTTGAATGTCTCCAGGGTCCCATTGATAGTGAATTGAATTTCTCCAGCTCCAACATCAATATGTGCATTGGCGGTGCTGAGGAACGGTCTCCCCAAGATGAGTGGAGTCTTTTCGTCCACTTCCATGTCCAGGACCATGAAGTCCACGGGGACAAAGAATCCGCGTATCTTGACGGGGATGTTTTCCGCTATCCCCGGCAGATAACAGACCGATTGGTCCACCAGCTGCAAACGTATTGATGTAGGGGACAAAATAGTGTGATTGAGTTTGTCGAACACTACCTTTGGCATGACGCTGACGCTTGCTCCCAAGTCACACAGTGCATGCTCAAAGTATTGTGTCCCAATGGAGCAGTCAATGGTGGGACACCCAGGATACTTCTTCTTGGTTGGCAGTTGGTTCAGTATAGCCGCGCTGCATTCCTCTGTTCATTTGACAATTTCCGTCGTGGGCAGCGGTCGCTTATTGTTGAGGATGTCTCTTAAATACTTGGCATAGGTTGGGACCTGCATCGCATCAAGTAATGGAATATGCACATAAAGATGACGAATTACCCCGACGAATTTCCCGAACTGTTCGTCGGTGGTTTGCTTCCTTGTCCTTGGGAAAGGTAATAGCACATTGGTGTCATAATATTCATGAGGTGCTGTCTTTCCCTGGAATTTGGTGTTGTGATCAGGCGATGGCAGCTCTTCTTCTTCATCATCATCTTCCTTGTCTTTTCGTGCAGCCTTCCCTGCCATGTTAGGATGTGGTGGGTCGCGAGTGGACTTACCTCTCCTCGTGATCACCGCATTGATATTTGAAGTGTTGCAAGTATTTTTAGGGGATGAAGTAGTAGCAACAAGATGAGCTAATTGGGATTCTAGCATTTTATTAAAACTCATTTGTTCTTTAACAGAAGAAGCGAGAGCATCCATTTTAGTATTTAATGTTTCAAGGGTTTTATCATTTGCTATCAATCTTTTATTCATGCTTTCATTTATTTTAGTTTGATTCATAACAAGATCTTTTAATGATAATTGATTACCAAAATTTGCCTTACCTTGAAACTTGGAGTTCGACGCCCATCTTCCTTGTTGAGGATGTTTTGAATTGTTTTGATGGCGTCTATCTTCTCAGGATTTAATTTGAAATAAGATACACTACATACTTGATTCCATTGATGCTTGGAAGCATAGTGTTGAATGGCCTCTCGGTCTTTCTTGAAATTAGCACGTTCTTCCAACCTTCTCAAGAGGAGATCCATCTTCTCAGAGATTGCATCTACTTCATGGATGGTATGTGTGTTCTTCTTCTTAGATTAGAGTCGGTATTCATTCCACCCTTATTTGTCACCATCTTTTCTATCAGATTCTTGGCTTGTGTGACATTGAGTGAAGTGAATGCTCTTCTAGCAGCGGCATCAAGGTGACTACGGGCTGTCGGAGTTAGCCCATGGTAGAAACCTTGAATCAGGATCCATTCCTGGATGCCATGGTGAGGACACTCCCGAATGTATTCCTGGACACGTTCCCATGCTTCGGGAATCGTTTCATCCACTAGCTGTGTAAAACCTGAGATCTTTCCTCGAAGAGCGGTGGTTTTGCCCATCGGGAAGAACTTCTTGAGGAATGCATCGGCGCAGCTTGTCCAATTGCCAATGTCTTCAGGATAAGCATAGAACCATTGTTTTGCCTTTCCGATCAAGGAGAACAGAAAAAGGCGAAGACAGATGGCGTCCACTTTGACTCCTTTTATGGCAATGGTGCCACACAATTCCAGGAAATTCTGGAGATGTGCATTTGCATCCTCATGGGCTTTCCACTGAATGGGTTGGCTTGCACCATATTGATAAGAGATGGCTTGAGCTCAAAAGTGGCATCTCCCAACCTAAGCTGCGGACCGGTGGCGACATTGTCGGCCGACGGTGCAGAATGCTCGAAGATGGTATTTTGGGCCATAGCTTCCTTAGGTGACAGTGCTGAGCCTCCTTCCTTGAGTGGTTCCAATACCAAATCGGACCTCCGATCGGAGACTGAACGGTGTCGAGAACTCCTAGTGGATGTCTCTGGATTTTCTATTGCTGTAGCTTGAAACTGCAATCCACTCATGTATGCCTTGCTTCACGATAAACTGAAGCAAAAGCAAGGGTAAGCCCTACTACAAGTAATTGATACTAAATTGATGATAGGTTCTGGATTCGATCTTATTAAAATTTCTAGTTATGCTTTCCCCGGCAACGGCGCCAAAAATACTTGTTGACACTTCTTAGCGTAACCACCAGAGACAGGTGTTAGGCTATCTCTGATAATGGCGTTAGAAGTGCCCTATGGTATTTCTTATGTCTATTGGATAATTACGCAAGCGCACAGAATATACCGCTGTAGCACTTCACCCGGGAGTATTCCAAGGTATCGTTATTTATTTTATCCTAAGCGAAAGCGGTTGTTAGAAATGTTAATAGAAGGAGATCCTTAAATCTATCTCACTTTAGCACAACTAGTGCAGAGAGGGTAATCGAAGTATGATAGGAAGGTGATGATTCAAAGATAACAAATGAAATGCTAAAAGATAACTAGTGTAGTGTAGTAAGGTGGGAGGACAACGAGTGAGAAAGGTTCCTGTGATTCAAACTCTACTCCAGTGATCTATCCTATCAAATGGACGAAACACACTAAGACTGCTACCTTACTTCTGGTGTGTAGGGGATAGTGCGAGACAATAGAGGACATAGCCTCTACCCGAAGCGCCTATGCACTTATGGGAGCCTACCTTTTAAGAACCTGCCTAAAACACGTGGAGGGATACTAAGACTAGACAGGGCTGTCACCACCTGCTAGCACCCACTAACAATCCGTGCGACAAGCGGCATTCAAAGGCAAGATCTAGTCTAAGCATCACGCTTACACTAAGCCTTACTACTCTAGCAGTGATCTAGGCAACTAGAGCACCCTATGACAGGCGATGAACTACACGCGTGAGCTGGTTACAGGATCACAATCTAATGCAAACTGACCAAGTAATATGATAACTCACAACAATACTATTAAAGTAATGCACTAAGTAAAGACTTAGTAAAAGTAAGAATAATATATTAAAATAGATAAGTCTTACAGAAAGAGAAAGATACAAGAGATATACCAGACTCTCTAGCAGACGACTCCGGAGACCCCGAGCGCAGCTCGACTCAACTCTAACTCCCACACTAGACTACAACTACTACTAATGGTGGAACTACACTACTCTTCACTTGTATCTTGATTGAATCATGTCTTGAGAGGGTGGAGGCAGCCTCTATTTATAGGGGAGAGTAGAGGGGCGCCACGTCAGCGATCCGTGTGACTTCCACCTTGGCCCTTGGATGAACCAACCTTGAAACCGCCTCAGATCAACGGCAATGACGAAACCAGCACGTGGAATGCATGCAGGAAGGCGGTGGAGGCCAACCGACCTGGCTGGACACCAGGGGGTCAGCCGACCCCCTATGACAGATGGGTCTGGCTAGGTCTGGTCCCCACCAGTCATAGAGTGTCCCCTTGTGCTGGTTCTGTCTTGATTGGGTTGTTTCACGCCTTGATCCTTGTGATTTGATTCTCCACCGTTGAATGGAAACACATGTTGATCTGATGGTGGAATTGAGCTGAGTGGAGTGTCACAGGGATCATGCCATGTCAGCAGAGCCCTGGTGGGCCCCACTCTCTTCCATTTGCTTCCTTGAGTCCTGTGTTGAATTATGGTGACTTGGTTCCCAAATTTATGGTTCGGCCGACCCAACATATTGGGCTCCAAGTGCTCCAATTTGTTCTGTTTTGATCTTCCCTGCTTTCACAAGCTAAGAGTACAAGTGAAACTAGTTATTGATAAAAATATGTTCATGTTATGTTGATCTTCCATCGAAACCGAGTCCTGTTGACGGTGTTTGAGTGTGGATTTTTATGGTATATCCACCGTTAACACTTAATACATTGCTCGTGTCATTGAGTACCTTGTTCGTGGTAGGTTCTTGTGGCGCTCATTTGTTGAGCTCGACATTGGTTGTCAATTAGCCACCGAACCACCGAGTAGTGGTCGACACAACGAGGACGTAGCGTGCCGGCAAGCACGTGAACCTCGGGGATAAATCTTTGTCTTCATAGTGTTGATCTTTGGAGTTCTTGTGACCATCACCTTCGAGTGTATTAGTATTCCTTTCATTAGGTGATTGGCTATCTACTCTACTCGGTGGTATAAACCACTACTCCCCTCTCTCTACTTTGTGCACTTACTTGTTGTCGGGTACCAAAGTTTGGGGTACCCAACTTCGATGCAAAAACACACATTCCCAACACGGCCTGGCCCAGGTAAGGCCAGCGGAAGCCCATGAAGGCCGTGCCTACAGAGGCCCATGACGATGCTGCATCAACGCCAACCTACCCTCGGGAAAGCGGCACCCTTGGGCGCCAATTCTCCAATTCGCTCGATACTCCCCGAGAGAGCTCGGGAAAGCAACACCCTCGGGCGCCAATTCTCCGATTTGCCCGAGCCTCCCCGAGAGAGCTCGGGCAGCGGCACCCTCGGGCGTCAATTCTCCGATTCACCCGAGCCTCCCCGAGAGAGCTCGGGAAAGCGACACCCTCGGGCGCCAATTCTCCTATTCGCCCGAGGCCCCCGGGAGAGCTCGGGAAAGCGGCACCCTCGGACGCCGATTCTCCGATTCACCCGAGCTATCCCATCCCCCTCGAGCGCAATCTCTCAAAGGCATCCAATGCACAGGTAACGTCAGCGGAGCAATCTTGGACCACAAGAGACCTCTCTGACCAGTTTACAAGCACTGTCCCATCTGGCGAGATTCTCGACGCGACTGTTGTCGACGGAATACCGGCGATAGTCTACCAAGGGGTATGCCCAAGGTAGTAGATGAGACGGTGAGGGTGCGTCTGAGACGAACAAGCATTGCACAGTAAGCGCGTGACACGAGATTTATACAGGTTCAGGCCGCCGCGAGGCGTAATACCCTACGTCCTGTGTGTTGCTGTCTTGTATTATTATGAGTTGAGTTTCCTTAAATTGTGGGATCTATCCCTATCCCTCCTTATATAGTCTGAAGGGACAAGGTTACAAGTAAACTAATCAAGTTGGTATAATAACCGTGCGGTGCAATGCCTTGCGCCGCACGTCTTTATCTTCTGGGCCGGGCCAGCTTTGATGGTGCGGCCCATGTCTTGGCTTGTGGTACAGGGGTTTATATCCCCACAGCTAGTCCCCGAGCGCCTTGCATTCGTCGGGAGGTGCAGACCTTCAGCGTTGCTTGACCAGACGGATGTAAGGGGCTCAGAAAAAATTTGAAAAAGAGCTTCTCTTTGGTGAAGTGTATCCACTTTTGGTTCGTCAGAACCAATACCTTCACCGTTAGGTGAAGTGTATCCACTTAGTCCCCGAGCCTGATAGTAGGTGACGCAGTCACGTGGTGTCAGGGTCAAAATCTTTATCCTTGTTGATCTTGTGAAGTGTCGACGAAGTCCCTGAACACAACAAGTGATCGGGAAAAATCTTCTGAGCAGGCGAGGCGCATATCAAGACCCCCAATGTGCTTCCCAAGATCAGCACCCTGATCCGAACAGCATGGAGTGACTTGATAGCTTGGCGACAAAGTCCCCGAGCAGCTGTACTGCTCGGAAACGCTTGACGAGGCGACGAACTCCCCGAGCAGCTGTACTGCTCGGAAACGCTTGATGAGGCGTCGAAATCCCCGAGCAGCTGTACTGCTCGAAAATGTTTGACGAAGACGACGAAGTCCCCGAGCAGCTTGGTGCTCGGAGACGCTTGATGAAGACGACGAAGTCCCGGCGTAGTCCGAGCAACGCGAGGACGACGAGCAGCGACGACAAGTCCCAGCGTGGTCGGAGATGATGTCCGAGCAGCGCGAGGACGGCGAGGAGCGACGGCGACGAGTCCCCAGCCTGGTCGGAGATGATGTCCGAGCAGCGTGAGGATGGTGAGGAGCGACGGCGACGAGTCCCCAGCCTGGTCGGAGACAATGTCCGAGCAGCACGAGGACGGCGAGGAGCGACGACGACGAGTCCCCAGCATGGTCGGAAGCGGTGTCCGAGCAGCGCGAGGACGGCGAGAAGCGACGACGACGAGTCCCCAGCATGGTCGGAAGCGGTGTCCGAGCAGCGCGAGGATGGCGAGAAGCGACGACGACGAGTCCCCAGCATGGTCGGAAGTGGAGTCCGAGCAGCGCGAGGACGGCGAGAAGCGACGACGACGAGTCCCCAGCTAGGTCGAAAGTGGTGTCCGAGCAGCGCGAGGATGGTGAGGAGCGACGGCGACGAGTCCCCAGCCTGGTTGGAGACAATGTCCGAGCAGCACGAGGACGGCGAGGGGCGACGGCGACGAGTCCCCAGCATGGTCGGAAGCGGTGTCCGAGCAGCGCAAGGACGGCGAGAAGCAACGACGACGAGTCCCCAGCATGGTCGGAAGCGGTGTCCGAGCAGCGCGAGGACGGCGAGAAGCGACGACGATGAGTCCCAGCATGGTCGGAAGCGGTGTCCGAACAGCGCGAGGACGGCGAGAAGCGACGACGACGAGTCCCCAGCTAGGTCGGAAGTGGTGTCCGAGTAGCGCGAGGACGACGAGAAGTGGCAACGAGTCCCCATGCTGGTCGGAGGCGATGTCCGAGCAGCGCGAGGATGGCGACGAGCAATGATGAGTGTCCGGCGAAGAGTTCCTGCAAAATAAATATGTACAGTGGGTAGTACATGATCTAGATTTTTGGCGGAGAAAGCAGATCTGAATATTGTAGAATACATGATAAGATTGCCCGTTTCTTGCTCTTGTCAGGTCATATAATTTCCCCTGGTAGTTGGCCTGTTACGTTTAAGCACCTGACCCGGCATCTGATTCAGAGGTTTGTTAACATGACCATTCGGTTTGACGGCTTACGGGGCGAAGACAGGTTTCACGGATTAAGACGTGGCTATCAAGGTACGTTAAGCAACCCTTGAGAGGAGAAAACGGAGAGATACTTTGTATCTCATCGGCGGAGAAAATCTTCTGAGAGCTCGAGCGTGGTCGGGGCTTATGTCGGCGAGTTGCCCGAGCTTTGTCGGGGCTTATGGAGAGATCGGCGGCGAAGAACCATGGAGATAATTTCCGGAGATATATGGAGGTCGAAGAATATATAGAAGAATATTAAAAATATGACTTAACTTGGTCGACGTCGAGTGAAGTTGTCGGCGTGTCGAGAAGTCACTTGACGTGGCTCGCGTGATGGCTCGGCGTGGCTCGCGTGATGGCTCGACGGCTTTAGGCTTGCTGCTGTCGAGGCCATCGTTGAGCGTTGCCGACGAGAAGCATGATTGAATCTCTGCCAAAAATTATCATGTAGATTCGTGGAGAAATCCGAAGACGAATATATAATAAAAAAAATATCTTAATTAAGATGAAAACGTGATGACTTAGCTTTTCATTGGGTGGCGAGGAGAGTTCCGTGCATGCTTTGCGCTGTACGTGTAGGCATATATGCATGCAATCCTCCCTATCTTTATTAGCTTGCATGGTCTCTAGAAGTCGTACACCTTCCTTGTATCTCATACGATGGCTGTACGGGACGGCTCATACGATGGCTGATCGATGCATCTCATTGCTGCTTTGATCTGAATACGCAGATTAAGGCTCCCTCTTGCATACATGGTACTATAGATTAAATCGTTGGCGTTCCCCTTGGTTTGTTGGCTGGGCTCCATGCCTCGAGGGGGCTACAGAATCGAAGGGTGTAGCCGCGCGTGATGATGACAAGCCAGCAGCAGACTAACGTCAGGATCTTGCTGCCGGCGGAGATGTATAAGGGCTTTTGCCTGTTGTTCTTGCGGCTCTGCGGGTGGGATCACAGATCGTATCTGGACTTGTTGGGTTGGAGTAGATGTGAATCTATCCGGGCGCCGAACGACGCGTCGCCTAAAGCCAACTTGCCCCTGACGGCGTTGAACGTAGGTTGATGTGGTTGACGGGACGACCTCGTGGGACGACGCCATGGATTGCATGGCCGTGTTGATGATGAAGGTTGCCGCTGTCGACGTTGATGAAAAAAAAATCCGACTTGCCCGCCATAGATCAGGAAGCACACGTCCTACCTGGCGCGTCAACTATCGACGGAATACCGGCAATAGTCTACCGAGGGGTATGCCCAAGGTAGTAGATGAGACGGTGAGGGTGCGCCTGAGACGAACAAGCGTTGCGCAGTAAGCGCGAGACACGAGATTTATACAGGTTCAGGCCGCCGCGAGGCGTAATACCCTACGTCCTATGTGTTGCTGTCTTGTATTATTATGAGTTGAGTTTCCTTGAATTGTGGGATCTATCCCTGTCCCTCCTTATATAGTCTGAAGAGACAAAGTTACAAGTAAACTAATCAAGTTGGTATAATAACCGTGCGGTGCAATGCCTTGCGCCGCACGTCTTTATCTTCTGGGTCGGGCCAGCTTTGATGGTGCGGCCCACGTCTTGGCTTGTGGTACGGGGGTTTATATCCCCACAACTGTGCTTCACACGCGCACGACGGCCATACCACCTGTCAGGATTTCCCTGGCGACGGATTTGATGGACCCACTACAGCCATCCTCTCCACAGTATGGTCTACGGTGCGCCGCCAAGTTTCTCGCCGGGATCTACCAACTACGACTACAACAGACCAAGCACCTGACGAACGAGCTCCGCAAGAACGAGAAAGGCGCCTACTGCACTGTCCACTCGAAAGGACGAGCACGCCTTCCATCCGGGCCCACCTGACCCTCCGGAAACACTGTCCAGAAGCCGGAAATGCGCCCGAGGGGAGATATCGCCCTGCGCCGTTCCATCACGCCTCCAGGAGTCCCGAGCCTCGGGATACAACGCCCCGAGGCGACTCACCCTCTCGTCACATCGTGCAGGTAGACGGCCATCAGGTGTGACACCACGTCATGCCGTAATCCGACGACTGTTGGCGCCTTGGAACTCACCAAGATCGTACGAACAACTACGGCCATACCCCTGAGACGCGGAGACAAGACCGTAGCTGACGACAGTCAAACAGACAACAACTCCCCAGTGTAACATACATGGCAATGTACGCGTTGCCCTTGCCTCTCCCTTGTGACTATAAAAGGGAGAGCAAAGGCCAGTCTGAGAGGGCTGAGCTCCTCCAGTTCACAAGCTCTCGCACACACCACATACTTCGACAAGCAATCTGTACGCACTTAGACACTCACAAGAGACTTGGAAGCACTTCCCTCTCTCGCCAAGCTTGTAACCCCCTACTACAAGCACCCCAGTGCAAGACAACACGATTCTCCTCTCCACTGGACGTAGGGCCCTCTTGGCCTGAACTAGTATAAACCCTATGTTTCCTCTTGCACACCACCCGTAACCTCAACCGCAAAACACAGATTTACTAGCCGGTGTTAGCCCCGCTAAAACTAGCACCGATAGTTGGCGCGCCAAGTAGGGGCCTTTTGTGTGTTGACTCAGGTTACGGATGGTTGACGTCTACATGACGCTTCCCGCTGGCGCGGTGCTCCGGTTCGGGAGTCTCGAGTTCGTGGCCACCGGCCAGGGGCTCGAGATGAACCCACGCCCAACTGAGCCCCGCACCATCATCGTCCTGACTTCAGCCCATCAGGCGACCGGGGAAAGGATCACGGCGACGCTTCCTCCCATCCCAGAGGACGAGGGGAACGCCGCCCGTCGCGCTTCTCGGTGGACCAGGAAGAGGAGGCACAACCGCGCTAGCCTGCCCCTGGTCGCGGAAGGCGTGGCCAACCAGGCGTCTCCAGCATAGGACGCCAACCCAGCGCCGGCCGCCACCCCGACACCTCCGGCGCCGGCAGCCACACATCCGTCAACTGCCCAAAGGACGGGCAGGGGCGGGATCGACGCGTCAACGTGCCTCTCTCTCCGCCCTCATGGCGGGAGGGGGACGGCACCGTTATCTCTCTTCGGGCTCCAAAGCGCAGTGGATGCCCACGTCCGCGCGGTCCGCGCTCTGCTGCACGATTTGGTGGAGACACCTGTCCACCGCCTCGAGCGTCTAGATGACCTCATGGGCGACCACGTAGCCTCCCCACCGTCCTCTCCCGGGAGCAATCCCAGGAGGTATGACGGGGAGGAGACAGACTCCACTGACGGTCTCACTCCCCGAGAATACTCGGAGGAGTGGGATCGTCGCGGTTGGACCTCACCGTCACGGCGGGGCCTCAGCGACGACGACGACGAGTTCTGGGCGAACGTGGACTTCACCATCCACCCCGACGACTCGTGGAAGGATGCCCCGAGCATCGTCACCGACTCCGATGAGTTCTACATCGACGCCACTTAGGAATGCTACCACTTGGTGCACCCTGAAGACGGACAGGTGGAGGACGTCCATTCAGGGGACGACAACAACGTACCTTACCCGCTCCAGCCGCAACACACCTCGCCTCCGGTACTCCACGGCCTGCACGGTCAGCTCCGCCGCAGGACCCGGGGGCTGGGACATCTCGCCCCGCGCACCGGTCTCTAGAGCTAGAGCAGCTTCGGGAACTCGAGGCGCAGATGGACGAGGACCGCCTGCGCCTCACCCAGCTGCGAGCCGCGCTCGAGCGTGAGGAGCAGCAGGGCACCAGCGGAGCAGCTCGTCGCCAGGCCCGGGATGTTCAGGCTCGTATCATCGCCGACGATGGATCCAGAACACCAGGAGCCCTGCCTCGAGCAAGCCGTAAGCTCACGGAGGCGGCAATGCTACTCCGGAGCCTGCCTGAGCCCTCCACCGAGGAGGCACGGCAGCTCCGGAACCAGCTCAAGGACCTCATGAAGGATGCAGCCGTCCTCCAGGCGGAAAGTTTAGCGTCACGCCATCGTGGCGCTGAAAGCCACCAACGTGGTGGCGCGGCACGCCACGAGCGCGAGGCCTCGGTGCATCCCGAGGTCCCGAGGGCCCCGTCGGTTCACCAACGGCTTGTCAAGGACATCGACGTCCGAGCCATCCTACAAGCCCGTGGTCGACGAAAGACCGATGGAGCCGCACGAGGCTACCATGTCCATCGGGGCGGGCGCTACGACTCGGATGAGGATCGCGAGCCCTCACCCGAGCCTTCGGGTCCTCGTGTCTTCAGCGAGGCCATCCGAAGGGCCAGAATCCCGACAGCTGGCCAGCATAGCCAAGTATTCGGGAGAAACCAACCCCGAACTATGGCTAGCGGATTATCGTCTTGCGTGCCTGCTTGGCGGTGCGCAGGATGATCTCATCATCATCCGCAACCTACCCTTGTTCCTTGCCAACTCTGCAAGAGCTTGGCTGGAACATCTCTCCCCGCACTTGATCTTTGACTGGAGCGATGGTCAAGATCTTCGTTGGGAACTTCCAGGGCGTGCGCCCTGGTAATTCCTGGGATCTCAAAAACTGCAAACAGAAGCCGAGCGAGTCCCTCAGGGACGACATCCAGGGATTCTCTAAGCAGTATAATGAGCTGCCCCAGGTCGCCGACTCCGACGTCGTCGGAGCATTTGCTGCAGGGACTTCCTACAAAGAGCTCGTTCATGAGCTCGGACGCCAGACCCCCACCAGCGTCTCTGAGCTCATGAAGATAGCAATCAGCTTCGCCTCGGGGGACGAGGCGGTGGGAGCCCTCTTCTCCGACCCAAAGGGCAAACGGAAGGAGGAGGCCACCGAGGGCACCCCTTCCCGAGGCCCGAACAGCAAGAAGAAGAAAGGGAAGGGAAAGGCCCCCCCTCCGCAGTGACTCCCTCGTGGTGGCCACTGAGCCCAAGAGGGAACGACCCCTTCGGGGCCGCTTCCATGAGATGCTCAACAAGCCTTGCCCTTACCATCAGGGTCCGGTGCATCACACGCTTGGGCAGCGTGTGATGCTCAAAAAACACTACGGCCGGCTGGCGTTCAAGGACGACACCGGCAAGAAGCCCGCCAGGGATCAGGAGGACAAGGACGGGAAGGGCGATGAGTTCCCGCCCATCAACAAGTGCCTCATGATCTTCGGCGGGCCCGGGACCGCTCCTACGCCGCGACAGCGAAAGCGCGAGCGGAGGGAGGTCTACTTCGTCGGACCAGCGACACCGCGCTTCCTCGACTGGTCCCACGACGCCATCACCTTCAGCCGGGACGATCACTCGGACTACATCCCTTCACCATGGCGTTACCCACTCGTTGTCGATCCCGTCGTCGGCAACACGAGGCTCTCCAAAGTCCTCATGGACGGAGGCAGCGGCCTCAACATTCTCTACGCTGAGACCCTAGACTTGATGGGGATCAGCTGCTCGCTCCTCCGGGCCACGACATCCCCGTTCCACGGGATAGTGCCCGGGAAGAGCGTGCAACCCCTCCAGTAGATCGACCTGCCCATCTACTTTGGGACTCCTGATAACTTCAGGAAGGAAGTCCTGACGTTCGAAGTGGTAGGCTTCCACGGCACCTACCACGCCATCCTCGGGAGGCCATGCTACGCCAAATTCATGGCGGTCCCGAACTACACCTACCTCAAGCTCAAAATGCCGGGGCCAAAGAGGGTGATTACCATCGGCGCTTCCTACTAGCACGCGTAGCAGTGCAACGTCGAGTGCTATGAATACGCCGGCGCGCTGATGCAGTCCGAGGCCCTCATTGCTGACCCCGAATGGATGGCAAAGGAGGTCCCTGACCCCAAGAAGGCCACGGGCAGCTTTGAGCCCGCTGAGGGGGTGAAGGAGGTGCCCCTCAACCCCAGCTCCCCCGACGGCAAGGTGCTGAATATCAGCACCACCCTCGACCCGAAATAGGAGGCCATGCTCGTCGACTTCCTCCGCAAGCACGCCAACGTGTTTGCATCGAGTCCCTCGGATATGCCAGGCATCCTGAGGGAGGTCGCCGAGCACTCCTTGGACATCCGGGCCGGGTCCAAGCCGGTGAAGCAGCGCCTGCGTCGATTCGACGAGGAGAAGCGCCGGGTCATCGGGGAGGAGGTGCAAAAGCTTTTGGCGGCCGGATTCATCAAGGAGGTCTTCCATCCAGAGTGGTTGGCTAATCCTGTTTTGGTTAAGAAGAAAAATAAAAAATAGAGAATGTGTGTCGATTACACTAGTTTAAATAAACCTTGTCCTAAGTATCCATTTCTATTACCTCGCATTGACCAAATAGTTGATTCTACTGCTGGCTGTGAACGACATTGCTTTCTTGATGCATATTCCGGTTACCATCAGATTCGTGTGAAAGAGTGCGACGAATTAGCGACTTCTTTCATTACTCCTTTCGGCACATATTGTTACGTAACCATGCCATTTGGCCTAAAAAACGTGGGCGCAACTTACCAGCTTGCATGCTCAAAGTTTTTGGGGACCTCATCGGGCGGACCGTTGAGGCTTACGTAGACAATATAGTGGTAAAATCTAAGAAGGCGAGCGACTTAGTAGCCGACCTAGAAAAGGCGTTCGAATGCCTCAAAAAGCGAAACATAAAGCCAAACCCCGAGAAGTGCGTTTTTGGGGTCCCTCGAGGCATGCTCCTCGGGTTCATCGTCTCCGAGCGTGGCATCGAAGCCAACCCGGAGAAGATACCGGCCATCACACAGATGGGTCCGATTCGGAACCTTAAGGGTGTGCAGAAACTCATGGGGTGTCTCGCGGCCTTGAGTCGATTCATCTCAAGGCTCGAGGAAAAGGGACTTCCCTTGTATCGGTTGCTAAAGATAAATGAACACTTTACCTGGACCACCGAGGCCCAGGAAGCCCTCCAAAGGCTTAAGGCTCTGCTTCCAAAAGCACCAGTTCTTGTGCCTCCAATGAAAGAGGAGAATCTCTTGCTGTATGTCGCTGCTACTAACCAAGTTGTGAGTGCAGCAATCATCGTAGAACGGCAATAAGAAGGGCACGCCTTACCGGTACAGCGGCCGGTCTACTTCATCAGCGAGGTCTTGTCTAAGACCAAGACACGTGACCCTCAGATTCAAAAGCTGGTGTACGCAATCATTCTTGCCTGGCGCAAGTTGCGGCACTACTTCGAATCCCATCCTGTGACCGTGGTATCATCCTTCCCCCTCAGGGAGGTGATCCAGAATCGGGAGATGTCTGGGAGGATCGCTAAATGGGCTATCGAGCTCATGGGCGATGGCATCACCTACACGCCATGCAAAGTCATTAAGTCCCACGTGCTTGCGGACTTCGTGGCAGAGTGGACCGAGACGCAACTACCGCCACTCCCGACCCAAGAGGAGTATTGGGTCATGTACATTGACGGGTCGATGATGAAGACCGGTGCCGGCGTAGGCATCGTCTTCGTCTCGCCCCTCGGGGTCCGGCTCAAGTACCTACCGAGGCTACACTTCACAGCTTCCAACAATGTGGCCGAATACGAGGCTCTGGTCAACGGTCTCCACATCACCATCGAGCTCGGGATCTGGCACCTCGAGGTCCGAGGGGACTCCCAGCTCGTCGTGGACCAAGCCATGAACGAGTCGACATGCCAGAACCCCAAGATGGCTACCTACTGCAAGCTGGTGCGGTTGCTCGAGGAGAAATTCGATGGCCTCGAGCTCAACCACATCGCACGTCGGTACAACGAAGAGGCCGACGAGTTGGCTATAATCGTATCCGAAAGGGCTACGGTCCCGACGGGCGTGTTTTCCAACGACCTCCACAAGCCCTCGCTCAGTGTTGATCCCCCGGGGGCCAAGGGGAAGAAGACCCCCGAGCCCCCGGGAGAACTCGGACCGTCTTCAAGCCACGCAAGCCCCTCGGGGGCTGCCGACCCCTCCGACAAAGGGCAGCCGCCCGAGACCCTGGCTGAAGACGGCGACGAAGCCGAGGCGATGGAGATTGAAGCCAAGATGGACGACGACGAGCCGGACTGGCGTGAGCCACTGGCCAGCTGGCTTGTCCGAGGAGTCTTACCCTCGGACAAAACTAGTGCGCGATGACTGACGCGTAAGGCTAAGTCTTTCATGATGATTGACGGTAACCTCTATCGATAGAGTCCCTCGGGTGTCCTCTAGCGCTGCATTCCCTTCAGTCAAGGCAAACGCCTACTCAAAGAGATACACGCCAGAGCCTGCGGTCACCACGCCGCACCAAGAGCTCTAGTCGGTAACGCCTTTCAACAAGGCTTCTACTGGCCAACCATCATGGTCGATGCCACCGAGGTGGCACGCTCCTGCGAGGGATGCCAGTACTATGCTCGGCAGACACATCTCCCGGCCCAAGCTCTCCAGACTCACTTGGCCATTCGTCGTATGGGGACTGGACCTTGTCGGGCCCCTCCAAAAGGCGCTCGGGGGCTTCACCCACTTGCTTGTCGCCATTGACAAGTTCTCAAAGTGGATCGAGGCTCGGCCGGTCGCCCAAATCAGCTCGGCACAAGTGGTGTTATTTTTCACCGACATTGTCCACCGGTTTAGTGTCCCAAACTCCATCATCACTGACAACGGCACGCAGTTCACCGAAAAGAAATTCCTGGCATTCAGCGACGAGTACCACATACGAGTGGATTGGACGGCCAAGAACCAACGGTCAAGTAGAACGTGCCAATGGCATGATTCTCCAAGGCCTTAAACCGAGAATATTGAACAGATTGAATAACTTCGGCAAGAGGTGGCTGGCCGAACTCCCGGCAGTGATATGGAGTCTAAGGACTACGCCAAGCCGAGCAACGGGCTTTACGCCCTTCTTCCTGGTGTACGGTGCCGAGGCCGTCCTCCCCACGGATTTGGAGTACGGCGCCCCGAGGGTCCGAGCCTACGATGAACAAGGCAATCAAACTTCTCGCGAAGACGCGCTGGACCAAGTCGACGAAGCTCAGGACATGGCCCTGTTGCACTCGGCCAAGTACCCGCAGTCGCTACGCAAGTACCATGCTCGGCGCGTCCGGGGCCGAGCCTTCAACGTGGGCGACTTGGTGCTACGGCTCAGCAGGACAACAAGGGGCACCACAAGCTCACACCGCCGTGGGAAGGACCATTCATCATCGCCGAGGTACTGCGTCCCGGCACGTACAAGCTCGCAAACGAGAAGGGTGAGGTCTACAGCAACGTTTGGAACATCGAACAGCTACGTTGCTTCTACCCTTAAGATTCCGAGCACTGTACAATATATAAAATCTTGAAATCAATAAAAAGACCCGAGTTCCACTCTTTTTACCTGATTTTTAGATTTTTGATCCAAGCCTACATTAGGGAGTGAAATGACCTTTCATTTCACCGCGCATTAAAAAAAGGAGGCTCGGCCTAACCTACGGAAAGGCCGACCCACTCTCGGGGGCTAGGACAGGGGGAGCCCCGGACTCTCCCAAGCCTTAACGATTTTGAAAACGCAAAAATTTCAAAACTCGTTGAAATCATTTCTCCCTAAAACATGCTTCCCTCCTAAAACCAAGCGTGAACTTATAAGATTCAGAAGAGTGAGAGAAGTCCCAGAGAACAAAGCTGGCCGAGTCGAGGAGACCGCTTACGCCCTAGGGCTACAGCATCTCCCCTCGCCACTCCGCGTTCGAAGATGTAACACCCTAAAAATTTATTTCCAATTTAGGAATTAAATTGGGCATTTATTTATTTTTTCTTTGCATTTTAACCTAGGCCAAATAATAATTATTTGAATAAATAAAATTAAATAGAAGCTACAGAAACGTGTTTGTTGCATTCATGCTGGAGCATATAAATTTTTGATTGATTGTAGGTCAGTTTTGGCTGGAGCCAAATCAAAAATATTTTGATTTGAATCTAGTCTGAATTTATAGAAAATAAAAAGGTTGTCTTTTTATCTCTCTCACTCTACCTTCCATTCTAGCCCAACAGCCAACACAGCCCACTCCCTCACCCCACTTTCCCTGCCTTTTAACCCAACCCGAGCAGGCCCTTTTCCTTTTCCCCTCCCTTGCTCGCGCATGGGCCAAACCAAGCCAGCCCAGCAGGCTCTCCATCCCCTTCTCTTCTGTGCGCGCGCGGGCCAAGCAACTGGGCCAAGGCCTGCCCAGCGCCCGAGCAGGCAAGCCCACCCTGCGCACCCTCCACTCTCTCCCTCTGTCTCACTGCGGTAACGGGCCCGTGAGTCAGCCGCACACAGAGCCGCTGCATCCCTTCTCCCTCTCTCTGCGTCGCGGGACCCGCCCGACGGTGACCATGTTTTCTTCTTACTTGAGCCGGGAGAAAAGACAGGGCAGTAATGCCTCCTTCACTGCCGAGCAATGAAGCTCCTTCAAGCCCGTCATCAAACGCCCGCCTTCAAGCTCTGCAGTAAATCCTGGAGTAATCTCCCCGCTGTAACCGCCTCGTCTCGCCTATAAAGCCTGCAGCCGAGCTCTCTTCACTTCCTTTTGCACACTCTGCTCTCACGCACACACTGCCATTCTCAAATTCACCATTCGGAGCTTCAAATGCCGTCGTGGTCGTGCCTCAGAGAGTCTCCAGTAAGTTACGCATCCGTAGCTACCTTCAAATTCAAGTTTTGCTCATGGTTTGCCCGGAATCGAGCTCACCGGTGGCGATTCCTCTCCCCAGATCGCGGTCGCACGCTGCCAGTCCTTTCGAAGCACTCTCGGTCATCGCGAATCACATCTTCAGACTCGCGGTAAATTCCTTGTTCTTCCAGTGCCTTTGATTCATCTTCTAGAGCACTGACTCGCCATAGCCGCAAGCTCCCGTGACCTCCGGCCATGGCGCCACCACGGGGCCATCAACCCGACATGTTCCTCACCCGTTCTGATGGTCCGTTTGTGTTTGCAAGCCCGCGTGCTGTGCGTTGACACATCTCGTGTGGTGAATCGAGCCCCGGAACGCTGTAATCGGTAGCTCAGTGGCCGCCACCCATGGCGCCACCGCGGGACCGTCATCTCGACGTGAACCACGTCCCTTTTCACTAGCCCCGTCAGACTCGCAAGATCTCACGCTTTGCTTAGGTGCAAGATACGTCGAGAATAGAGCTCGGGAGCGTCGTATCACGTGGCTCCGGCGAGCTCCGGCCACCGGCCATAGCGGCGCCGCCGCCGGGCACGATGTGCTGGCAGGGGAATTTTCCCCATCTCCCTGAGCCGTTCGTTTGTAAATAGAGGGCTGAGATTAGAAGATACATCTTCAGTTGTGTAACCGGCCACGGTGGACTCGTGCACTCAGCCCACAGCGCCACGCAAGCTCCGGTCCACCACACGTGGCGAACCGCACCAACCAACTAGCGCCGCATGGCATCCCAATCTGCAAAGCAGGTCAACCATGGTCAAACAGCCGACCAGCCCAGTCTCTTTTGCACTTTAGCCCCTCGGCTTTGCTAGAATCAACCCGCCGTCCAATCCTATGCAAAGTAATTTCATTTCCGCCTTGTTTTCTAATAGTTTAGACCCTGTACCTTTGAATAATAGGACCCGCCATCCATAGCAGTGAGGAAATCCAGTTTATTCAAATTAAATTCGAATTTGAGTTTGAATTATTTACAGAATTGCCATTGAAACTTGTTTTATGCATAACTTTTGCGTTTTAAATCCGATTTGAGTGATTTTCGCGCTCACGTGTTCGTAGTGAAACGTAGAATAGATTTATAAACTTTTCAGTCCCTGTTTTTACTGTTTGGTGTACTATTCTAATAGAAGTTCATTTGTTTGCATGTATGACTTATATTGGATGATTGAATGATGTTTTGCTACGCGACTAGAAGGTGATCAAGTTGAGTTCGTTGAGGATCAAGGTTTTGACCAGCAGTACTAGGACAACAACTCTGTGGAAGGCAAGTGTTACAAAGGCTCCTTGTACCTATTAACTATTAATCATTCATATATGCATGTGTTAATTTGATGAAACATAGGGATTTACCTAGTTTATTCTTGTACCACATATCCTTTTACCTATGGGGTTGGTATGCATGTTGGATAGCTGCTGCTGCACAAAACAAAAGTTAATTGTTTAACATGGCTAATTAAATATGCAATATTATAAAATGATGCTTTTTAGCAACAAGGTATTAGGGGCTTAATCCTGAAGCGGCCACCCAGGAGGTTCCATATAACCCCGAGGACTAAATGGCTCTGGTCTTAATCATATAACTAGTACGTCTCTAGCTTGTTAGTGGTTACCGAAAGGCGCAAGAGGGGGGTGCCTCGTGGGGTCATGGATGTTCCTGCCTCGTGTATTGTGCTGCGACCACTTTACACATGTTTTGGTTTTTGAGGAGGATACGTCTGTGCACACTTGCCATTGAAACCTCGCGGCCACTGACTTGTTAGGGTGCCTAGTGAAAGATTTCGTAGTGAAACGCTTCCATTCTTCCAGAGAGGAGATTTATAGGGTTCGCGACCCCTGGCAAATGGGAATCACGACTCGGCGGGTAAAGTTGTACAAATTCTGCAGAATTCTCTTATCTGATATATCAGCCGTGCTCACGGACACGAGTGGCCTGGATCCTTCATGATTAATTTCTCTGGGTTACCTTGAAGATTGGTTGTGATAAAATGGTGATTCAATTATAATTATTCAACTAGGATGGGTTTACTCAATATAAGTAGAATTAAGATAAATAAAATATTATTAACTTAAAATTGCTAACCGCAGTCAACCGTGTCAAGCCTTTTGAGCCTCATGAACCCCTTTGTTATACTTGCTAAGCATGGTGCGCTTACACTTGTTGTAAATTCAATAAAAATCTCGGATGGGTAACAGATGATGGATATGAGGACTTCTCCGAGGACGCCCAAGACTTCTAGTTGATGTTCACCAGTCAGAGTCCCTGTGGCAGCACGGGCTAGTTTCTGCTATTGTAATAATTTGCCGTTGAGCAAAGACTATGTTACAATAATGTAATGAATTATTCGATGTAATAAAGTACTTTACTTTGATATTATGCAATTTGGTATTAGATGTGTGTTTTGGACATCCTGGGCACACATATATGAGTACTTGGTTTTCTTTGGAAAACCGGGTGCGACAGAAGACTAACTCGCACTCGGAAGAAAACTTATAGGATCTACGCTCGGCAAAGAGAGGAGGCTCGGGAAAAACAACTAAGACTTTTTTCCGAGGATTATTTCTGCTAAAACTCCTAGGACATCGGCTGCGTCTATGCCGCTAAATCCACAACACCCGAAAAATGTCCCCCGAGGCTCGATGGCCCGGGCACAGGATCGGCAAGAAAAAAACGCCTAAGGAGAAAAGCACGAAACGAAGCAAACATGCAGCAAATATTTACATATATATACATAAAGGCCACGAAGGGCCACATTATTTGTTTCCTCTCGGTCACTCACGAAAAGTTACTTTTTACAAGGGCACTACGGCCTGGCTGTTCTTCATGGCAGGTTCAGGGGAGGGAGTTCGACTTCGGCTTCGAAGAGGCCCGCCAGCGCTTCTCCTGGCTCCTTCATCGAGTCCTCCAGCGCCAGGAGCTCGGCGTCGTCGGCCTCAAGGAAGCCCTCGCTGACAGGGCCGGCGTCAAAGTTCCTGTAGTGGGACTTCATGACCGCCAATGTCTTCTGGACGCCAGTCAGTAGGGCCTCCCTGACCCGGCCGCCGACGCTGCTGTAGAGTGCCTCCAGTCGTCTCCGGAGCGAGATCCCCGAGGGTTCCCCACCGGTGCCGATGGAGTCACATAGTGCGCGCGCAGCCTTCTGCAGTTCCAGGTGATCGGCCGCCTCGACGTCGTAAGCCGCCTGCAAAACTGCGAACAAAACACAAAGGTGAACAAAGACGCAACAACCAAGACGAACAAAACGAAAAGCACGACACTGCACTTACTGCCAGCCTCCTCCCGAGCCTTCTGCGCCTCCTCCCGAGTCGAGTCCGTTGCGCTAACCGCCAGACGCAATGCCGCCTGAGTGTCACTCAGGTCGAGAGCCAAGGCCTTAGTAACAGAAGTCTTCTCGGCGGTAAGCTGTCGGGCGGCGTTGCGCTCCCTTGTCACCTCGGCTAGGGCGCCCTCCAGCTCCCGCACCCGTGTTGCCAAGGCAGCGGCTTGGCCCTTCGCCTCCGTGAACTCCTCCTTCAAGATGGTGTTGTCAACACTCGCTTCGGCGAGCTTGGAGGTCACGGCGGCGAGCTCGCTTTGGGCACGGGCAAGGGCTTTCCCCTTGAGGTCAAGCTGCTTCCAGAGCCCAAGCCTGAGCCCGCCGCGGAGGAAGCGGGACTTGTCCCGGGAGGTATGCATGAGGTCCTGAAAAGGAGAAAGGAGCGGAGACGGTAAAAACAATGCTCATACGTGGGGAAAGTTACAAGACACGGGGACTCACCTGAAGCTGGGCCGGGAGGTCCGTCTCGAGGATGTTGGCAATAGCGTGGAGACCCGCCGCCGAGCTGAACCCGAGTTCCTAAACGGCGTCCCATTTGGGAGCCTCGAGGTCGTCCCGGAGCGCGAAGACGGGTGGCTGAAAGACCCTAATTTGGTTTTGGTAATTGATGAAACCTAGTTACTAATCTAAGTGCTAAGTATGTGTAGCCAAGAGTAGATTAGTGATAAGGAGGAAGATGACATAAGCTAAAGTGAAGATCAAGATGACATGATCAAGGAGAAAGAAAAGGACTTAAAGAAGGAAAGCTAGAGGTTACGGTATATCCAAATAGGGATTTTCTTTTAGTGATCAAGACTCCAAGTGGGAGTGATCACATTTAGGATAGATAGCCGACTATCAAGGGGAGAACTAAGCTATTGGATTACTTTCAAGTGCTCTAGGTTGTATCTCATATGCATTGATCTAACCAACCTAGAGAATCCCTTTGAAAACCCTTAAAAAATGTTTGCAAAATGCTAACGCACTGTGCACAAGTGTAGAAGACCTTGAGTGTTAGCACATAAAAGCAAGGGGTGAGAAATAGACATGAAAAACGCTAAAATAGGAGCGTCGGACCGTTTGCCAACGTAGCGTCGGACCATTGGGTAGCGTCCGACGCCTAACTCTAGCTCTGACTGTTGCCGAGCGTCGGACTATCGTTTTGAGAGCGTCGGACTATTCAGTGACAGTCCAACGACTCGTCGCAGCGAGGCGCGCGGCGTGCTCTGGTCAGGGCGTCGGACAGTTCGTTTTAGTCCGATGTTGCGCGTCAGACGGAGTCCGAAGCACTTTTAGCGCTCTAGAACCTCTCTGGAAGCTTCGGACCGCTGAGATCTTTAGTCCGACGCCTTCTCCACGCAGAGTCCGACGGTGCTGTGAATCTAACTGTGGTGGCGTCGGACTCTGGAGTTTAGTCCGGTGCCTGAGCGTCCGATGGTAGTTAAACGCGCGAAATCAGTTGACCGTTGAGATCAGACGAACGACGTTTAAACCTGTTGACACGTGGCGCGCATTCGAGGGTCGGACGCTGACGTTTAGTCCGACGGATTCAGTCCGACGGTAGCGTCCGATGACATAAAATCGTGTTTAACGGCTGTTTCGAGTGGGGTAACGGCTATATTTGCATTTGGGGGTATTTATACTCCCTCCCTGGTCACTTGGTGACACTCTTGCACACTTGGATCATTGTCATACACTTTGTTGCATTCTAGCCTCCCACTCTATCACTAGTTCATCATCTTGATCATTCTTAGTGAGATTGAGTGAACCTTAAGTGCATCATTGATTGTGATTTGCATTCTAGAGCACTTGACAGCAAGCCTTGGTTCAGTTCTTATTCTCTTGAGACATTGCCGTGTCCCTAGACGGCTTGGAGGAGAAGAAGGTGTGGAGAAGCTTGGTGATTGTGCTTGCCCACACCCGGCAATTGTGAGGGGTTCTTGTGCCTTCCCCGAGCGGAGTGCTCAAAGGTAACTCTAGTGGATTGCTCGTGTCTTTGAGTTACTTCCTCCGTGGTAGGTTCTTGTGGCGCCTAGTGTAGGCTCGGTGTGTGATAAAAATTAGCCACCGAACCACCAGTTGAAGTCGACACAATGAGGACGTAGCGTGTCGGCAAGCTCGTGAACCTCTTGGTGTCTCTATTGATTTCCTCACCTTCGAGTGAGTGACTTATTGATTGTCCCGGTGATTGGCTTCCTCACAAGGCAAAGGTTTAATCGACGATCATTTCTTTCTTATTCTTGTGCAAAGTAGCTTGTTTTCTTATCTTGTGTAGTTGTGTAGTCTTTTAGCTTTTGCTAGCTTGCTTGTGTGGCTTAGAACTAAGAATTAACTAGAATTGTGTAGGTGGCTTGCCTAAGTTAGTAGTTGCACTAGCATTGCACATTTAGCCATATTTGTTACTAACCTCTTGGCCTAAGTTCTTTGTAGAAATTTTATTAGGCTATTCACCCCCCTCTAGCCATACTTGGACCTTTCAAGTGGTATCGGAGCCGTGGTCACCGTTTAGTCAAGGCTTAACATCCTTCGGTGCATTGAAATGGCTCATATCATATTCAATCATGTTGGGGGCAAACCACCTCACTTTGATGGCACAAGCTCATTTGATTATTGGAAAAGAAAGATGTGGATATATCTTGCCTCAATTCATGAGAAGGTGTGGGAGGTCACCGAGAAGGAATACATTGTGCTTGATCCCGCAAGCCCCACACCTAGAGATCAAGAGAACAACCAATGTAACACAATGGCTCTCAACACCATTTACAATGACATTGACTCATAGGTGTTTGAGCAAATCAAGGATTTGGATAGAGCAAGTGAAGTATGGACAAGATTAAAGCAAACCTATGAGGGCACTTCAACGGTAAAGAGTGCCAAGTTGTACATGCTCAAGGACAAACTCTCAAACTTCAAGATGGATGATGGAGAGAGCATTCCGGAAATGTTCTATAGGCTTCAAGTGATTGTCAATGATCTCAAGGCCTTGGGTGAGAAAACAAGTGATGAGGACTTCTCTCACAAGTTTCTCATGTGCTTGCCCAAGAGGTTCAAGACATTGAGAACTATCATCTTCCGAGGTGGCTTGAAGGGTGTCACTCCAAATGAGGTTCTTGGTGATGTGATGACCGAGGATCAATACAATGAGAAGAGTGATAGTGAAGAAGTGAAGAAGGAGGATGACAAGAGAAAGAAGACCGTGGCATTCAAGTCCACCACCTCTTCTTCTAAGAACAAGGGCAAGGGCAAGAAAGTACAATCTAGTGATGATGATGCATCTAGCCTTAATAGTGACGATGAGGCACTAGCTCTCTTTGTGCGCAAGTTTGGAAGATTCATGAAGAAGAAGGGCTATGGTGCTAGAAAGAGAAGAGACAACTTCAAAGGCAAGAATGTAGTAAGGAAGTGCTACAATTGCAAGAGCACGGATCATCTTGTGGCGGATTGTCCTAATGCTAGTGATGATGAAGATGATTACAAGAAGAAAGGCAAGAAGGACAAGAAGGACAAGGTGGAAAAGAAGGAGAAAAAGAAGTTCAAATTCTCCAAAAAGAAGGGTGGATCCTATGTGGTGACATGGGATAGTGATGCTTCCTCCAATGATGATGACTCTAGTGATGATGATGAGAGGAAGACATCCAAGAACAAGGCCATGGCATCTATTGCTATCAACAAGAGGTCTTCATCATTTGACTCTTCATGCTTCATGGTTAAGTCCACCAAGGTAAAATACGATGACTCAAGTGATGATGAAAAAGATGATAATGATAGTGATAGTGATGATGATGAGCCTAGTGTAGCACAACTCATGGACATGTTAGAGCAAGCCGAATATCTTATTAGCTCTAAGTCTAAGAAGTGCAAAGAATTGTCCAAGAAATTAAAAACTCTTGAACAATCTTTTGATGAGCTAAGTGCTTCTCATGAGTGTCTAAAGGAAGACCATGAGGATCTCAAACTAGCTCACACCAAGCTTAAGAAAGCTCACTCCTCACTCTTAGAGCTAAGCAAGGTAGAGGATGTTGCTATAACATGTGATGTGGGTGTAACTTGTGATCTAATGAATGAATCAACTAATGAAACACTTGTTGCAACCACACCTAATAATACTAGCTTTTCATCATCATCCACTTCTACTTCTACCTTCACTACTAGTGTTGATCCAACACTAAAAGTTGAAAATGAGAAATTAAAGAAGGAAGTGGACAAGCTAACCCGCGCATTAAGCAATGTCTATGGTGGGGATGCCCGCTTGCCACAATGCTTGGGTAGCCAAAGATATAGTAACTCTAAGAAGGGACTTGGCTATACTTCCAAGAAAGGCCAGGCGGCCTTTGTAACTCCAAAGCCTAGCTTTATAAGGAGCAATGGTCGGTTTTGCTACAAGTGCAAGCAAGTTGGGCATATTGAGGCAAATTACATCACTAACAACAAGAACAAACAAATAAAATTTGCAGTGCTAAATCTATTAGACTTGATTCTTGTTACATGCTTACCAAGGGTGAGAAAGGTGTCAAAGTCAAATACATTGGTACACCTAAAGAGAGCCCAAGGTTGAAGGCTATTTGGGTACCAAAGGCTTTGGTTGCTAACCTCCAAGGACCCAAACAAATATGGGTACCTAAAAAACATTGAATTGTTTTGTAGGTAAATTACAAAGTCAGAAGGAGGCATTGGGTTCTTGATAGTGGGTGTTCTCAACACATGATCGGTGATTCAAGAATGTTCTACCAAATCAATTTTAGTGGCAATGAGTATGATAGTATCACATTTGGGGATAATAGCAAAGGCAAGGTCAAGGGTGAAAGATTGCAATATCAAATGATCTAAGCATCTCCAATGTGCTATTAGTTGAGAGGTTGAATTTCAACCTATTGTCGGTGGCTCAACTTTGTGATCTTGGTTTCAAATGCATCTTTGGTGTTGATGATGTGGAAATCATTAGTGTGGATGGGTCAAATTTGATATTCAAGGGATTTAGATATGAGAATCTCTATCTAGTGGACTTTGGTGCTAGAGAGCAACACTCATCCTAAGAAGAGCATGATGAGCACATGCAAACCATTTGAGTTATTGCACATGGATTTGTTTGGACCAACTACATATACAAGCATTGGCGGTAACAATTATGGTTTGGTGATAGTGGATGACTCCTTAAGATACACAAGGGTTTTCTTTATAAATGACAAAAGTGATGTTTATGGTATCTTCAAAACTTTTGTCAAGAGAAGTTGCAATGAATTTGAAACAACCATCAAGAGGGTGAGAAGTGATAATGGTAGTGAGTTCAAGAACACAAGAGTTGATGAGCTTTGTGATAACTTAGGAATCAAACATCAATTCTCGGCTAAGTATACACCTCAATCAAATGGCCTAGTTGAAAGAAAGAATAGGACTCTCATTGATATGGCAAGATCTATGCTTACTGAGTATAATGTGAGTCAATCTTTTTGGGTCCAAACAATCAACACGGCATGTTACTACTCCAATAGACTCTATTGCCATCCTATGTTGGAGAAGACTCCATATGAGATCTTGAATGGAAGAAAGCCAAATATTGCATATTTTCGGGTGTTTGGTTGTAAGTGCTACATATTAAAGAAAGGAGCTAGATTGAGCAAATTTGAGAAGAAATGTGATGAGGGATTCTTGCTTGGTTACTCCACCACTAGTAAAGCTTATAGAGTATGGAACTTGTAAAGTGGTCAACTTGAGGAAGTTCATGATGTTGAATTTGATGAAACTAATGGGTCTCAAGATCAAAATGAGAATCTAGATGATGTGAGTGGACCTCAATTGGCAAAGGCTATGCAAAAAAATGAACATTGGTGACATAAGGCCGACTCAAGTGGTTGACATAAAAGATGACAAAGATCAAGTGCAAGTTCCTTCAAATGATCAAGCTAGTGACTCTCAAGTGCAAAATCAAGATCAAGCTAGTTCCTCTCAAGCAAATCAATCAAATGCACAATCAAGCTCAAGCAATCAACCTCAAGTGCTTCAACCCACAAACATTGCAAGAGATCATCCTTTGGACCAAATTGTTGGTGATATTCAAAAGGGTGTGCAAATAAGATCAAGACTAGCATCATTTTGTGCTCACTATTCATTTGTCATTTGAAGAGCCGGAGAATATTGAGAAGGCATTGAAAGATAGTGATTGGGTAAATGCTATGCATGAAGAGCTCAACAATTTTGAAAGAAATGAAGTTTGGGAATTGGTAGAGAGACCAAAAAACTATAATGTTATTGGCACCAAATGGGTATTTAGAAACAAGCAAGATCAAGATGGTGTTGTAATAAGGAACAAGGCAAGATTAGTGACACAAGGGTACACTCAAATAGAAGGATTGAACATTGGTGAAACCTATGCTCTGGTTGCAAGATTAGAAGCAATAAGAATTCTTCTAGCATATGCTTGTGCTCACAACATCAAGCTCTACCAAATGGATGTCAAAAGTGCATTTCTCAATGGATTCATCGATGAGTCAGTATATGTTGAACAACCACCCGGTTTTGAAGATGAGAAGAAACCAAATCATCTGTACAAGCTAAGGAAAGCACTCTATGGTTTGAAACAAGCACCAAGGGCATGGTATGAGAGGCTAAGGGACTTTCTCCTCTCTAAAGGTTTCAAGATGGGCAAGGTTGACACCACTCTATTCACCAAGAAGGTTGATGGTGACTTGATGATCATTCAAATCTATGTTGATGACATTATCTTTGGATCAATAAGTCAAGCTTTGTGTGCGGAGTTTGAAAAGATGATGGCTAAAGAATTTGAGATGTCTATGATGGGTGAACTCACATACTTCCTTAGACTTTAAATTAAGCAAATGAAGAATGGCACATTCATAAGTCAAGGCAAGTACACAAGTGACATGATCAAGAAGTTTGGAATGCAAGATGCAAAACAAATAAGCACTCCCATGGGGACTAATGGAAGCTTGGATGAATATAAAGGTGGCAATATGGTTGATCAAAAGGCATATCGGTCTCTAATTGAAAGTTTTCTCTATGTCACCGCATCAAGACCGGATGTCATGTTTAGTGTGTGCATGTGTGCTAGATATCAAGCATCTCCTAGAGAGAGTCATATGAAGGCCGCAAGGAGGATATTGAGATATTTGAAGCACACTCAAGATATTGGATTGTGGTACCCCAAGGGTGCAAAATTTGAGTTGATTGGATATGCCGATGCGGACTATGCCAGTTGCAAGATAAATAGAAAGAGTACATCGGGCACATGTCAACTCTTGGGAAGATCTCTTGTCTCATGGTCATCCAAGAAGCAAAATAGCATTTCACTCTCCACCGCCGAAGCCGAATACATTAGTGCGGGGAGTTGTGCTCAACTCTTGTGGATGATGGTAACTTTGAAAGATTATGGAATTAACTTCAAAAAAGTGCCACTTCTATGTGACAATGAGAGCGCCGTCAAGCTAACTCAAAACCCGGTCCAACATTCAAGAACCAAGCATATTGATGTAAGGCACCATTTTATCCGGGATCATCAACAAAAGGGTGACATTGACATTCAAAGTATTGGAACCGATGATCAATTGGCCGACATACTCACCAAGCCACTAGATGAGAAGAGGTTTTGCAAGCTTAGAAATGAATTGAATATTCTTGATTTCTCCAATATGAGTTGAGATCATCCCCACACATATATGATATGCCTCTACTTCGACAAAGCAAGTTAAAATTGTTTGACATAACATCATACTTGCTAGGACATGTTTAGAGCATATAGACATATTCACCTCTTAGGATCATTCATGAAAATTAAAATGTTTTTGATGGATATATGCTACCACTATTTCCTTGTTCGATTGTATAATCTAGTGGTAACATATGACATGCATGTGTGCTTAATCCCCTAGTGTTCAATCTAGTTCATTAGCTCAAGGTGTATAACTTAACATGGGCAAGATAACCCCTAGTGGCGTGAAGAAGCTTGTCCTTGGATCAAATTTAGTTATATATCCTAGGCAAGTGCACTAGATTAAGCCAAAGTAAAAAAAAATCAACTCTCTTTCCACAATCAAATGAACTTGACTAACTATCTCTACTCCACTTAACCTTTTTGAGCAATTGTTGACAAAGGGGGAGAGAAAGTTACAAAAGAAAGAGAAGGTGCGATAAACCATCATTAGGCCAATGATGGGAGAGCAATAGGCCAAAGGAAAGGGGTAATTAAAATTTTTGAAGTACACAAGTAGGGGGAGCAATCACATATGCAAGTTGTGCATTTGGATGGGCATTAATCATATGATTGCTCATTGCATTTGTATTTACTTTCTTATACATGCTTGTGTGGTGTATTGCTAGTAGTAGGATTTGAATAATGATTTGAACAACTAGCATGTGTAGGTGTAACTAGTTGGTCGTATTTCTTCAAATGGTTACTAGAGCTTACTTATAATGTGATCTCATGGTATGCTCTAGTATTTGTGACCTTCTAGTTACTAAGGTGCTAAGGATGGTGTACATGGCAACTCCGATGGTATCACGCTTCAAAGGTCGATTCTATACACCATTAGCACAATTTTGGTAGAATTACTCTCTATTCAATACATATGTGCTAGCTTTCAATCCAAACTCGATGCACATATGTAGGGGGAGCCAATACAACCAAAATAGAACTTATGATGATTGTCAAAATCCTTTCATGATCTACTCATGGACAAGCATGATAAGTTTAAAATCTTAATGCATATTTCTTTTGTAAATGGGTTGTCATCAATTACCAAAAAGGGGGAGATTGAAAGACCCTAGTTTGATTTTGGTAATTGATGAAACCTAGTTACTAATCTAAGTGCTAAGTATGTGTAGCCAAGAGTAGATTAGCGATAAGGAGGAAGATGACATGAGCTAAAGTGAAGATCAAGATGAAATGATCAAGGAGAAAGAAAATGGCTTAAAGAAGGAAAGCTAGAGGCTAAGGTATATCAAATAGGGATTTTCTTTTAGTGATCAAGACTCCAAGTGGGAGTGATCACATTTAGGATAGATAGCCGACTATCAAGGGGAAAACTAAGCTATTGGATTACTTTCAAGTGCTCTAGGTTGCATCTTATGTGCATTGATCTAACCAACCTAGAGAACCTCTTTGAAAACCCTTGAAAAATATTTGCAAAATGCTAACACACTGTGCACAAGTGTTGGAGACCTTAAGTGTTGGCACATAGAAGCAAGGGGTGAGAAATAGACTTGAAAAACGCTGAAAAAGGAGTATCGGACCGTTTGCCAACGTAGCATCGGACCATTGGGTAGCGTCTGACGCCTAACTCTAGCTCTAACTGTTGCTGAGCGTCGGACTATCGTTTTGAGAGCGGCGGACTATTCAGTGACAGTCCGACGACTCGTCGCGGCGAGGCGCGCGGCGTGCTCTGGTCACGGCGTCGGACAGTTCGTTTTAGTCCGACGTTGCGCGTCAGACGGAGTCCGACGCACTTTTAGCGCTCTGGAACCTCTCTGGAAGCGTCGGACCGCTGAGATCTTTAGTCCGACGCCTTCTCCACGCAGAGTCCGACGGTGCTGTGAATCTAACTGTGGTGGCGTCAGACTCTGGAGTTTAGTCCGGTGCCTGAGCGTCCGACGGTAGTTAAACGCGTGAAATCAGTTGACCGTTGAGATCGGACGAACGACGTTTAAACCTGTTGACACGTGGCGTGCATCCGAGCGTCGGACGCTGGCGTTTAGTCCGACGGATTCAGTCCGACGGTAGCGTCCGACGACATAAAATCGTGTTTAACGGCTGTTTCGAGTGGTGTAACGGCAAGATTTGCATTTGGGGGTATTTATACTCCCTCCCTGGTCACTTGGTGACACTCTTACACACTTGGATTATTGTCATACACTTTGTTGCATTCTAGCCTCCCACTCTCTCACTAGTTCATCATCTTGATCATTCTTAGTGAGATTGAGTGAACCTCAAGTGCATCATTGCTTGTGATTTGCATTCTAGAGCACTTGACAGCAAGCCTTGGTTCAGTTCTTATTCTCTTGGGACATTGCCGTGTCCCTAGACGGCTTGGAGGAGAAGAAGGTGTGGAGAAGCTTGGTGATTGTGCTTGCCCACACCCAGCAATTGTGAGGGGTTCTTGTGCCTTCCCCGAGCGGAGTGCTCAAAGGTAACTCTAGTGGATTGCTCGTGTCTTTGAGTTACTTCCTCCGTGGTAGGTTATTGTGGCGCCTAGTGTAGGCTCGGTGTGTGATACCGATTAGCCACCGAACCACCGGTTGAAGTCGACACAACGAGGACGTAGCGTGCCAGCAAACACGTGAACCTCGGGGATAAATCTTGGTGTCTCTATTGATTTCCTCACCTTCGAGTGAGTGACTTATTGATTGTCCCGGTGATTGGCTTCCTCACAAGGCAAAGATTTAATCGACGATCATTCCTTTCTTATTCTTGTGCAAAGTAGCTTGTTTTCTTGTCTTGTGTAGTTGTGTAGTCTTTTAGCTTTTGCTAGCTTGCTTGTGTGGCTTAGAACTAAGAATTAACTAGAATTGTGTAGGTGGCTTGCCTAAGTTAGTAGTTGCACTAGCATTGCACATTTAGCCATATTTGTTACTAACCTCTTGGCCTAAGTTCTTTGTAGAAATTTTATTAGGCTATTCACCCCCCTCTAGCCATACTAGGACCTTTCAGCGGCGCTTGAGGATCCGCTCGGTCCGCCCACTCGATCCAGGAGGCGGTCAACTCCCGAGGCCGGGGCTGCCTCAATGCCAATGCCCAGGGGCCTTCCTCACGAGTGCGGGGAGCCCCAGCGTCGACATCCACGATGATCGAGCCCGCGGCGGCAGGCTCCCTGGGGGCGGCATCGGCTGACGCTCCCGAGGTGCGTCCAGGACTGACAACCGAGGCCTCGGGAGCCCATGCTGGCGCTGCTTCCAGGTCGATGACGGGCGCGACAACGGCAGCCACGGCCGAAACGGCCCCTCCCGAAGGAGGAACCTCGGACACCACGATCGGACCCGTGGGGGGACGAACTTCCTCGTCTGTCGATCGGGCGCTCCCCCCGGTCGTGTCGTGGCCCTACGCCTTCAGGACCTTCAGGTGCGACATCTGGAGGTCCAACCCCGAGCGCTTCCTAAAGCAGAGAAGGAAGAAAGGAACGTTCAAACAAGATCTTCGATGAAAGAAATAACAGGTAAAGACACCTACCTCGTCTTAGGAACCACCCACCTCTTCTTTGCCGCCCCCGCGCTCGGCGAGATGACGGACGGCGTGGGCTGTGCCGACGGCGGAGGAGTGGGCACCACCTCGGCGTCCGGGCTAGCACCGCCCTGAGACGAGGGCCCCGCCGGGGCACCGGAGGTCGCCTCGACGTCGCCGTCCCTCGGCGGGGAAGCTTGAGTCTGGGAGGACCCCAGCTCAAGTTTCGGCGTCTCGGCGCGCTCGGCTCCGGCTCCGACGGTGTCCGCCCACCGCTCCCCCCGCCTTCGGCCGTCGCGCTGATCAACGACGCGTCGGAGGGGAGGGTGCGCGGAAACAGGATCCCCCCGGTCCCGCCGACAGCAGCCAGGCTTGGCTCGGGTGCTGGGTCCGGGCCCGTTTTCGGCCTCTCTAGCGAGCCCATGCGGCCGCTCGAAGGCGGAGCCGCGGCTCCGGTAGTCACGCTGCCAGAGACCGAGCCTTCAGACGCGAACTCCGGCAGTTTTGCCTGAGGGCTTGGGTCACGAGCCCCGGCACATCCGCCGGCGGACGCCGACATTGGAGCCTTCCCAGGCTCGTCGGCGCCCACCGCGGGCTTTGTGGCCACAAGGGGCCGGTCCAACACTGTGAAATCAAAATCTTCTTCTTCTTCTTCATCCTCCTCGTCATCTTTGTCGGAGAAGGTGTCCTCCTCTGGCTCCCCCACCTCCTTACATCAACGGCGGCGCTGGAAGGATTCGTCCGTCCTCCGAGCCCTCTTCTGCTTCAGCGCAGTCTTCCGGTCCTTCTCCGCCTTCGCCGCCTCGTCCCGAAGGCGGTTCTAGGTTCGCTGAACCTTATCCTCCGGGACAGGCGGAAGGGAAGGCTTCCCGGTCCTCGAAAGACCCTGCAACGAACGAAGAAGGAAATCAGGAAAAAGACAGAGGAACCACAAACTTGACGGAGCGGATGATGCTCACCAGCGTGATGAAGCCCGTGCGGGGGCGCATGGGTATCCAGTTCACCTCGTCCCAGGTATGGTAACCACCCACCATGTACTTGACACGGCACATCACCTCTTGTCGGCCGATGTCCTGGTGCAGCATCGCCGTGCCCTCCCGCGGCGTCTCGATGAGCATCTGGTTCAGCGCCAGCCAGCGGTCCATCAGCGGCAGCACCGTCCACGCATGGAACTGCGCCGCCACGGTGGCTCCCGTGAGACCCCGGTCGTGCAGTGTCTGGAGCGCGCTGAAGTAGCGTCAAGGTGCTTGGCCTCCTTAGCCGGGCACCCCCAATCCCACTGAGGGAGGGGAGCGATGAACGCCCTTCCCGTATACTTAGGGAAGGTGTCCCCGTCGTTGCGAAGGTAGAACCAGCCGTGGTGCCAGCCCTTGTTGGAAGAGGGGGCCTTGCAGGGGATGTACTCGCCGGAGCGGATCACGAAACCGTAGCCCGCCCAAGCGCGGGATCTCCTGCGGCTTCTTCGAACCGGCCGCCTTGGTGTACCAGTCGACGCGGGAGATACGGCGCCATAGGTTCCAGTGCGGGGGTACCCCGAGGTAGCCCTCGCACAGGGCGGCGAAGACCGACGCCTGTGTGATGGAGTTGGGGGTGAGGTTGTGGAGCTCCAACCCGTTGTTGAAGAGCAGCGCCCGGCAGAAGCGGCTCGGCGGTGACCCGAGCCCGCGCTCGTGATAAGCGATGAAGCTCACCACGTACCCCTCATCGGGTTTCGGCTCATCGTGGTCGTCCGACAGCACGACCCACTCCGGGCGCTCCGCATCGGTGCGGGGGCGTAGGAGCCCTAGCTCCACGAGCCGCTCCAGATCCCCCTCCGCCACGGCGCTGCGCGGCCACGGCTCCAACCTAAGAATGCCAGCGGCGGCGGCAGCGGCATCGGTACGAACAGGGGAGGAAGTCATGGCAAACTGGGGAAGAGGAGCGGCGGAGAGACAAAGGATGTCGGCCGCGGCGGCGCTTCTCACTCGAGCGAGCAGCGAAGGCGAGAAGGTGGACGGCAGAAGCAGGAAGGCGAACGGCTGCGTGAGCAAATGGCTAGGGTAGAAAGAAAAAATCACGAGTTTTTCTTATATACCCAGGCGACGGATCGTGGGAGATGCGGGGAATCTGCCGCATTAACTGTGCGGGGGCCCGCCACGATCCCCGTATCGCCGCCGGCCTCGCGCACGCAACTGCATTGACTGCCCCGAACCGTCGCGTCCGTCAGGCTGCGCACCTCAAAAGGTGAGCTGAATCATTACATCCACCCGCCTCGATTCCACCGATTCATTCTCCTTCTCGATGAAGGAACCTCAGGCTCGGACGCCCGTTACGTTCCCGGGGGATCGAAGACTGGCCCACAGTGGCTCGAACAGTCGCCCCAAGGAAACCGATTAGGGATAGCTAGCGGATGGGTCACGAAAATGACCAGTATCCCGACGCCCGAGCGTCACAAGGGACATCCCACACTGTGTCCAAGTCCTAGTACTGAGTCGATTACGTGGAATCCCTCCGTGGGAGGCATCAGGCCCTCGGGACCCGTCGAAGGGACCCGACATCCACTAATTGACCCTCAGGGAACATTTGGAGTGTGCTTACGCCACTAGCCGACCCCCAACGAACGGGGCACGGACCTCCACTTAGACCAACCCGTTTGTAGCTCACCGGAAATGTTGACTCGTGCCCCAACGGGGAAGTCGAGCAGGACCAAACCTTCCTCTTCCCGAAAAAAGAGCGTGAAGGTCGAATAAAAAAGGCAGGGAAAAGCCCGATCGACCTTCAATACGAAAACGGAGGCTCGGGAACTTACCCTGCACTTTGGAAAGACCACCGAACGACCTCCATTATACGATGGGAGGCTCGGGGGCTCCGCTTCCAAGGGAACAACTCCCCTAAATAAATCAAAAAACACCCGAGGACTAATAATCACGATTTTAAGCCTTTGGAGGGATATAACATCCCTCCAAAGCCTCGGGGGCTACACCCAGCGGGTGCGCTCGCGCGCACCCACCGGAAAAAACAACCTATACTTCATCTCCTTGATATGAAGAACCAGCTTGAACCTGTGGAGGAGTGCCTTCACTCTGCCACAGGCTCGGGGGCTACTGTCGGGTACCAAAGTTTGGGGTACCCAACTTCGATGCAAAAACACACATTTCCAACACAGCCCGGCCCAGGTAAGGCCAGCGGAAGCCCACGAAGGCCGTGCCTACGGAGGCCCATGACGATGCTGCATCAACGCCAACCTACCCTCGGGAAAGCTCGGGCGCCAATTCTCCGATTCGCCCGAGCCTCCCCGAGAGAGCTCGGGAAAGCGGCACCCTCGGGCGCCAATTCTCCGATTCGCCCGAGCCTCCCCGAGAGAGCTCGAGAAAGCGGCACCCTCGGGCGCCAATTCTCCGATTTGCCCGAGCCTCCCCGAGAGAGCTCGGGAAAGCGGCACACTCGGGCGCCAATTCTCCAATTCGCCCGAGCCCCCCGGGAGAGCTCGAGAAAGCGGCACCCTCGGACGCCGATTCTCCGATTCACCCGCTTCCCCATCCCCCTCGAGCGCAATCTCTCAAAGGCATCCAATGCACAGGTAACGTCAGCGGAGCAATCTTGGACCACAAGAGACCTCTCTGACCACTTTACAAGCACTGTCCCGTCAGGCGAGATTCTCGACGTGACTGTGCTTCGCACGCGCACGACGGCCATACCACCTGTCAGGATTTCCTTGGCAACGGATTTGATGGACCCACTACAGCCATCCTCTCCACAGTATGGTCTATAGTGCGCCGCCCCTTTTCCCGCCAGGATCTACCAACTACGACTACGACAGTCCAAGCGCCTGACGAACAAGCTACGCAAGAATGGGAAAGGTGCCTACTGCACTGTCCACTCGAAAGGACAAGCACGCCTTCCATCCGAGCCCACCTGACCCTTGGGAAACACTGTCCGGAAGCCAAAAATGTGTCCGAGGAGAGATATCACCCTGCTCCGTTCCATCACGCCTCCAGGAGTCCCGAGCCTCGGGAGACAACGCCCCGAGGCGACTCACCCTCTCGTCACATCGTGCAGGTAGACGGCCATCAGGTGTGACACCACGCTATGCCATAATCCGACGACTGTTGCCACCTTGAAACTCACCAAGATCGTACAAACTACTACGGCCATACCCCTGAGACGCGGAGACAAGACCGTAGCTGACGATAGTCAAAGAGACAACAACTCCCCAGTGTAACATACATGGTAATGTACGCGCTGCCCTTGCCTCTCCCTTGTGACTATAAAAGGGAGAGCAGAGGCCAGTCTGAGAGGGCTGAGCTCCTCCAGTTCACAAGCTCTCGCACACACCACAACCCGGGTTTTCCGACAACCAAAAATTTGAGCTTTTTAAAAATTTTCATGCAAATGTGTGCAACATGTAGTTTCTTAGCTTAACCACGACTAACGCACTAACAACCGTTGCATACATATAGAATTGCTTGTAAGATTTTATTAGAGCTCCATAGTCGGTTTAGGGTTTTCGTCTCGGAGAGCACAAATTCTTAGCGATTTCCCCTGAGTCTACTTTCAATCTTCTAGTATTCTTTCTGATCTCTCGTCGAATCTCTCTCAAGAAGTCATCCCAATTTTTCCCCCTTCTGTTCTTGTCACAAATCCACTCGAATCTCAAATTCATCAAAACAGTAGAGGGAATAATTAAGAAGTATAAAAAGGAAAATCCTCCTATTTCTTCCACCACCGGCCCACCATTTTCTTGGCCCAAAGCAGCAGCAAACCCAACCGGTGCCTTTTTCCTCCACCAAACCGCGGCCCACACGCACAGCAGCCAGCCCACTCGCCCCTCCATTTTCCCCAGGCTACGCGGCCCAGCACAGCCCGTACACGCGCGCTCGCGGCCCACGCTGGCCCGCTAGCCGTGCCCTCCTAAACCCTAGGCACCGCTCCCTTCCCTGGCCGCCGCCGCCGCCGCCTGGAGAGCCACACGCGCCGCGCCCCGGCTTCCGTGCTAGATGAGCTCCACAGGTCCCTATGCATGCACGGACGACGAGGATGACCGTAGCACCTCTCGAACCCTAGCGCCGCGCGTATAAAATGCCCACGACCGCCATCACCCTCTCGTTTTTCCTCTGTAGCCGCCGCCGCCCTCTGCCACTTCCAGCTCGCCGCCGTTGGGAGGCTGAACGTCTCTGCCGTGGCCTCTGGGCCACGCCTCGCCGCTGGACCACACCGCCGGCATCACCTCGCCATGTCCAGGGCACGACGCGACGTCGCCGGCGCCACCACAAGCAACAACAGCACCGTGCCGGCCCTGCCTTCCCGCCGTCATGCCTCGGCCACCATCGTCCTCGAGCCATCACCACGTGACCGGCGCCGCCGAGCTTCGTCTCGCCGTTCCTGTAGCCGTGACACCGCCAAGCCACCCCGGCCAGAACCACATGGCGACCCCGCAGCGACGTCCACTTCGACTCCGCGCTCGTGCTGTCCGCGAACGCCATGGACACGACTGCAGCCCGCCTCGACGTCGTCCGCTGCAGCCTTGCTGGGATCCCCGACGTTGAGCACTTCACCGTGGCCCCGCCTCGTCCCTGTCCGTGCACGGCCTCGCCGCTGGCAACACCGGCCGTGACGCACCGAAGCACCACCCGCCGTTCCCGAGCCGCGGCGGTGACCATGCTGGAACACAACGCCACCACCTCGATGGCATCTCCCTCGTCGTCCCCTGCACCGAGCGCCACCGACCGAGCCGGCCACGACACGGCAGCACCGCATCCGGCTGCGCCACCGCCACGACCGCGCGTGGCCACGCTGCCCGTCACTGTGGCAGCGGACGCGCTCTCCCTTGCCACGATGATGAGCCGGCCTCGGCTCCACCCTACCAAGACGTGCCCGCGAAGCCACTGCAGCACGAACCGCGACCACGATGAACCCACGAACTCGCTGGTGAGCACCGAAGCTAAGCCCCCTCCTTTCCCTTTGCTGCTGCCATAGTGCATTTCTGAAACGGCCTTCGCGTCGCTGTTCCTCACTACTGCAGGAAAACGGCCACTCTGCAGAACCCGTCGTCGGAGCCTCGACCTCACCTCGCCTTCACCACAAAGCAGCGCTGCCGGCAACGAGTCCAACCCGCGTCAAGCGATCTGCCATCCGTAAGCTCTCGGTGAGCTGACCAAAGACAAAACACTTCCAACCCCTGCTGCCGGTGAGATGCCGATGAACCTTCCACCTTTACCCCTACCTACCTGCTGCCGGCCCAAGGCCGATGATCCCTCCCTGTGTCCGGCCTTCGAGCCATGTTTTCTGTAGGGACCTCGTCGACTGTGTGGAGCTGACATTAGTAGGCACGATGCACGCACACACACTCGCCGTGTCCTTTTGTGGCACTCATGCACACCGGACTAAACCTAGCCAACCGGATGACAGACCATGAACGCTTGGAACAACCATGTCGGGCATCGCCGTCGCATGTACCTTACCATTTGACATCAGCCTTCATGCTGCGAATCCATGCCTTGTTAGGAACCCAGCCATGCTCCGCCACCACCTGGCCACTTGACGCCACCTCCAGCCAGCCTCCGCCCAGCCACAACCTTGTTCGACCAGCCATAGCCTCGCCCGGCCAGCCACGGCCAGCAAGCAGCAGGCCACGACTAGCCGCAGCAAGCCATAGCAGGCCAGGAGGCACCAGCAGCTGGCCAAGAGGAGCCGGGACATGTAGCAGCTGGCCAAGAGGAGCCAGGACATGTAGCAGCAAGCCTCGCCACTTTCCTTTGACGCTGACCCTGTCTGGCCTTCGTGTCGTAGCTCCGTTGCTAGATCTTGAGGCCCCGTAGATGATGTTGGACTGTTGAGAAGCCAAGTGATATACGTTGCTGGACTATTGAAGAGCCTTTTCTCTTACATCCTATGCTCCTGTCCTCCATATTGTATACCTGTCCTTATGATCCGTCTGTTCAAATATCTATTGTACCCTATCTTTACGATCTGTCTGTACATGTATCTGTTGCACCCTATCCTCACGATCTGTATCTGTAATACAGGATCCATCCCTCTTCGTGCTAAGGAATTGTGCTACTCCGCTGTCTTATAATGTGTCGTTTGAGTCGTGTCATTGGATCTTAATGATTGGTTGTTCTTATTGTTTGTCTGCGTGCCGTGCCTTCGAGCTGGTTGTGGGATCGTACTTTATTCAGATATTGCGATCGCGGGATTCGTCTCGCCATGGCCATAATGCTGAATGTAACTTGACCTCGCGTTGCCACTCCCTGACTTTTCGTGCTTGACCCTCGTATGCTCGTACCCTGCGCGACCGTCGCATTCCTCTGGTTCTTGCGGTGACAACCGCATCGCTATGGATCCGAGTAATGTTTTAGTGCCAGTGCACCCAGGTCGTGGTACCCTATGAGTGGTTCGCGCACTTGCGTATTTTACATGTCGCTCTCTTCTGACGCTCCGTCTATTCTGTGGCGTGCGTGTTGGAAGAAGTAGACCACTGCTGTTTTATGTTTCTCACTCTTCGCTCCTGTATAGCCCGCTCTATTTGATCCCGACTTGTTCATGGCGACTGGATCAAAGATCGGACTAACTCGTTTTAGTTAGCAAAGCGATAGACTATATCAAGTTCTCGGATCTATACGAGTCGACTCGATCGACTACTTAAAACCATCTTCAGTGAAGATGTGACTGAGAATATGATATAGATGTACTTGGCTAACTCCTCTCTCTCTGGATTCTTGGTGTTTAAGCACATGTATGATTGTACCCGTTTGAATCACAGCCTTGGTACCCTACATGTGGATTAAACACTCGTACTATTTTGTGCAACATTTATTGTTAGAAATTCCTTGTTCTTTCCTGCTGATCGGCCGTCCTCCGATCCCCGTCTTCCCCGTGGCGTACGGATCGGAAGAACGTGTGCCGTGCTGTTTGCTATGGATAAGCTTTGGCCTAAACCATTTATTATAAAGCCATATTGGCTTGGCTGTGACTTATGCTTGTGCTTAGCAAACCACCACTCCTGTTTCTTTGGCCTGATGAAATTGGACATACGCCGAGAGGGCTAAGACGTGTACCTTTTATTATTTCTTTGCTGTTAATGGGTCTCCCCGCGTCCCGTCGTCTTTTGGTGTATTGGGTGTTTTATTGCCTTGTGTTGCTTCGCGGAGTAGCCATTTCCGGATTAACGACGACCGGACTGAGGCTCGCTGGAGGAGGAGAACATGGATGACGACAAGAACTATGGAGTGGATCTAGGAGACCCAGCAGAACGACTACACTAACTGAGGAGTGCTCATACCGCTACTTCCTCGACAACGCAGGTGTCATGGCAGCACCTTCTTTAGAGAATCCTATTAGACATTGCAAATCCAGAACTGCTAGCGCTTTATATTTACTCCTTTGCTAGTATATGATGCATGTTACTACCTAAGCCGTTACTACCCCGCTTGCAACCACTCTACTATACTACCCAGCTTCGCGCTCACGCTCTTTTATACATATTCCTATCTACCTGCTTGCTTGCATGTTACATCACTATATTTATTTATTAACTCCACTCGCATTGTATCTATAATGTGATGCTGGTGGTGAACCCCTAGGAATGGTTTGGCTTGGGATGCCGGACTGGTGGTATGTGAGCGTGCTGCGTGTGTCTCGGGTGTGTGGTGAGGGTCGAGTCGACCAAGTGGGATACACGACGAGCTGTGTAAGCAAGTCTTGCCCGGGAGTTGCATCTGGGCATTCCCATGAGAGATACCTGTGGCGGGTAATGGTGTATGAGGAGGTTCTGGGGTAGAAAGCCTGCATGGTTGAAACCCCGTGAACGGAGGTGCCGTGGAGGCACGGGGAGAGTATCCCCTAAGAGAAGATGCCTGCTTGGTCAACCTAGGATCTACTGGTACTCGGGCTCATAGGAATCCTTTACTGCTCACTCGCTTCTGATGGGCGGGAGACGGCTGGACTACTTGGTAGGGCGGTGCCACTACTGCTAGGTTGTGAGGTGATTAGGGTGGGCGGTGAAGGATGTAGGATTCCCGAACCGTCCTAGATGCGCAGTACCACTGATTGGGCCCGGTACTGCGTCTCCCAGTCTCAGCGTTTTGGCGTAAGGGCCGAAGTTACCCAGGGCTGAGTGGTAGGGTGGCATCGACCTAGGCAAGCAAGCACCCGGAATTCTGTCTAGATGTATGTACAACATCGATGATGGCTAATCTTGTGAGTTGTAAAACCTCTGCAGAGTGTTATGGTTGATCGATCGATACATATGCCGACTCATCGGCTATGGACCTTTCCTGTGGTCTTCTACTGGTGTAGTGAGTGGTATTCTTTTCTCCCTCTGGATAATGATTGTCCCGTAGTGTGCCCGAAGTGGCAGTGTGCCGTTGAGGCAGGACCCGAGAGGGAGTTGGGCCTGTCGACTGAGCGTGAGGTGTGTGTGTGTGAGGTGGTGTATGGGTGGGATGATGGATTTGGGATAGTCTGATGGGAATTGATGATATGGGTTAAAACTTGATAAACTATTATGATATTATTACTTGATACTACTTTGCATGCGCTTAGGATGCAAACCACAGCCAAATGTTAGGATCGCCAGATCCTTTGTTTTCTCTTTTCCACTAAAACTCATCGGTGCTGACCATGGCCTGCGCATATCTGGCGGTGTGCAGATTGCCTGACTAACAGAGATATTGAGATAAGAAGTATTAGAAGGTCTCGTGCCTACGCTCAAGTTTGGTTCAGGACATGAAGACTACGCTGCTCCAAGATTGACTCTGATGATACCCGTGAAGGAGGAGCCTCCACTCGACAACATATTCCGCCAACTCTGATGATGACTAGATACGCTTCTGCTAGATTAACCCTGTAATAGGTGTATCCTCAAATGAGGTAAAAGTTGTAAAGCTTGTAATCATACGCTGTATGACTGTGATTTCAACTGATATATGATAATGTGATGGAATCAAACTTTGATTTGATCGCATTATAACTCATTCTATGGATTTTCCCTTCGTGGAAAATCGAGGATGTTTCACACCACCCGTAAGCTCAACCGCAAAACACAGATTTACTAGCCGGTGTTAGCCCCGCTAAAACTAGCACCGACACTTATGTAGTGATAGTGTTAGTAGTTTGTTCACATAGGAGTAAGTAGCTCTCAACCTAGGCTACCTTGTGTGTGCAACTAGTGACTTAATCTAGAACGGTTCGGAGGCTTGCATTTTGAGTAGCCTAGCGCATACTTGCTTCGCTATTTGTTATACTAATCCTTTAGTTAAGTATTATTTGTAGAAATTTTAATTAGGCTATTCACCCCCTCTAGCCTCTTTGGACATTTCAAGGGTTTATCACTGCAACTCGACATGGCTAATGAACAAACCTAGCCTAATAGATCAACTGAACCCCACAATCTGTGTGACAAACCCAGCCTAATATATAGATCAACTGAACCCCACACATCGCCCAACAAACCATTAGTCTGGCCAATCATGAGGAGAGGATTTCCAATTGGTCCAGCACAGCAAGAGACGAAAGAACTTCAGAGTGGTGGGATAAAAATAAACAACCTCTATCTGCAGCGTTTGCACTCCTTGGTCCTCGTCACCAACTACCGATTCACCGGCATTTGAGCCTAAGAAGAAGCTAACAGAGAGGAAGACATGGCGACATTGGCGGATCCAGGGGCTGGGGTGGCTGCAACCCTCCTCCCCCCCCCCCTCGCGTGGGCCAGAAATACATGATACATTTTAGCCTAACTTAGCTCAATCACCTTTAAATAGCCCAAAAGCTCCCGTGGGCTAGAAATGCAAGGAAGATTTTAGCCCAATTCATTTTTAAATCCATCGAAAAGCTCTCATGGGCCAAAAATATAATAGAAATTTGAGCCAACTCATCTCTCTATATATTTAGTCCCCCCTTGGGTCGATTCTGGATCCGCCACTGCGCGGCGACACCAGCGCGGATGAAGTCATCGAAGTTTACTGACCCGTCAATGATAGGAGGGCGCTGCCGATAGAGGCTGTCTCGCTTTTAGTGGCGGAGCCAAGATTTTGTATCTAAGTATTCCACTTGTAAAGAATTTTCGGTACAAATATGAACTATATCAGACTGCAGAGATTCATTCAAGATTTCCTCAATCAAGATTATTTTAATATTTTCAAATTAGAAGAAAATGATCTATATACAACCAACTTAAGTAAATTAATATATGTGTAAATTATAATTCTTAAAATAAATTCAATTCTAAGGATCCAAACAGTTCCTTATATAAATTGATGTCTTAGTGATGAATTGATCCATCATCATGATGAAATCATCACCGAAAGTCATATCTCTTGTGGTGTCTTCATTATTTGATTAATCCAATAACATAATGAAAAGCCCTTTATTTTTAAGGTTTGTTGTAAAAAGATCATTTGATCTTGGCATAGGTTTTCTCAAAGTCTAGCTTAAAACCCACTATTATTATTATTATTATTATTATTATTATTATTATTATTATTATTATTATTATTCGTCTAAAATATTTCTTCCTTTCATAAAGTTAAATTAAGACATTTGAATAATTTTTTGGGCCACTAGGGCATATATAAACATTTGGTAGGTGCATGCCATGGTGCATGTGACGACTTGGCGATGGCAACTTGAGACCTTCCCTCACGGCTGTTTAGTTGGGAAAATGGATGAAAATGCACTGTAATACATGGGGAATTTTCTCTAATAAGTGTTCAATCATGACTAAATAGATTTAAAAGATTCATCTCAAGAAAACTAGGTAAAAAATAATAGCTGCTACATCATTTAATAATCCATATATGCGTAAAGGACACTCGATGTGATAGGAAAATAAAAAAATTTATAAACTAAGGCACTGTTTCATTATATTTTAAAATTCTAAGATTTCTGTCACATTGAATATTACGGCACATGTACGTAACGGCACATGTACATAGCCTTAAATGTAGACGGGCCTAACATGGCCACAATAGCACGTCGTGTTCGGCGCGTGTCGACAGACTACGGTACGGCGCCGCATCGGTTGGCAATTCGTCGACACGAGTCAAAGAGGCACTGACCTGACGATATATCAAAAGCAGCACACCGCAGACTTGAATGCAAAGCAAGGGCGAGTGAGGTGAGCTCGTTGGGTAGTGATGGTGGTGGACCCCGTTGCCTTTCTTCGTCCTCTCTCTCCTCTCTCCTCTCTCCTCGCACTGCAGCTGCTGCAACAGCGCAGTGAAGTGTTGTGTTGCGCTTGCGCTTGCTCCACTCCACCAGCATTTTATACCAGCCGCTTGCTTGCCTTTCCCTTTCTTGGTTAGCTCGCCATTTTCTTAATCAGCAATAAACAAAAGCTCACCGAGCTGAGCAGAGCAGCACTGCCACCAGCGAGTGAGCTCCCACTTCCATTGCCTGCTTGCTTGTGCTCCCCTGCATCCAGTCCACCGGGCGCCGGCAACCATGAAGGGCGTCGACGATGCGTTCCTCGGCGTCGGCGACAAGCCGTGCGTACCCCTCCTCTCACCCTCCCCACCTCTCTCTTGTCCTTTCAGTTTTCTTCTTTTACTGTCCTGTTCAGTTGTGTTGTTCTCTGCTAGGACAAGAATCTTAGATTCGGCGGGCCTGCATTTGAATATGCCTCACGCATCCTACTGCTGCCTTTGTTTATTCCCCTTTTTTTTCCTTTATATGTAAGGGATGCCGTCTTTTGCTTAGGAACCAATTATTTATCTGCTAAGCATGATTTCACCCTTTTTGTTATGAAATTGATTCTGAAAGTGAATCAGGGATTGTAGGGGGGAAATGGCTATCATGATGCTGAAACTAAAAGCTGAATGTACCATTTAATCTGGCCAATTTACTTTCTCTATTTCTGTATTACACCTCATGCTCTGTAAAAAAAAAAAAAACCAATGCTGCTCCCATTCCAGAGGGCTGGACATTTGGTGCATTGTTGGGAGCAGTCTGGTCCCAGTGTCAAAATCCCAACACGGCAAGTTCTACACTGGCAGCACCTACATCATACTGAATGTAAGTACTCCTATATCCACGAATTGTTCTCTCAAGTTGTGAAAATTCTATAGCTTGTTGCCAATTTACGCCGCTTGAGCTCACATGTTCTGTGATTTCTCAGACAACTGAGATGAAATCGGGGGTTCGCCGACACGATGTGCATTACTGGGTTGGTGAGGAGGCCAAAGAGGTGTGGGCTCTTGAATCTTGAATTCTTCATGCATAAACAATGGTCCCCCAAATCGATACTTTTGCTTTGCTGTGCCTCTTTTTGCTTATGACTTTGTTTGTGTCCTCTGCATTGCGTTGTGGTTCTGGTCACCTAGGTAGATTGTTTCATGGCCTCAGATAAGGCTGTTGAGTTGGACGCAGCACTGGGCTCCAGCACAGTCCAGTACAAGGAGACACAGGGCGAAGAATCTGACAAGTTCTTGTCATACTTCAAACCATGTTTTATCCCAGTGCAAGGCTGCTTCTTTTCGCACCTGAAAGGATCCGGTGATAGATCCAACGCAACCACGATGTTTAGATGTGAAGGAGAGCATGTTGCCCGCGTCACGCAAGTAAGAGGGCTACTATGTCAAGATTTTCATTTGCTTGCTGAATGCTGATGTGAGACAACCTGCTGTGTTTCGAATCCTGTCTCAGGTTCCGTTTTCGCGGTCCTCTCTGGATCACAAATCGGTCTTTATAGTGGACACGCCGGCAGAGATATTCCTTTTCAGTGGCTGTAATTCTAGTTTGCAAACAAGAGCTAAAGCATTAGATGTTGTTAAGCATCTGAAGGAGAACCGACACTTGGGCAGATGTGAGATCGCGGCAATAGGTACAGCTATGGACAGTTGATCTTGCAAAATAATGGCTGGAAAGATGCTAGCTCCAATTTTATTTACATTGTCACTGATTGTAGAGGATGGAAAGCTTGTTGGTGATCCGGTTGCTGGAGAGTTCTGGAACCTGTTTGGAGGCTATGCGCCTATTCCTCATGATTTACCTGACACAGTCAAGGAAGAGCCACTGACTGCACCATCCAAGAAACTTTTTTGGTAACTACTCCCCTGCTTAGTTCAAACTTAACTTGCCTGAAGTTGCACGTCGCGAGATGTTTGGTATGCTTTCCTGCCTGCAGGATCAGTAAGAGAAACCTTGTTCAACTGGAGGCACATTTGTTGGATAGAGAAATGCTGAACTCAGACAGAAGTTACATGCTGGACTGCTGCACCGAAATATTCATATGGATGGGGATGACAACACTTGTTTCAGAGAGGAAGTCATCTGTCACTGTCTTAGAAGTAATAAGTAGATGAAACTTCACTATATTCCTTTCTTCTATAATTACGGCAGGCATTCAGTATTTTAAACCAATATCTTCTCGTTTCTCTAGGATTATGTGCACTCCCAGGGCAGGTCATTCAATGTTCGCACATTTATAATGACAGAAGGTCATGAAACTGATGACTTTAAGCTGCACTTTCAGCATTGGCCCAAGAATGTTGAGCTAAAGTTATATGAGGCTGGTCGAGAGAAAGTGGCAGGTGTGAGGACCATGGTGATTTTGTCCATCAATTGTTTTCATCTAAACATTGTAAATGTCTTGGTAGGATCTGATGCCAAATCATGATACAGCTATTTTCAAGCATCAGGGCTATGATGTCACCGAAATTCCAGAGGATAAACCTCAGCAGATCATCAGTTCTAATGGCAGTCTGAAGGTAATATTCCCTACCTAGCTGTTGATATGTATGTGGCATTTTAAAAACAAATAACATTCATTGCAGGTTTGGTTGGTGGACCGTGGTTCTGCAAACCTCCTTAGCACTGAGGACCAGGAACAATTGTACACTGGAGATTGTTATATCATACGGTACAGCTATGTTGAAGATGGAAAAGATTACAATCTGTTCTTTGCCTGGTTCGGTAAGAATAGTGTGAAGGTAGGTTCTATGTAATTCCGTGAATGGAACCTACTGATATATCATAGAAAAGGCTGTTAAAAGCATTGCCTATAACTATTAGGATCCAGATCTATTGCTTGCTCTGTTTGCACATACATGTGTGTGTTTTGCATGTTACTTAACTCAGTGCATTTACCTACAGGACGATAGCATGGTGGCAACATCATTAATGTCTAGCATGGCTGATTCAGTCAAAGGGCATCCAGTTGTGGTCAGCTGATTCTGCCTTTCACCCCTAAAAAGTTCCACATATGTTCACTTGCTGTGTTTCACTTTATTTGCAAAATGTATCTAAGGCACAAGTTTTCGAGGGCAGAGAACCAGAATTGTTTTTCTCGGTATTCAAGTCACTAATCATATTCAAGGTATGCAATGCATGTTTATTAGTGTTCTGTTTTGCAGTCAATGCACTTGAATATTAATTAGAAAAATAGGAGCAAAGTGAATGCGTAATATGGAAATTAATACTTCAAGTCAGTGCAAAACTTGGATATTAATACTTGAATTTGTTGTCTTATTTTCTTTCCAGGGGGGCAGGAGTGCTGCATATAAAAGTGCTTTTCTACAGAAAAATCCTACAAATGGATATCATCAGAAGGAAGGAGTCGCCCTGTTCCGTGTTCAAGGCCTTAAACATGATTGTGTGCAAGCCATTCAAGTTGATCTGGTGAGTTTGGTAAAAATAAGGAGCATACACACAATTAGCTTCATAACCTGAATCATACAGACATTACTCTGATTCTGCTCTAAATCTTTTCTTGTGCATGGATTACTTACTAAATGCAGGTTGCAAGTTCACTTAATTCCTCGCACTGTTATATTTTGCAAGACAACGGTTTGTTCCTTACCTGGCTGGGAAGCCTCTCTTCACCAAACGATCATAACGTACTTGACATAATGATGAGAAAGTTGTGTGTAAGGAGAATACGGCATGCAAATCTTTCTTTTCTTCTCAGTGATGGTGTTGAATCGTTACGGACCATATACATTCTCTTCTGAACTATTGTAGCACCATTTTTGCAGCCGATGAAACAGTCCGTGGTAGTCAGAGAAGGCTCTGAACCGGACCACTTATGGAAAGCTTTGGGAGGACGATCGGATTACTCCAAAGAAAAGCGCGTGAAGGGTTGGCCTGCAGATCCACATCTGTACTCTTGTAGATCTGAACAAGGTATGCAGATGTATTTTACACTAAACTTCAGATAATATCATTGCATAGAATGCGTCTCTAAGCCTAAAGGATTATCTCCTTGCAGGTTTGCTCAAGGTGAGTGGTACCTTACTCCTTCCAATGACCGACTAACTAGTGAATCTGAAGCAAATGCCAAGTAAACAGTGTTTTGGTTCATATCTTTAAGGTCAAGGAGGTATTCAGCTTCTGTCAGGACGACCTGGCAACTGAAGAGACATTGATTCTGGACTGCAACGAAGAAATCTACGTTTGGGTTGGGCTACACTCAGACATTACATCCAAGGAGCAAGCCCTCAATATTGGCAAGGTCAATAGTGATTCAGAACTCTGGTTTGTTACTATTGATTCAGTAACAATCCCCGTCGAAACCCGAGTTCTATGTTTGTTTCCACATTCCTGCAGATGTTCCTTCAGGACGGCGTTCTTCACGGTGGAGGAAGATCGATCGAAACGACGGTGTATGCTGTCACAGAAGGGGACGAGCCTGTATTTTTCGCCAACTTCTTCAACAACTGGGACAATTCGAAGCAGCAATCATCTGTAAGTTCAGAGCACACAACGGTGGATAATACAAGATCCCATAAACTGCATCTGCCCAATTCATCAGTGCATAAACAAACTCACCGGATGACAAAGACTGGTTGGTTTCTGTTGTGGACTTGTGGTACATGCAGATGGTTGGCAACTCATTTGAGAGGAAGCTGGCCGTCCTGAAAGGGGTATCTCTAAAACTAGAGGTTTTTCACTGTTTCTGAATTCTTGCCATTGTATTCAACATTTCAACCTCAATCGTTCCATTATTGTCATGGTATTGAGTTGAGACTATTTTGGCTGCCCTTGACGCAGACACCGGACAGAAGCATGCGCAGGCCGTCGTCAAGGAGGCCCGGGGTATCGTCGGAGCCGACCACGCCGGAGCACCACCACCACCACCACCAGCAGCCGACGGCGAGGAGGGCCTTCGGCTCCGCGTCTGCCGGGAGGTTTGCCAGGGAGCGCTCTCCAGCCGTCGCCGCACTGCCAACGTCATCGCCATCTCCCAAAAGCCGCTCCACGTCGTCGACGACGCCCACCGCGGTGGCACGGCGGCTCTTCCCTGCCTCGACGCACGCATCGGAGGCGGTGCACGTGGTCTCCGCGTGGACATCTCGACGACGGTGAGAGCTAGGCGGAATGAAGACGTTAGCCATTGTGTGATCCTCCACAATTGAATCCATGTAGAGAGTTGTACGTAATGTACTAGGCGATGGAGTTGCATCACCGGCGTAAGTACATATTTGTATGCAGAATTTGCCCGTCACGGCCCAAAACTTTCCTATTTTGTTACAAATAGTAGGTTTCTCACATTGTGTTAAAAAAAGGTTTCTCACATTTTTCTTAAACTTTCCAACATTTAGTTAATAGCTGACCATTCAAAAAATATATAAAATATATTTTTGACAAAACAAATGTCTGGTATGTGTTGTAGAAATTTCGTTTGTCGTATTCATGCTCAATTAACAGCATTAGTGTTTTATAGTGCAAAATTCTTATTTCAAATTCGGTAGGCTTCCTTTCGACTAATTTTTTTATTTAAAAAGTTTGGAACTAAAATATATTCTGGCTGAGCCTAATTCATTTTATTTGTCTTCTGTTCTCTCCCAAACCGGCCGAAACTCCTTTTCTCCACTGGGCTGAGCCCACCTGACTAATTAGGCCCGTTTGTCATCTCACCAGTCGCTGAGGTGTTGTCTGCTTTTTTCTCTCTCTTGTCCTCAGGGACCATTTGGATCTTACGGGCTGTTTAGTTGGGTGAAAAGGGGTGAAAAGTGTACTATAATATTTTTATTTGTATTTGATAATTTTTGTCCAATCATGATCTAAGTAGACTCAAAACATTCATCTCGAGTTAGCCAGGTAAAAAGTATAAACATGCAATAGTTGCTACTTTATTTAATACTCCATGTAGACGTAAAGGACAATCGATGTGATAGAAAAAGAGAGAAAATTTTGAAAAGTAAACAGAACCTTAGAGCATCTCCAACAGTTTGATAAATGGCTTTCCAATCTATAATTTTTTGATAAATCGAGAAAAAACTATCTCCAACAGGTATGTCAGTTCCTATCTTTTCCAACTTGGCATTTCCAGCTCTGGAGCGCGCAAATATGCGCACGGTTGCCTGCTTCGCATCCGCCGCCTCTCCCCACGCGCGCTTGCTCTCCCTCTGACAGTTCGGCTCCGTTCGGTTGAGGGTATAAGCGCTTATAAGCGCTTATTTTTTAGCACTTCAGCAGTATTTTTTTCTCACAAGATTTTAGCACTTCTACAGCACTTCAGCGCTTATCTACAGCACTTCAGCTTCACCGAACACAGCCTTCAGCCCTGGGCTCTGACAGAAGAGCAGAGCAGAACAGAGCATCTAGGGGGCTGTGTTTAGATTTCAGTTGTAATTACAATTCTGCACTATAACACGTTCGTTTATATTTGACAATTTTTGTTCAATCATGGTCTAAGTAGATTTAAAAGATTCTTCTCGTGATGTACATGTAAAAAGTATAAACACGTAAATATTTCGTCTAATTTAATACTCCATACATGTACCGTAATATTGATGTGACTAATTACAATTGTAATTTACAGTGGATCTAAACAGGCCCAGGTCTAGTCCGTCTGAATCAACATGGCCGATGGATCGTTTCAGCTCTTTCTTGGATGGATCGTTGCAGCAGACAGCCAAACAAAACCACACAGCGTAGCAGAACTAATGCTACCCTACTCTCGTGCGTGTCTAGTACCAAATTAGTACTCCACTTATCGTGATGCTAGCTACTCCAGGTACCATACCATGGATACACGTTTGCTGTTGGTTGAAATTAGGTCCCATGACTGACAGTTTTGGGTTTTAAGAAACTAAAATTTGTCAAACCGTTAGAGATAAGATCTTTTTTTCCTCCTCATATTGTTTTGAGAGTTAGCAAATAATAATTTGAGAAACAAAAATTACCAAACTATTGGAGATGCTCCTAAGCTATCCGCTAAACAGTTCACATGACACCTTTTTGGCCGATCGGTAAACGTGTACACGGTCGACGTCCTTCGCCCAGCGTTGTTGAAGTAGCGACTCCCCTGCTACAGTTCCTCTCCGCCTCCAACAAAAATCCCGCTGGCCCCCTCCTTCTCCGTCGCCGGCGTCCTCGCCGGAACCGAGGGGGAGGGGTCCCACACGTCTCCTACCTGTAGATCTTTCGTATTTACCTAGTATCTTCAGTTTGTAGCCTGTTAGATGGCCGTCTCCCCTTGTGGAAAGTCCTGCCTGGTGGTTGCCGTCGCTGCCGTGGTCTTCCCCGGCTCCTTCCTCGTCGTCGACGTCGCTACCAAGGTTAGTGCAAATAAAATAAAACCACTGTCTCAAGCATCTCCACCTCCACCCCTCTCCATCCATGGATGCTTGATCTCCTCTGCTGTCGCCCTTGGTCCGGCCGGGTTTGAGACCGAGCTGTTGGTTGTGCTTCTGGATCTAGCCTCTTGTTGGATGGATCTGGGTGCTGATGCCGGCTCTCCGCTCATTTCCGTCCCGGTCGCGTCCTCTGCCTCCTTCAACTCCATCCGTCGCCCCCTTGCAGCCCTGTGCCGATCGTCATCAGGCTGTCGTCGAGCACGCTGCCAGTTACCGTGCAGGTCGCCTCCCCCCGTTTCTGAGGAAGAGGTTCTTCAACACTCCGTTGACACCTCCAACTTCGTTTTCAGTTCGGCGGACATCTCGGCCCTTGCCGGCTTCCTCGACCTCTTTAAACCTTCGCGATGCGAGGTCAATCCACCCAGTTTCCATGCGCCCAAGCTGCCTCAGGAAACTTCCGCCGACGACGTTCTCGACGGCTGCGTTGTCGAGCTCCCCTTCGTGGTGGTCGGAGTTCTTCCGGCCACCAATGGTCCTGATGTAATTTGGTCCTCTTTGAGGACCCAGTTGTAATTTGGCTGCACTATATAATATATGTGTGTTTTATCCCAAAAAAAAAAAAAACGTGTACACGCTGCCGTTGACACACACTCTATTTTAATCGGTAAACCAACCCCCAGCACACCCTACCCGAATGTAGTGGAGTCCGGTAGAGAGGATAGTGTGCCTCCCGCTCGAACACCAGGTTTGGCGTTTCACTGTAGGGAATGGAGCGGTTGGGGTAGGATACAGTTGCGTGGTGTAGCGCCTGGAGTGGTAAATTTGGAGTTCGAGGCCTTTTACCGAGCAGCAATGCGACAAATGTGATTTCAACTTTTTTTATAGTAATAACATGAAGAACTTATTGATTTTACTTAAGTTGATTGGGAGCTATTAGAGATGCTCTAATATACCACTCCTAGCCAAATCGTGAAGACCTAGGGCTGCCCCCTCTTCACTCCAGTCTGTGGACGCCTGCGGGCTGCGGCTGACCCGTTTGGACATGGAAATTTTAGCCCCGTTGCACAATATTATTAAATCATAATTATGCTTAATAAATTCATCTCACAATTTATTTAAAATATGTGCAATTAGTTATTATCATCTATATTAAATACTTTATAAATATTTAACACGTAATCTGTGAACTAAACAGACCCGCAAAAATTCTTTTTTTTTTTGCCCTAGTGTCCCGTGAGTTTCACCATTTTCAAGTTTCTACGAAGAAAGCCGGAATAATTAATTTTTTACCATCATTACGGGGTGGGTGGTATATAAAATGAGATGTACCTTCTCCGACGCCTGAGATTTTGCAAATCCATTAGTGAACAGTGCCCATCGTTGGATTTGCGCTCGTCCTCTCCCCGGCCGTTGGATCACTGTTCATGTTCTTTCTTGGTAAGAAGGTCGTGCCGCCATCAGGAAGAAGGGGAGAGGAGGAGAGGAGCTCACCGACGAGCCTAGAAGGAAGGGAGCCAAGAGAGACAGGCCGGCCAGACGGTGGGGAGGAGGATCGGTGGCCTTAGGGTCCTGGTGACGGGGGAAGCGGCCGGGCCAGGGAGAGGGCAACGAGCTCCATGGCCGCCGCCGCCATGGAAGGACGGGGAGGGAAGAGGTCGTCGCCATGGAAGAGCGAGGACGGGGGAGGAGCGGTCTTAGGCCGCCGGAGCTCTGGCGAACCCTAGGACGCCTTGGTGGGGCGGTGGCAGCGGCGGGGCGCGAGGACGAGGAGGGCGCGGCCGCCGGCGAGGAGGAGGCCGCGGCTGCCGATGAGGATGAGGTACAAGGAGGAGGAGGTGCAGCGGTGGCGGCTGCGTCGCTGGGCCGGCGAGCTACACGGAGGGAGGAAGAAGACATCTGTCCTCGAGACAGACCTATATAAATTACCATGTCAGTGAATTATGTGTTAGTGACCCAGTGTATAGTGTCATCTTAACAAAAACAACAAAATCACCCGTCATTCCGCTTCTTAACGCCAGCCGCATCGGCGTCCTTCATTTCGCCTCTTCGTTGGTTTCTTCTCCCCTCACCTCGTGACCCAACTACTCAAATGCAAGCTAAGTGATCATCGCCTGAATCCAAAGAAGCCGGAGCGCAGGAAACGCAGCCGCTCTCCCCTGCTCCGCCGCAGGTGCGAATGCGCTGGAGCAAACCCTTCTTCCTCGTCCCCCCAATTCCGTTGCCCCCTCAGCAAAACCCTCAAAATTGTAGCTTTGTTTTGGGGTTTTCTCCTCTCCCTTTTTGCTCCTCATCAAATAAAAGAAGAAAGAAAAGAAAATGTGGCATCCCTACCGGCGGCTTGAGTGCGGTGCAGCGTGGAGCGTGGAGTCGGCTGCAAAATAGAGAAAAAAAAACCATTTTGGGGTTTTCTTGGAGCTTGTTATCATTTTTTTTTCTTTTTTTTCTCTGTACGTCCGTTCTCGTTCATATTTCGATTCTTGGGTCCAGACTCCCTTTTCCTGGAATAAATACTCATCTGCTCCTAAAAATCCATTTTGGTGCTGGTGGAAGAGGGTTTTACAGACCAACACAGTTTTTGGGGTTTTCTTGGACCATTAAAAAAAAAAAAGATCAACGCGCATACTGAGTTAGCTTAAGCACGTGATTCCGAGGTGCTCTGGTTTTCTTGGTGCTCTGTTCCTCAAGTCACTGCTTTTATCTGTTTCTGAAGTAACCACTTTTATTGATAGGATATAAAACCCCAACCCTTGTGTACTGTACCTTAAATTGTTCCATGTCTACTAGTATATAATTTAATTACACATGATAAACCTTGTTGAAACCAAGAACTGTGACACGATTGCCATACTAGAAGCTATTATTATGTAACGCGTTTATCAGATTGTAGTATTGTGACACCTTAAGTTTTGAGTTACAGTAGTCTGGGGGTAGAAATGTATGACATTGAGCTTCTGTTACTAATTCAACCTATGCGCAGCTTATACGATTTAGCTCTGGTGACTGATTCAGCATGTCTTCAACTGGTCCCATAAACTTCTATTGTGCTTCATTGTAGTATTTCTCTGTTATGTGTGCTTCTTTAGCATAATGTACTACTGACAACTGGTAACATCATTTTCATACTGTGCTTGCTACTGGTTTGTATCCTTCAGGTCTCAAGTTTGTTTGCCTTTTCCCTTGCCTTCAGTAATGGACTACACATCAGATGGAGATTCTGAGGTTGAAGCTTATGGATGCGGCACTTTTGAGCTTCTGGAATCCGGAGATTTGAAAGTGATGACTGATGAAGGCTTGTACCGATGCCCCTTTTGTTCAGATGAAGAGAAACAGCACAATCTAAATGATCTGCTGCAGCATGCCTCTGGTGTAGGAGCTGCACATGGTCGGCAAGCCAAAGAGAAGGCGGATCACTGTGCTCTTGCAAGGCATTTGAAGGGTAAGCCTGTTGAATCATCTGGTGCACTTTTGCAGCCAATGCTTACAGATGTGCAGGATCGTGAGCATAGTCAAGATGAGCAATTTGTCTGGCCCTGGATGGCTATCCTAGTCAATATGCCAAAAGAATTCTTTGGTAAAAGTGCGAATCGTCTGAAAGAGCATTACTCATCATTTCATCCTGTGAAGGTGCATCCTGTATATAGCAAAGGTCGTCCCACTCGTGATGCTGTTATTGAGTTTGGGAATGACTGGAGTGGTTTTAGGAATGCACGGGCCTTTGATGCTCACTTTGCGATGAAAGGGTACAGTAAAAATTGCTGGAAGGAGATGAAGTGTGAAGGTACAGAGCCTGTTGGGTGGATGGCAAGGGCTGATGATTACAATTCTCTAGGGGCAATAGGTGATCTACTGAGGAAAAATGGTGACCTGAAAACACTAAGAGATATTGGTAGTGAAGGGACAAATAAAACCGAAAGGCTTGTGTCCAATTTGGCCAGCGAAGTTCAAGAAAAGGAAATTTATTTAAAGCAACTTGAGTCTGAGTACAACAAGCGTTCTGCTTCACTTAACATAATGATGCAGAAGAGGGAGCAACAACTCCAGTCATACCATCAAGGTATATGGCAATATTCTGGTTGTTTATGCATGATACATTTAGGAGTGACTAAATACATGCAGTGGTCACTGTCCATTTCCAATCATGTGCTATGTATGACTATACTAACAGTTTTTCCATTTTTACCAGAAATCCTGAAGATGAGACAGCTTGGTCAACAAAACACACAAAGAATTGTTGAGGAGAACCGGAAGCTACGGTCCAATATCCAGGAGTCGGAGCATGACAAACGGAATCTTGAGCAGGAGAAGCTAAAGGTGGGCAATTTCTTTCATCTGAGGCAAAATGTTTTATCTACAAGAGTTATGTAATAGCTTGGAGATTAGTATATACAGTGTAGCTTTCTGCTCCTTACTGGAATTAGAATCCTCTGGTCATGTATGTCTTCTACAGATGTTGAGAATGATAAATAATTGTTATTGTTATTTCTTTAAAATCTTTTTTTTACTTGGTTCATGGTATGAAAACATAGATCATTCTACAATTAGTTGCCACTCTCCAGATGGTGGAACAATTCTATTAGGGTGAATTTACAAGTGGTGTATTTCTGTAGGACCTTTTTATTATTTGGTTCAAATCTGTTGTAAATTTGAAGAATTTGAATCCTACTCGAAATAGTCCCCCCTACTGTTTTTGTTATTATATACAATGAATTAAATAATCATGTTCTTGTTCTTGATAGGAAAAATAATAGCAGAATAAGGCTGATTAAAAATTAGGCCACTTAGTTATGTGCAGAAATATTTGTACAACTTTGTATAACATACTTTTGACTATGTTGTACAGAATGCAATGAGGACCGGTCATCTTAGGTTAGCTGCATTGGAGCAGGAGAAAGCTGATGAAAATGTTCAAAAGCTTGTTGATAAACAAACGGTTAGCCCCTGTTTCCTTGACGTGCTTGCATGTGGTTTTCTTTTGGATGACATTCGTCCTGTACAATTTTTACTATGTGGAAACTGCAGAGAGAAACAAAAACAATTCTAGACAACTTTTTGAGGTTGAACACACAGTTGGAGATGAGGCAGAAACTTGAATTGGAAATAAGGCACTTGTGTGGGAAACTGCAAGTGATGGAGCTCAAGCCAGGTGATGAAGATCCAGAATCCAGAGCGAAAATAGATAAACTAAAGGAGGAGCTTAATGAGAAGATCGATGAACTGAAATATGTGGAAACCTTGAACCAAGATTTAATCAGTAAGGAAAGAATGTACAGTGATGAGTTGCGAGAAGCTCGAGAAGAGTTGATAAATGTATGGTAATTTTTATGTCATACCAGTGTACTACTCAGTTTCAGCGAGTGTTTTTGTTTATGAGAACTCATGTTTGGTCCAATTGCAGTCTCTGCAGAGTTTGCCCGGAAACAGAAGCTGCCAGACACAGATAGGCGTCAAGAAAGTTGGTGAGCTTGACCCCAGTGTCTTTCTAAGCCCGAAGCTGCCAGCAGCGGATGCAGAAGCTGAAAGTGCTAGACTTTGTTCAAAGTGGCAGAATGAAATTGAAAATCCAGAATGGCAGCCTTTCAAGGTTATTGTTGTTGATGGAAAAGCATCGGTAATATGGAATCTGTCTTTTGTTCAACATGTATCGATCTATCGGTATGAATTGTTTATAATGGAGTATTGGTGCTGCATGTGCCTGTGCAGGAAGCACTCAATGAGGGTGACAGGAAGCTCCAGGAACTGAAGGAGCTCGGTGAAGGACCCTATGCTGCAGTAACAAAGGCGCTGCTGGAGCTGAGGGATGGCAATGGCGGCAGGAAGGATCCGTTCCCTGAGCTGTGGAACTATGACAAGGGTCGGAAAGCGAACATGGTGGAAGGAGTCCGGCATGCTCTGAAGCTTTGGAATGCGAGCAAGAGTAAGGGCAAGAGAAGCCGCTGACTTCGACGCCATTGTGAATGGAGGTCCTACTAACTCCTAACTGGAGTAGTTATCTGTTTTGGAGTAAACTGGAAGTGCAGTAAACCTGGTGCATTTGATTAGAACTCACCTTGTATGTTGCAACTCTGAACCAAGCATGGCCCTAACGCTATGTATGGCAAACGATGTCCTGCTGCAACCTTGTCGTGCTCCGATTAACGGACTAGTTAAATTCAGAAATGTCTGGTGTGAAGTTCACATGTGGTTTGAAGTAACTACAGTTTGCATGTATAGTTACAGCTTCCGTTTATGTGGTTCGTGCTACAACTCCATCCAAGTATCCAACTACAGTCACAAACAACTGTCACCTCTAGTCACTGGCTGCAATCCTTAAAGATCCTCAATGTGACCCCAATTTCAAACTTTTAATATATTTGGAGAACAAACTAAATCCAGAAAAATTTAATTAGTGGAAACGCATTTGTCTTCTGAGTAAACCTGTGAGCAGGAGGACTATCTCCAGTCTCATTTTAAACGGCGGCAAGTGCGCTTCTCCCTCTTGTTCAAATTCCCCTAAAAAAATATTGTGCCTGCCTGACCTCTTATACGGTTTTCACCTCAGAAAACATCTATCCACAATATTAAATCTTTACAAATACTTATCCATAATGTTGAATTTAATAAGCGTTGCAAACTCCAAATTTCTATCCATAATATCAATTTTTATAAGGGTTGCTGAGATCATATTTTAGCTGGAGAAGGGAGAATGGAGCTCAAAAAACGTGTATCAGAAGATGTCACACTTATTTGTAGACTCCTAGTACTCTGCAAATACGGCACGTGAAATGCAAATCCCAGCTTCCACTCCTCTAGCTAGTACGGTCATGTTGACATTGCCGCCGACGCCGAGCTCACCGATCGATGCAATGCAATGCAAGCCGGCCACTAGGTCACTCACATCAATCACAAGCAAGAACCCATCATCTCTTCTGTGGTATCCGGTGCGTCCCCGGTGGCAGGTGGCATGCCTGAGCTCGCTGAGCAGGGTCGTCGTCGGCTGGAGGGCGACGAAGACCTGACCAGGCCGTCATGTCGGTGACGCTGTTCGAGAAGGCGGTGAAGCCGAGCGACGTCGGCCGGCTCAACCGGCTGGTGGTGCCCAAGATCCACGCCGAGAAGCAATTCCCGCCGCTCGAGGAGGGCAGTGTCGCCGCCGCCGCCGCCGACGCGACGGCGACGCCCGTGCTGCTCGCTTTCGAGGACGGCCGGCGGCGGGCGGCGGGAAGGCGTGGCGGTTCCGGTACTCGTAGTGGACCAGCAGCCAGAGCTACGTGCTCACCCGGCCGGGGCCATGCCGCTTCGTCAGGGAGAAGGGCCTTGCCGCCGTGATTATGCTATGATTATGTACTCCCTCGTTCTGAAATACAAGTGATTTAAGTTTGATCTGATCTGATAATTTAATTGGATCGTGAGCTGTTTTTTGGATCCTGAGCACAGCACGTAGGACCACCAAGAACAACACCAAATAAAAAAAAAACATCCATATATATGTCTGATCTGATAATTGGATCGTGAGCTGTTATTTCCTTATCCATGCATCTTGTTGTTGCCTGTTGAGACGATGTTTAACATGGGTTGGTTATTTGTGCGCCGAGAAGAAAACAGTTTATAGTTTGTCGTAGTGATCGCATTATTTAGCACAATAATTCCCCTTGGTGGTTGTAGTCGGACTGTCATGGTCGTCGAGTTCCACGAACAAACAGGAGCATTGTTTGTCCTGATCTAGCTCGAGAAATGGAGACTCAATTTTTTTTCTTCACCTATTTATTTAATCGAAATTAATTTCACAATAGAAATATTGGGCGCCTAGGCCGTCCTCAGGCCCGACTCGCTGGGATGTCGGTATGATTTTTTGGCCCAGAAAACTGGGACTTTTTTTTGGACCGACCAAGAGAAATTGCATGGGCCAATTGCCCAATTTGAACAAGAAAAGAAGCTAGCTGCATAAAACATGGCCCCTTATTGATCCCGTTGGGCTACATAAACTTGAATAGCTGGAAGCCCTTTCATCCTTCGAGAGTTCGACCTGCCTGCCCGCCCGCGTTCAACAAGTAACGCGCTGGCTTCAAGTAGATAGCTCGAGGAAGGATTGGCCCTTCAGAGTCGTTAGAAAGATTTAGCAAGCATAAACTCTAAAAAATCTAAAACTAATTTATATATGATCCAATGAATATGAAGTTTTGACCATACTTGACGCATACAATAGTTAGTCCACCATAAAAATTTTACTACAATTAGACCATAGAAACTACAATTATGAATTACTCTAATTAATTACAGAAAAGTATATATCTAAACCTACAACAAAAACTTTGTACTAAAATATACCATATTATATGTTAATGTGTAAATCTACTCATGTGGAGTCCATAAAATTTGATTTTTCTATTTTATAATTTGTTTGTGGTTTACTATAATTTTTAAAGATTTAGTCGAAATAAATAAAAAAGACAAAGACAAAACCACCTTCAAACCACTTGTAACTAGACCAGGGAGGTAAAACGCATTGTTTCAAAAGTTGAGAGAGGTGGTTTGTCCAGTTTTGTGGTTCGGGGAGGAAAAACGGACTTTCGCAAAAGTTGATAGATGAAAAGTAGACTTTTTCCTATAAATAAATATATGATAATCCACCACTGGCCCACGAACACAGCTGAGCTGACCATGGGCTGGGCTTGTGTGTTAGTGTTACACAAGAATGAATCAAACCTGGCCTTTACAGGACACAACAAGTTTCACCTATCTGGCATCTCCAGATTTACAAAACTATGACTGAACCGAACTCTTAAATTTTTTTGGCTACCTATCTACTGCCTCCTCATTTCCTCGGTCCAGAAAGAAATGTAATTCTAGATTTAAATTAAGTGAAACTTCCTTATATTTGACTAAGGTTATTTATAAAAAATATCATTAATTCTTATGACTCAAAATAGAAACACTATGAACATATATTCCACGATCAATCTAATCTAGTGATATTAATTTGGCATCATGAATGTTAATATATTATATATATAAATTTAATTAAACTTAAATCTTATCAACTCCTCGAAAGATGACAGTTTCATACATCAGGGAGTAGTAGCTCTTATATCTAAGTGTAACTCCATTAGGACATCTACTCGGGCCCTAAAACTAAGATTTGAGGGCTAGAAAAAATCGAGGTCCAACAGGACTCCTACTCGAGACCCTTCAAAATATTGGAGGCCTCCCAAATTAGGTGTTTGTGCCCTATATCCAGGGGCCCTCCCTCCAGCTCCCATCCAGCGGTCGGTTTTGTTTCACTCACTCTCGGAGAAAGCATCACGCGCTGCCCGGGTACGCCAGCCCGGCTCTAAATCACAAGTGGGGAAAGTGAGGAACAAAGAAGAAGAGAGCATGACCAGCCGGTCCTATGTGTCATTGTCAAGGAGGATGAATTTGAGAGCCTCTTGAGTACAACCAGAAAACAAGTATCACTGTCGGTGGTGATAGGACATAAAAAGAGAAAATATGTGTTTTTTTAATTCAAACTCATGACCTCAAGGTTCACATTCTCTCGCGCACACATAACAACTAGGCAACTCAACACATGTGAATAGTTGGCACTATTCTTTTAACTACGCATTTTTGAATATTATATTGTATATTTGGCACTCAAAATAATCTCAAATGAAAAAGTTGCAACCTGCAAATTAAGTTATAGATCTCATCGAGTACTACGACTTTGATATTTACTGTGTCTCCATTTGACATTGTTCACCTTGTCAAATTTGATTTGAGAGAACTTATATTTAATATTTGCACATGTGAAACCATATCAAATTAAAAGTTGTCAACTATAAAGTGTTAGATATCTTTAAACTCTACAATTTTGATATAAAACTCATCCCAACGTCGTTCATCCCAAACGTCAAAGGAACCAACCACCCAAAGATGGTTAGGCAGACTATGAAGGAGAAGTTGTAAGTAGTGACGAGACTACTACATTAAAAGATAAGAAGAGTGAGGAAGAAGAGACTGTGCAGGATGGACCCCCAACCTCAACATCAACATTAACATCACTAACCAGAAATGAATGGAGGAAGGAGTCACCTTCCAGCACCTATCAGAGGTGCAACTAGGGTCACCTTCTCAACCCAACAATGCACCAAGTGAGGAATGAACAAGACAAGAAGTCCTGTTCGGAGGACTTTAAACCACCCAGCCTTCGCCAAAAGGTAAATTTGATACTTATCCATATTTCTTTTAGTATTGCATATTAGTATAATTAGTTGCATATTTACCTTCCTGCATTTGCATAGAAAAGAAAATAAAAATATTTACTTACAGCATTGCATTGAAAAAAAATCTAAGCCCCACGTAATTGATCTCGTGGCATAGCTCACAAGACTATTCATCATGGTGGCACAAAAAATTGCATGCATTTAGGATAGACTTCTGCATCATATTTATTTTCTGCATTCATAAACTTAAAAACACCAAAAATATGTGGGCACATGATGGTCCACACTTTTATGAAAAACACAAAAAATATGTGAGCACATGAAGGTCCACCTTCTTAGGGAAATTTTTGCTGGAATTATAAAACAATCACTAATCATGGAGTGGTAATAACCCAACCCCTCTCAATGAGATTTGGTATTTTTGTTGGCAATTGAGTTTTACAGGACAATACATGAACAAAGAGCTAGTTAACCCAGCGCCCTTATGCCGCCGGCACACCTGCTCTCAAAAGGATCACTCAACTTCCAACATCAAAGACCACGTCAACATCCAGCTTGGGGGAGAGCATCCTCCACTCAAACCAGCTAAGTATAAGCTTCCCATCCTATCACTGTACTATATTGTTTTTAGAGTGTGTTAGCTAGTAAAATAATCGTGAAATAAAATAAAGAATTTTCATAGTTTGATTTGGTTTGATTGTTTAGATTTGCTTAGGTTTGAATAAAAAAGAATGCTTACAGAAGTTTTTGCCTAGATAAAATGAACTCCATAGATAGACACCATGCATAAAATTGATATTTAGCACCTAACTAGAATCCGTTTTTGTTACCTAGTGTTCAACATTGAATTATCCCAAGTTTTACATACAACTGTTTTGACATGAAGATTTACTTTGAACCTGAAACTTGTGGGTAGCAAATGCTTGATCTAAGTCTAGGTGATTGAGGGATATGATATGGAAAGTTTGACCTGCTATTTATCTTGTTCCTAGTGATACTTGAGTCTTGGAGATTTATTTTTGAAAATCCTTAAAACCACATGATGAGTTCCTATATGACAGAGCTTAAATTCCTACCACAGTCATATATGCTAGATTAGGAAAGCCACACATTTATATGCTACTTTCTTTGCATTGAGTGTTGTCAAGCTTTGCTGATACCTTAGAAACTTGTCATGCTTTCAAAATCAAAATCACTACACACCACATACACCTGCTGCTCCTGCACTTGGAGTACGCCAAAACATGCCTTCCATCTAGATCCACCTGAAAATGTTCTACTCTTACACTAGGAGTGAACACTAAAAATATCCCATAGGTTAAACCCAAATAAATACGCCAAGTTCTTGTTGCTATCCCTCAAAAGAAAAATAAAAGGGAAGTACCGTTGCAGAGAAGAGGCATGTGACTATGCAAAAGTGTGAGATGAGAGAAAACAATGGGTACAAAGATGCCCACCTGAGAGGTAAAAATGAACAAGTGTCCGAATTATCAAAACAATGGGTACTCCGATGCCCGCCAGGAAAAAAGAAGGAAGAAAAGAAAAGAAATGATAGCCCATGTTGTCCTGCAACTCAGTTCCCAAGTGTTGAAAAAAGAGAGAAATGTTTTCAAGGAGCAAAGGTAGAATTAGGTTAGACACCATATATTCACCTACCACCACATATTCACACACATACACATCTTGATTTGATTGTATGACTCGTTTCTCTGGATCCATTGCTTGACTTTACAATATATGCATTGCAAGTATGTATGAGTTGTCTCCTCACCCATAAGCTTCACATAAGCCATTAGTTACAGGGTGAGAGAAAGAGAAGGCATGCATCACTACTTCCTTGGTGAGGATCCACAAATAACACATATTGAGAGATTTGAGAGGGTCATACAAAGGAATCTCTAAGCTTTAGTTTGAAAACTTGCAAAAACTCTAGGATAAGAGTTGAGCAAAAGAGCTTGAGCGATAGTGCTTGACTTAAACATTCTGTCCTTCAATGGCCCAAGACCCTAGAGAAAGGATACAAACTCCATAGTTAAAGGTAATAAAGTAAGTTTAAAAGTTAGAATGGTTCACTCTAATCCTAGGGTAATTTTCGTCTGAACACATGAGTATCTCTAAAGAGGTCGCTACATCTAGTGCTAAGTTTGGCTTTGCTAAGGGACTAGCAAAGGGTAAGTTTGGGGGAACTTGTTGATGGTAGTTATTGCTCACTTTTACCCATCAACTAAACATGAATCAAGGGCATAAAAGAATCCACAACATAGTTATAGGGTTTAATTCTAACAAGTTCCGCGAGTTTTGGTATTCCCACTTGTTTTGTAGGAGATGCAAGGAATTGCAAGGTTTCACCAAATAAAAGTGTCTCAAATGAGGAATTGGAGTTTACCATTGCATAGAGCTCGTCGAAGCGATCGAATCGGACCTATGGTTTGTTATTTTCGGAGTTCAGAGTAAAAAGATACGAAAGTCGCAAAGGAAGGTTCTAAAGGACACCAGATACCGCCACACCAAAGCAGACCGCGAGATGCCGCCAGGTGGGGTTGGCCGACCCTTGGGGTCCCCGGGTTGATCTCAACTTCTCTAGAAGGTTCCCCACCGCCATAGAGAGTCCATCTAAACTGTTGCTTAAGTCGGTTTGATCCAAGGGCTCATGTTTCACGCTCCGGCCTATATATACAGCCCCAGAGACCCCCTAGGCACCATCCCTTTCATTATTATAATTCATATTCTCTAGTTAGGGCTTGGATGGAGAGGTGTTCCATTGAAGAATAACCTCTCTCCAATGTAGTAGATTAGTTCTAGTTGAGAATTAGGGAGAGCGGAGCCATGCTCGGGTTCTGGAGAGGTTTGGTATGACTTTATCTTATCTTTGTAAAACTTATACTTTTATATATTTATCTTCTCTATTTACTTATATGCTTTATGTAATTGGTTAGTATAGTTATTATACTTAGCATAGGATCTCCGCTCGTATCAAGTGCTCTAGTTGTCATGAGATTAGAGTAGTAATTAATAGTGTAGACATGGTATCTAGACTAGAGGTTACCTGAGATTGCACCCAACCTTACGAATAGTTGTGGTAGCCCCAGGAGGTGACAGCCCTGATGGCCGACGTATTCCACTCGTGTAGGTTGATGATTGTAGGACCGTAGTCAGAGCTTCCTAATCCCATTCTCATCTCAGTCTGAGACTAGTGTTCTGATATCCCGAAGTGCTATTGTATGATTCCCTATCTAACTATTGTTCAGTTATCTTAGAACCCAAGTAAAAGAGAAGTATTTAGGAATCTTGAACTCTCCCGTTATCCTCTCAACTTAGTTAGATTACTCATTTATCTTACAAGTGATCACTATACATAACTCCTATCATTTGTCACTTACCCCTACTATAGTCTAGTTGGTGTATTAAGTTATTAGATACATAGAAAAGATGTATGCACAACAGAACAGGAGAAAGACAAAATTAATACTGCTAGAACTTTGGAACCCAACTCCTTTTTTCATCATTTTCTCTCGCTCCTTCTCTCAGCCTCTATTCACATGTTTTGACCATTGTAAGAAAGCAAGGAAATTTATACATATTTATAACCTGCCATCCCTTGTTCATTTAACCATGATCAAAATCGTATCATATTATTATTTTGATTTTCTTTTAATTCATATTGTACCTTCTTATATCATCTCAAAGAAATATTATTTATTGTCAAAAAATAATATTAAAGGTACATCCCTTTGATGCCATGGACATTGGACCGGTTTCTTTTTTACTTCTAGAATAAGAATATATAATTTGTCGAGGCAATTGAGGTGATGTTGAGTTACCATGCCTAGTTCACAACTCCGCTGAACTATGAACACTGTGTCACAACACAGAACAAGAGCTCATATAGATATGCTTGACAGTTCTGATATAATTTTCAAGCCCTTAAAACTGTTCAGCAACTTGGCCTGCTTTGTCTATGTAATTAGCAGCATTTGTTGTAGTCATTGCAAGGATACACAAGGAAATGAGCACACAATAGCAGCCAAAAGCTAATGAACCAAATTCCTCTGTTAGTCTATTCCGTATAGCAAATAATGAAGAATTGAAGATCGTCAGAGCTCCTAGCCCGTAGCGATGCTGCTGAGGCGGATGGCGTTGACACAGTTTTGCAAGCTGAAGCTGCATGATGCAAAGCCAGGCACCAACAGCCCACGTGGCGCACCCTCCTATTTGAAGAGCATGCACTAAAACACAGATATTGAATTTGAGCAATCCTGTATTTTTTAGTAGGGGTGGCTCTATCTAAAACCTGCGTACAAATCAATTTGCATAATCGGTTGGATCTAGAGGCGTCTCCGAAAATGGGTGTAGCATGGTATTCATAAGTTTTTCAAACGAAGTCCAATGAAAAGAAACTTCGTATCAATGTTGTATATCTTGAAGAGAGTTGCAACTTTGTGGCTGATGATTTTTTATTTTAAATCATTTTGACCTCACAATTTTTTTTTTGAAAAGCTCACATTTTGATATTCGTATTTCTGAATTTTAGAAATAATGTCACATAAAATGATTATATAAAATGAAATCCAAATGTCCTACGTTTATTTCCTTGAGAAATGTTGGAATCAAATTCCTTCATCTTCATCTCTTGTAGAAATACATGCATTAACCCTGATGAAAAGTTTAGGTCCAATTGTTCCTATTAGGCGACAACCATAATATAATAGGAGTACGAGCAAGATGGTCAGTCATGGGCCATACATAGATGAGTCTTCTTTGCCACGCTGGGCTTTTGGGCCCAATACAAAACCAAGCCTTGACATGGGTGAGTATTGTGGTCTGCCCATATCCGATGCCTGATAAAGATAAGAAAAACAGCCCTGGCCATAGCAAATTACAAATACAGCTATATAAGACCAACTTCCCTAAAAAAACTACTGCTTAGGACTCGTTGATTTAACAATCATCAAGATCATATTACCACGTTCCATGTGTCTTTTACTTTATATGTTACCTTCTTATCTACCGTCACAAAGAAATATCAGAGTCCCAGCTTCGGTGAAATTCTGAACTATACACCTTAAAAAGGGAAAATAAAGAGGCACAGAGGCATGTGTTACAATACAAATTGTCCAGGCATATTATAATACAAGTTGTCCAGCCCTGACCATTGCTGGCAAGCTAGTTCATTTCAACTGATCTCTGCTGGACTGAACAGTGAGCACGTACAGTCTGAATTATCTCTCGTCAAGAGGCAAGCTGTCACAACTGTCAACAGAGAAGTGAAAGAGTGTGCACATGGACGTGCTTCACAGTTTTGATCCATTATTGGTTATATTGCAAACACTTGAACTGTTCAGCAACGTGGGCCTGCCCCCGTTCATGACTTCATCTAGATGATAGGATGCAGATATATATTCAATAATACTGATGCTTATTGCTGTTTCATCCAATCATCATTATTGCAATATGATACGCGTGGAAATTAATGAACACACGCGCAGTACATAACGTAACAGGCAGCTTGCAACGATAACGATCTGCTGAACAGAACAGTGAGCACGTACACTCTGAATCGTCTAACGACAAGAAAGGAAGCACTGAACATCTCACAACTGGCAATGCATATACTTGCCAGTTGCATATACTTAGTATTCAATAACTCTGATACACAGTCCATCCATCCACAAATTAAAACCACACACGCTGCGACATCGATCGATCCAAAACCTCTCACCATCGCCACTGATCAGATTCAGACCTTTTTGCCCGTGAAGGCGGCGGCGGCGACGCTGCCGAGGCGAACGGAGTTGACATAATCCCTCGGGCTATGCGACGCAACGCCAGGCACGAGCAGGCCGGAGGCGCGGTAGAGCAGCGAGACGGCGCCCTCGCGGTAGTCCTTGCCCTCCTTGGCCCAAAGGAACGCGCCCTTGAACAGATCGCCGAAGGCATTGCCATACATGGACAGCAGGTACCTGGGATCAAAGTAGTTCGGGTCGGGCTCGTCGCCTCCCTTGGCGATCTCACGGCCGTCGTACCAGCCGTCGAAGTAGACGCAGGTGCCGCCGTGCTTGAACGCGGCGAGCGGCGGCGCGTCGAACGGGACACGCGGCACGACGTCGTACCGGTACACCACCCGGAGCACGTCGACGGGCACGCTGGCGCGCACGTACGCCGCGAACGCGGCGTCGCCGACGCGGGGCTGCCCGTAGGTGACCACGGCCAGGAGCCGGTCCAGGATGTCCCGCTCGCCGTGGAACGCCAGCAGCGCCGGGAAGATCGCCGCCAGCGCTCCGCCGAGGCTGTGCCCGGTCACCACGACGGTGGCGTTCGGGTGCTGCTTCAGCTGCGCGCGGAGCTCCTCGCGGAGGGTGTAGTAGGCTAGGGGCTTGCCGGCGACGGCGTTCGGCGCGGCTTTCGGGAAGGCCTTTGCGGCGTCCGTGCCGTCTTCTTCCTGGAGACCGAGCGCCTTGAGGAAGCCGACGTGGATGTGGCCTAGCTCGCCCATGCCCAGCCATGAGAGGTTCACGTCGGTGGACCAGTCAAGCATGTTGAAGGGCTCCGTGCCGCGGAACGATACCACCACCACGCTTGCGTCGATCGCCTTGTCGGTGAACACGAACGCCTGCGTCGTGTGGTCCTCCACGAACTCTGCAGGTGTGTAATAATCCAGGTTGATGATCTTGATTAATTATTTTGGATTGTTTTATGCTGCGTTTATTTATATGAATTTTCCAACGAATTGAGGGAGCTTACTGTTCCAGCAGTTGTAGAACCCCACGCAAATTCAGACACACAGCATAGATGGAACGACCAAGATCCATTAGCTTGTTATTATTAACAAATACAGATAGTAGAGTAGATCGTACAGGCAGGAATTTCTTGGCATGCATTTGGATATTATTGTGTATGTAAAAGTTAATCATCATCATATAATTTGTGGATGTGGCCGGATTAGACAGTGCGTGTGTGGACTGTGGAATGTATGAGTTGTTTATGACGGATTATATGCGCGTGGTTATGGAGAGTGAGTGAGTTAAGACAGTCACAGTCAGCAGTGACTTGCGGACGTTTTTATATATGGCTATAGGCATGGGCGAGGTTGGTCACAGTCAGCAGCAGTGCACTGATGTTGATCGAAGAAACTCCAGATTGCAAACAATAGCTAGCGTCCATGGATTTGATTGAGGCATATGGAAAAATGTGTACGTCAACTTGTGTCCAAAAATGATTGCTGTGGCCTGCAACTCTGCACTAGTAGTGTTGCCGTCGTCATGTATAATTGTCAACTTGACATAGTTCATATTCTCAGGACTCATCAGGTTCAGAATAACCATTCGTACGTGCTTCTCAGGACCACAAATATATAGGGAAAAATAAATAAATTAAAATAGATGGAGCAAGTGCATCCTTTGTGATCTGAACAACCATTTGTGATCAGCTGGACTTGGAACAAAAAATTCAGGCCAACTTATTCATCTCTTTACCTTGGAGATGTACCCATCTACAGAGACGTACCACTGTTTTTATTTATTTATTTACTCCACTACCGGACTCCAGTGCTTTGCCGAGTGCTCCAGGCACTCGGCAAAGGCTTTGCCGAGTGTTGCACTCGGCAAAGGACACTCGGTAAAAAAAAAGTCGGCAAAGGGTCGTTTGCCGAGTGTCTTTTTTCGGGCACTCGGCAAAGCCTTTGCCGAGTGCTAAAAAACACTCGGCAAAGAATAAATAAAAAAACGTCGGAAAAACGGAAAAAAAAAAATTTCACCGAGGAAGGGGCCCACTGGGCCGCGCACATGCTCGTGGTATTTTTAGCGGCATTTTTCACACAAAATAACACCTGCAGCCGCTGCGATTCGAACTGGAGACCTCCCGTTCACGCCCAACGCGCTCTACCACTATACTACACTATCACTTGTGTCTATATTCCGTTTCGGTTCTATACATATTATACCAAACTGAGTGAATATTGCTTCTTTGAGGCCCTAAATGATTCCAAATCAAAAAGTTATCAACTACAAAGTGGAATCACTTTTTGAGATCTACAATTTTTATTTTGATAGTTTCTCCATCCGAGGTCGTTTATAAAATTTGAATTTCAAATTTGACAAATTCGAACAGACTTTTCGATAACAAGATGATTTCAAATGAAAAAGTTGTCAACTACAAAGTTTCATAACTTTTTGAAATCTACAACTTTTGTTTTTACAGTTTCTCCATCCGAGGTCATTTAAAAAATTCAAATTTTAAAATTTTTAAAATTCAAATGGACTTTTCGATAGAAAGATGATTTCAAATAAAAATGTTGTCAACTACAAAGTTTCATAACTTTTAGATATCTACAACTTTTATTTTGGCCATTTCTTCATATGAGGTCATTTACAAAATTTGAATTTTAAATTTGATAAATTCAAATGGTTTTTTCGATGACAAAATGATTTCAAATAAAAAAGTTGTCAACTACAAAGTTTCATAACTTGTTAAGATATACAAAGTTTATTTTAGTTGTATAGTCATTTGTTCACTCGAGACGGTGGTTCTAATATTATTCACAAGTTTTATATATCTATAAACTACGAGAGAGACATCTAAGATTTATGAACAAATTTATTTCCACTTTGTCATATGAAGAAATGACCAAGATAAACATTGTACATCTTGATGGGTTAAATAACTTTGTAGTTGAAAACTTTTTCATTTGAATTAATTTATTGCTTCAAAATATGTTTTAAAAACTGTCTTTGCCGAGTGTAAAAAAAAACACTCAGCAAAGTCGGCTCTTTGCCGAGTGTCAAAAAAAAACACTCGGCAAACCTTGCCGAGTGTTTTTTTTTGACACTCGGCAAAGAGCCGACTTTGCCGAGTGTTTTTTTCGACACTCGGCAAAGAGCCCTCTTTGCCTAGTGTTTTTTTTTTGCCGTGTGTTTTTATTTGGCACTCCGCAAATTGGCTCTTTGCCGAGTGCCCGAAAAATAACACTCGGCAAACCATTTGACACTCGGCAAAGAGCCGGATTCCGGTAGTGCTCGTTGAATAAATACCGTGACCACTGGTTGTTAAGTCCAGTTATTATCGGCAGGAATCTAGCTACTAGATGGGCAGGGACTGAACGACGATGGAACTAGTACTTTGTCGTTGCCGTGCCATGAAGGAATTATCTTTTCAGATGCCAAAAGGATTATGCAAAGCGTACGTACAACTATGCGAATATAATGTGATTCTCAATTTGGCCATCTTTTCAGATGCTTTAGGGATGCGGCAGCAAGCATCACTGATATCTTACAGCATATGCTTGTATGGAGGCCGGGGCGAAGGGGCTGGTAGCCCTGACAAGATCGAACTAGGCTAGGTGCTCGCTCTTCATGGATGTAATTGTCCAAAATGTAGTATTCGTGCGTATTCGAGAAAAAAATTTCTTCCTACAAGCCCAAAATTAACTCCGTACGATTTTCGAATGTATATATCGATCGTTCATCAGTTCTGAACATTTCTTTACCTTCCAGACGTTGTTGACGACGTTCTCGATGTAGGCGGCGTTCTCGTAGGCGAGCTTGGCGGCCATCATGCTCACCTCGAACACCGAGAAGGTGCGCAGCTGGATCAGACGCCCGTTCACGTACTGCTGCTGCACCAGCGGCACCGCTGCGCTCCCGCCGCCGCCGCTCTCCACGTCGACGTAGTACTCGTCGTCGCCGCCGGTGGCGAGGGCGGAGACGCCCACCACCTGCAGCCGCCGGTCCTCGGGGCCGCCGCCGGCCGGCAGCGGCTTCAGCTCCGTCCTCCCGTCGATTAGCCCGATCATGGACCTGAAGTTGGGGGCCTCCCGGTTCAGTGGGATCACCAGCTTACCTGTCGTCCATGTCCATTGGCAGCCATTTCTTAATTAATTATATTCATGCACGGGAGGGACGTTTCTTTTTTATTTGTATATAATTGAATCATGGAACTATATATGTATATTCACTATCTACAAGTGTTTGGTCAGGTTTGGTATGATGACTATGATCCATGCATCCACACGAGATCTTGCATGCATGCACTGTTAGATTAGTATGCAACGTTATGTATGCAAGAATGAGTGTCATGCATAAGATGAACGACGACAATATATAGAAAAGTGAGGAGCAGGTGGGTAGTTTCTGTGAGCTCCATGTTGTCCAAGACACACTTGCTTGCCTAAACTAACAATGTAACTTGCTTTGCAAAACAAAATGGTTCAATTAATTATGGCTAGGAAAAAAAAAGAATCATGCGTGAGAGAAGCGGGAGAGATAAGCACAAACAAATGCTTAAACTAACACAGAAAGCTTAGTAAATGACATATGATGAAGAGACAAAGAAAAAGAAGAAGAAAAACAAATTGTGACAAAGAAAAAGACGAGAACTAGGACAATATGGTCATGATCAAGGACGAGACAGGGAGAGACGTCCTGGGGTCATATCACTACTACAGAAAAGCTCTATACAGACGGTTGCAAAGATATTTTTATAGGCGTTTTTTAAACCGTTAGTGGGAAAGGCCAATACAAATCACAGGCGGTGGTTTAGAAAACCACCAGTACAAATCGATTTGTACTGGCGGTTTCGCCAGTACAAATCGGTTGTACATATTTTTCGGAAAAATAGAAATCGGGCTAAAAAACAGAGAATTTTTTTTTAAATAAGGGGATGCAGCCACCGGCCAGCGCAACCTCGTCAAGCCACCGGCCAGCGCAAGTCGTGGCGTTTTTTACGCAAAATTCGCGCGCTACGCGGCCGGCGGGATTCGAACCTGCAACCTCGGCTTCGCGCGTACCCCCTCTAACCACTCCATCCATAGCTCACTTGTGTCTAAATAGTATTAGGTTCGCCACATATTGTTACGTAACCGATAGAAAACTGATTGTTTGGGGTCCTAAACGAAGTCAAATAAAAAAGTTGTCAACTACAAAGTTGCATAACTTTTCGAGATCTATAACTTTCATGTAGACAGTTTTTTCATCCGAGGCTTTTTTCAAAAAGTCAAAATTCAAATTTCAAACTTTGACCGTATTTTACGTCAATAAGATGATTTCAAATAAAAAAAATTTCAACTACAAAGTTTCATAACTTTTCGAGATCTACAACTTTTATATAGACAGTTTTTTCATTTGAAGTCATTTGAAAAATCAAATTTTTAAAATTGGCACCGATTTGTACAGGCGGTTCACTTAAGAAACCGCCTGCAGAAATCGATTTCTACAGGCGGTTTTCTTAAGGAACCGCCTGTAGAAATGCCCATATTTCTACAGGCGGTTCTCTTAAGACAACCGTTTGTACAAATCGGTTTTCTACAGGCGGTTTTCTTAACAAAACCGCCTGTAGAAATGGTGCTTTTCTACACCTGTAGAAATCGATTTCTACAGACGGTTTTAGATTTGGGCCCATCATTTAATTTCCAGTGACGTCCGATAATCAAAACCGCCTGTAGAAATAAAAGCATGACGCCTGCGTAGAGCTTTTGTGTAGTAGTGTATTGTACAGTTCTGTCACTTTACCCTTCTGACGACGACGACATACTGTGACGTTCGCACACAACAGTATTATGCGTTCTTCTCGATCTCAGTTCACGTTATAACATGGCGGTTGACTTAGCATTGACTTAGTTATTAGAACACGTGTTATATATTGACCATTCTCCATTCCGTCATTTAAATTGCATTATATATATGTCGAAAATTTAACCAAAAGTCTTTTTAATAAAAGGTTCATAATAAAGTTGGTTATTTAGTTGATCATGTCCCGCCTCTTCTTAGCTACTTCTAGCACGTATTAGTACATTTATACATTTGTGCCATGCATGTTTGCCGTTACATAAATATCAAGTTATGTTATCATATCCGCGTTTACGAGTTATTAACGAGATCAAAATAAATATAACCTTACCGATGTTTATTAATTAATTAGTCCATGTATGTATGTATAACCGTGCATGCATGTGGTACCAACGATCAAACGTACGTACATCTGAAGATGTTGAGAAAGATGCCGAGTATGCCATTGTTGAGTGCGACGAAGTTGAGGAGGAACTCGACGACGGCGCCGATGACGAGAGCCGGGTAGTAGGCGGCGGCGAGCGCCTTCTGGATGAGCTGCGTGAGCGCGACGAACCAGTCGCCCGGCGTGCCGCCCAAGTCGGCGGCCGTCCGGTCGCCGGCGTCCACGAACGCGTAGCTCGTGATGGGCCGCCGCAGGAACAGCATCGACAGGATGTCGACGAACCTCACCTTCTCCGGCCGGATGATCAGCTTCTCCTCCCCCAGCTTCGGGCCGCCGCCGGAGCCGGCCACCAGCTGCTCCTTCTTCCCCGGCATGGTCGTCATCGCAAAGTGGAATGCTCAAGCTGGCACGGTGCTGAGATGGAGAGGGATGGTGTGCCTTTTATAGGGCTCCATATTGGGCTGGGCTGGGCTTGGGCTTGGGCTCTGGGTCGATGCCAGGGCAGGGAACGCGTGGGCTGGGCTGGATTGGGCTGGGGATGTACATGGCACATCATGGTGTTCGATTGATGTGACCCCTGTGATTGTTGGTTTACTGTTAATTGGCTGGCCGTCTATAGGGTTTACATGGTCCTTTTGCATATGGTTAACATGTGATCATGCAGGTACACTATGACCGACTGATTGAGCGTGGCCAAGTCAGCACACGTGTATCATGTGTCACATGTGTGGTCCTGCTGCTGCTTTCTGGGATCGTTAATGAACTGTTGAGATGCTGCTAGCTAGCTTGCACCACTGGAAACTTGAAATACCCTTACGGTGCACTACCGTCAGGGAAAATAAAAATATTTTCATGAAAATATACGTATCGTCATAAAAAATAAAAGTATCATCACAAAATTTCTTACGGTGCACTTACCGTCAGGGAAAATAAAAATACCGTCAGGGCTAGCTCGACAGGATAATTCCAGTTTTACCTGACGTTGGTCAGGGAATTTCAAGTTTCGCACGGCTTCATGTGAGAAGCTAGCCAGTACACTAAGGAATAATCATGCTGATGATAAATCCTCACTTCACCGTCACGGATTGTATACTGTTATGAGACCTACTAGTTGATCTGCTAGTATAATATACTTACATTAGGCCATATTCAAACATTACTGTTGGTTCAAAACCCTTCTTCACTGACGGATTTTAAACCGGCACAACTAACTCGGCAGTGATGAGCTCATGACATCACTGCCGGGTCTGCCAAACCGACAGTGATAGCTTATCACTGCCGGTTCGTGTTACCAACCGGCAGTGATATGTGAGCTATCACTGCCGGTTGACAATACAAACCGGTAGTGATAGCTTAATTATCATAGCTGATTTGAAATGAGAACCGACAGTGATATATTTTTTATAATTTGTATTTTATTAATTGTTTTATTTTCAATTTGAGGGGATGTCTTGGGGGAGGTGGGGGAGGTGTTGGCGGTGATGCAATCGAATAATTGGATATTGATGTGGATCTCGACGTCACTACAAACCCATTAACGTTTATATTACAGAAATTTCAAAATAAAACATATGAGTAACGAAATAATTTAGAGTGGCATTACAATAGCCTATTCACATGTTCTCTTGCATAGGCCTTCTTGAACTTCTTGGTCTTACCAATGTAGAATGATCCGTTCTTGCTCAATACCTCGTCGGTGATAAACTTTGCTAGTTCTTCTTAAATTTCTCTTGTCTCGAAATCGACCAACCGGTTGTGATCATATGCTTTGCGCTGTAATTGAATTAAGATGATATTCAGATGCAAAAACATAAGTCAAAACAGTACAAATAGGAAGCCTACGTACCGCTTCATCTCCTTTATCTGTTTTTGCACCAAAGTAGACAAGCATAGCCCACATCACATAGAACCCGTATTCGTTTTTCCCGGCCGGTTGGTGTAGGGTCTTGATATCCTCTATATACTTAGCCGTGAATAGTTCGCTCCAATCCTTGTACTTCTTGCTATCGACATTTTTTCAGTCAGGTAAGGCCTTCATTCTGTGTGACATTATAAACAAAGTATCAAGGCCTTGAACATTACAATGTCCTATGTGATTAGAAAGTAGTGTTGTGATATTGGGTTCACTTACTTATTCAACACATTGACTAGAGGGTCGATATGAGAAAGTGGCTTCTTCTTGGAATCCCACACCTCGATATGTGAATTTACAGGACAAATCTCTACGAGGACATAATGGTTGTTACAATCACGAAGGAAAGTCCATCTTATTGAATGACATATATATTAAGAGAATGAACACCAAAGTGAGGGCTAAGAACACATACTCGCAGTTGTAGGGTAGGAGTATGTTTGTTTTGTTGTTTTTGAACATCCTTTCAAACTTAATCTTCAAACTTTTTGGCACATAGTCATCTTCGGCAGCGCATGTTGTCTCGTTGACAAATATTGAATCCAGGAAGTCTTCATGCATTAGGTACCTCCGTAGGCACCATTTTGCCATACACCTGCATAATAAACACAGGATATATTCAAATGCAGATCACGTGCTTTGTTATAATGTTGTGAGGGTAGGGTACTTACATAGTCCATAACATCAAAATCTGTATATCAAGCGAGCGCCGTTGGAAGAGCTGAAAGAGGACTTCATAATAAACAATATGCACCTCTTCTTCAGGATGATTAAAAATCAACCCGGGAGGGATACAAACTTCAAAGCCAATGTACTCCCCTTTGGCTGTATCGAGGGTGTAATAATCATGCAACTGTCGCAGATATGTTGGCAAATCTTTATACTCTTGTTCGGTGGCAACCAAAGGTTTGCCTCTTGAATACTGGTATGCGACAGCTGCTGATTCAAACTCTCTTCTTCCGTAATATAACTCTATGGCCTACTCCATGGATATGCCCATGTTGTTGGCCAAGTTCTGTATCTCTAACAAATGTTGGGTCTCTATTTCTGTTTCTCTAGTCTGATTGCTCTCTTTGTTGTTCTGCCTTGCAAATTCTGTCTGTTGCATCCATGGAGGGAGACTAGCTATTTTTTTAAAGAAGGAAACGGTTGCTTCCTTGGTTCTTGGATACTGCTCCACAGTCTTGTCCTTCATCAAAGAAGTAATGCTAGCATCCACCTTCTTCTTTTTGCTTATCTTGGGAGCATTACCAACCGAAGACGATGACCTCTTCTGTTGGGAGGTTGAACCTGATCTTAGAGAACGAGGTGGAGGAGGAGGAGGAGCAAGAGTCTTCTTCTTTGGCGGTGGGGAGGGGGAGGTGGAGGAGGAGGAGTCTTCTCCTTTGTCAGTGGAGGAGGAGGAGGTTTCTCCTTTTGCCATGGAGGCGAGGGAGAACTAGGGTCTTCCTGTCCAAACACAAGAGAGTAACCTCTGGGAGGTGGTGATGCCGATGATTCATCGTCATCCTCATCATCCGAAGACGGCTGGTCATCAAGCTTTATGAAACGTTTGCGCCAAGCCATATGAGTGCCCAAGTTGTGAACAAGACGCGGCCTTTCTTCCTCCACTGGGTAATCAATGTGTATCTTATTGTATTTCTTATCCAAGATCTTATCAATGCTGACCCTGGCATACCCGAGTGGCATTGGCTTGCCATCAATGATGTCGTCTCCTCTCGGAAAGGCTTGTTCAACCGCCACCTTGTCTTTTGTCCACTACTGACGGATGTACAACCTGACATTAACAGGTCCAGTGATAACGTCCATCGGATGATGAGCATTGACCTCTTCTTCGTCAGACATAGGGGTAGATCCGCAGCTACTGCGACCCTTGGGCACTGGGCTATTCCCCGTCTGGACAGCTGCGGTTGTGCCGAACACATGGATTGCATACCTGTCATAACTCGTGCATGAACTTGAGCAGCTATCCGTGCTTTCATGCTATCTTCGATTTCCTTTCTCCACCTTTGGAGCTCTTCTTCTCTTTGCAATTTAGCCCACGCCTTTCTCTTATAGGACGAAGATTCGCCTTTGAAGCCTTTCTCCCAAGGAACGATCCGGCTCCTCTTGTGCGACCGGGGTGCTCCTTGTTCCCAAGAGCTTGGGTGAGCATGCCATTTTCTCTATCTGACTTGTGGATTCCTCTATTCACTTCCTCAGTTATCATTGAAATCCTCTGGAGGAGGTCGGTAATGGTGGGTTCACTCTTAGAAGAAAGCCTCCCGGCACTATCGTACCATGCCCCCTTGCAAGAAGGTAGTTGACTGATCTAGGCAGCCAATCGCTTGTCTTGATCCTTACGCCGCTCTGCTCTAGTTTCTGGACTTCCGTTTCCCATTCTGGAATCTTCCTGACATAGCCACGTGATCCTAGGTGATGAGGATTCTTTGCCTTCTGCGAGTTTGCTCTATTTCTTTCGCTTGCTGCCTTGGCCTCTTCGAATAGCTTGTAAGCCCTTGAACTCCTCCCAGAAGTCCCTCTGCTTAGCACATTTCCCTCTCTCAAAGTCTGGTTGCCTGTCTTCCTTGACTAACTTATATAAGGTTCCCTTGAAAGTCTTGAACGAACGACCCATGATTTCCTTGGCCTTCTTCTTGACTGTAGCCCCGTCATAGTTGTTAGGAAAAGTGAAATAACCTTTTAGCTTGTTCCAAACTAGCTCCTTCTCACTTTTTTTATATGCTTTCTAAAAGAAAAACTCTTTTACGGGAACCCTCCACAGGTCATCCTCATGACCAATCCATTTTCTATACTTGATCGGGATAAAATCTCTGACAAGTGTCCCGATGATACTCTTGTATGGGCCCAAAGCTTTGAGAGGCTCCACCGACTCCCCTACTTGGTCAAACTCAGAGATATGCCAATGTTTACTTGTCTGAGGAAGCTTCGTTGCTCCATACTTAGTCCTGCTGCTACCCTCACCACTTGGCTCTTCCATCGTAACCTGCTTCAAAATATGTAATTAAGTACCCATCAAACTTATCTATCGTGATGGGGTACTTTGGCATTATTACGTATGACCTAAGTTACCTCTTCTCCTTGGTCCAGCTGGAGAAACCAGCTTGGACTCTGGTTTTCATCGTCTTGATTCTCACTGCCACCACCATTAGTTGGATCCTGCGGCTCTCCTGTACTTTGGCGATGCGTGATGAACTGGCGATGACGAGTCATGTCTGTGGACATGCATGTCATCAGTGTTTGTATGGCACATGTATGCATAGTAGAAATACAAACAAATTTGGTTTTTGATGGATTAATAAAAAGTGCACATGACACAACTAGTACATGTATTAGAGAAGTGCACTACAAGTACTAATTTAGTAGTCTACATTAACTTCTAAATACATAAAGCAATGACCAAAACTTGATATAAAATGATGGTATCTTTCCAAGACAAAAAACCAAGGCTCCTGATCTTTATCGCTCTGACGGGAGTGGCTTATCTTCTATCTTCAATTCATCGCCTTTCCCATGGATTTCACCATAGTTGTAGTAGGCAGTCAACGCTTCAGCTTCTGTGTTGTATCTCTTGCGTAGAGCACCTGGGTAGCGATTAACTTGAGCATAGCACTCTTCCCAAGTACGGTACACGCCAGGTATGTGGCCAACATGCACTACATACCAAGCCATTGTTGCTTAAAGACGCATAAAATTAATGTCTTTGCACGGTTCAACAAGCAAATATCGTATATGAAGAGTGTGCTATAAATTTCATAGTATAAATATGGCATAGTAACTAAACCATAGAATCAAATTCCATCAAAACAATATGAATGAGAGGTATAGGCTACTATGTAAACTTTGCAAAGTGGTGTGGAATATCACACTCCAAGTGAATGTCCTAACTTAGTAACTAGATTCCAATTCCTCTAAGTGAAAGGATTCTAATTTGGCCCTATTAGTTATTTCTAAGTGAAAGGATTCAAATTCCATCTAGTTATTTGCTGCTGTTCTTTATAGACATTCTATCAAACACCTTACTAGCATGGAGTTAGAAGCTGTTGATGGTGGAATTACCCTAAATTTCCACATTCAAACACCGTCAACAGGCCTCGGATTCAAGGGAAGATAAACATATCATGAGCATATTTTATCAATAACTAGTTCTACATGTACTCTTAGCTTGTGATTGTAGGGAACACCAAATCAGTGCAAAAGTGAGCAGCTAGGGGCTAAATACATGGTTCGGCCGAACCATGATATGTTGCCCCAGGACACCACCTTTCAACACATTGCATAAAACATCAAATGAAGGAGATGAGAGCCAAGGGTGGGCCCACCCATGGGTCGGCCGAACTGTCCATGGGGCCCACCTAGCTCTGTTGACGTGGCAGGATCCGTGTGACACTCCAACCAAGTCAATTCATCCATCGGATCAACTTGTGCTTTCATTCAATGGTGGAGATCAAAGACACACGGATTGAGGCATGAAACGAAGCAACCAAGACAGGACCAACACATGGAAAGAGTCTATGACAGATGGGGGACACTGTGGTGGGACCCACCCACCAGGGGTGGGTCGGCCGAACCACAAAATGGGCAACCAAGCTACCTACACCATCAATGACTGGTGGGGACTCCTTTTACAAGCTCCTGGCTGGGCCCACCAGTCAGAGTGGGGTCAGCCGAACCCCCCTGGTGCCCAGCTGTAGGGTCGAGATGGCGGACTAGAGGGGGGTGAATAGTCCTTTATAACAACTAATCGCAGCGGAATAAAACCTAATCGGTCCTAGCGACAATTCACCCCTCTAACTAAGACTCTAAACACCTTGCCAAAGATCCTAGCGAGAAGCAAAGGCGCAAGTCTAGCTTGAGCTTCCCTAAACCGTTCTAGCGCAAGATCACACAAACCTAAGCGCTAGTACTTTAAGCACCGGGGAAACTCCTATTAACTAGCAAGCAAAAAGCACTAAGCACCTAAGCTCACTACTTGCTCAATGACAAGGATACACAATCCAAATCAAAGGGCGCAACTCACTTTAGCTACACAAACTAAGTGAGAACTACTTCTAAGCTACACAAGCTAAGAAGGTGAGTGGCAAGCTACACAAGCTAACCGGTCTCACAAGAGCAACTACAACTACACAAATAAAGTAATGCACAATATAAATAACTTGTGTAGAAGGGAGCAAACCACCGCGAAGGATGGGAAGATGTTGACGCGGTGATTTATTTCCCGGAGGTTCACTTGTCGCCACAAGCTACATCCTCCGTTGAGACAAGCTCCAAGGTTGCCGCCGGTCCTCTTGCTAGTGGTGACCCGCAAGTCACACTCTCCCACGTGGAGTGCTTACCACAAGCTGTAGCACTTGACTCGGCCGGACCACTTGTCGCTCTTCACGTCTCGCTCTACTAGCGATGCTCTTTGCGATCTCCTGCGGGGTGAGCTCCAACCCCTCACAAAGCTTCTCCGGAGCTAAGCACAATCTTCTTGCTTGCATCCACGGAACCTCTCGCCACCAAGCCGTCTAGGAGGTGGCGACCTCCAAGAGTAACAAGCACCACCGGCTTGCAACTCGATCACCTAGTGCCACACGATGCAATCTCTCAATGCAACGCACTATCAATCGATCACTCACTCCTCGATTGTGAATTCTATGAGCACAAGTGAGTTGGAGAGCACTAAGCCATGCACAAACAAGGGAGACACATTCCCAAGGTGCAAGACACCTCTCACAGCCGGCCACACTCTCCTATAAATAGCCCTCAAGCCAAAGGAGCCGTTATCAACTCAAACCGGCCGTCGGACCGAGCGTCGGACCGTCAACCGCGCAACCGTCGGACTAATTCTCACGGTCCGACGCCTTGGATAAGCGCCACGTGTTACTAGCCGTTTGAATCCAACCGTTACCGCGCTCTAACGGCTCTCTGGGAGCGTCGGACCGTGGAGCGTCGGACCAATTCTTAGGGTCCGACGGTCTACAGACAAGTTTCCCGAGAGCTAAATAGCGTCGGACTGTAGCGTCGGACTGTCCCGGGGTGGGCGTCGGACTATACCTCAAAGGTCCGACGCTTTAGGCCCTTCGAACGGCTATTTTCAGGGCGTCGGACTGAACCGTCGGACTGGTCCGACGCTTAGCGTCGGACTATAGTTTCCCAGGGTCCGACGCCTGCCCCCGTTCGGTAAAACGGCGATATCTCTTAGCTCCGAACTCCGATTTCGATGATCTAGGACATTTTGGAAAGCTTATTCAGAGGGCTACACAACACATATGATTGCTTGATCCAAAACTCAAGGATAAAAATAGTTTATCCATCCAAGATCTAACCAAGCTTCCTGCGAGCTCGAAACTTCCACCCTTTTGCAAATGTGCCAACTCCAAAGTGTTCTACAACCTTGTGCATGTGAGTTAGCATTTTCACAAATATTTTCCAAAGGGTTTTTTTCACTCTTTCTTGCCACGCCACTCGATCCTAGCAATGCAAAGTTAGATCACTCCGAGTGGCACTAGATGACCGATATACAAACAAGTTTGCCCCTCTTGATAGTACGGCCATCTATCCTAAATCCGGTCAAGCACTTCTCTACTCAACCTTAGACCGGTGAAATGGAAATGCCCTAGGTTATACCTTTGCCTTGCGCTTTCCATTTCGATCACCGTCTTCATCACCGTCTCCGACACCATCGATGCCGGTGCAACACATGCACCAACACCTCATGAATAATATGATCCACTTCATATCATCACGTGGCTTTTGGTTCATCGATCCTTGACTTGCTTGCTCTTCACCGTTGCGTTGGTCCATCGGCGCCAAGCCATCACCCGACTTGCCCTTCACACTTGCAACCGGTCCATCGACGCGAAGCCTTGTCTTGATCTTCTTCACCTAGCCACATGACTCCATGTCATGTCTCATGCGTTTAGCTCCTTCATACCATATGTGTGAGCTAAGCATCATCTCCAATCCATTTTCACCTCCATGGCATAGATGCTCACACACATGTACCTGTGGACTAATCACCTGTGTAATCAACACTTAAACACATATTAGTCCACATAAGTTGTCACTCAATTACCAAAACCAAACAAGGACCTTTCAATCTCCCCCTTTTTGGTAATTGATGACAACTCTACAAAGATATGGAAATTAAGCGCATTAACCAAGTTAGCTCTTCACACAAGTGTAAATTACTAACTTGGGTTGAATTTTATGTTACTTATCCATCTTTAAGCTCAAATCTTTAGACTTGGATAAACTCCATAAAACCCGACTTGGTAGTGTTAATTTCCCCTACATGTGTGCTCAAATGGTTTGGTTTCAAATTTTCACACATGCATAAATATGAAACTTGTGGGAGTGCCAACACTACTAAGTGATGCTAAGGTGCATAGAATAAACCTTTGTAGCGTGATACCAATTGCTCGATACCAATTGCTTGAAGCCAATTGAAGTTGCACCATTAAGTCCACCCTTAGCATCAAGATTAGCTAGACAAGCAAGAATACTAGATACCCCGTGAGATCAACATTAAAGGGTAAGGTTCTAGTAAATACTTGATAAACATAAGTCTAGCTAACAACCTATGCATGCTAGTTATCAAATCATCATTCAAACCTATACTAGCATACACCACACAAGTAACATACCATGTGTAGAAAACTAAGTGCAAATGCAAGCAAGCATATGAATATGGACATTTCAAATGCAATCAACCATGTCCATGAGCTTGCTCCCCCTACTTGTGTGCTTCTCTTGTCCAAGAATTTTGATCCCCTTATAATCTTCAATCTTGTGGATCATCCTTCTTGTTGGCCTATTGCTCTCCCATCATCGGCCTCCATGATGGTTCATTGCGTACTTCCATCCATCTTGATTATCTCTTCCTCATCACACAATTTCATATCTTTGTCCAAATCTCTCCCCCTTTGTCATCAATTTCCATAAAAGTCAATGCTCTATTGTGACAAAGGTGTGTGGTAGGGATGTTGAGGGTAGATTCTTGCACATTTGATGGACACCACCATTTTGAGTTGGAATGACACCACTTGAAAACCATCCAAAGAATGAGATACCACATGTAGGACCTTACATCTCTTGATACCAAATGAATAAGTATCTCCCCTATGTCATATGATCGGTCATCCACTTGAACCTGAGCTCTTTTGGTGTGGGAAGTCTTCATCTTGATGATCACTAAAAGTTGAGGATCAATTGCACATCTTGTCGGATACCACTTGAAAATACCTCGTGTAGATGAGTATCACGTGAAGAAATAACTTGATATCCATTTTAATTGATGTCTTGTGCTTCTTGAACTTAGATTATTTTCAAGAGCTTCTTTCTTGATTAGTTCAAACTAGCAAACTTGCACAAGTAATCTAACTCGGTTTGAACCAAAGACAAGCTTCTTCACGCCACTAGGGGTTATCTTGCCTATGTTGAATTAGATCCTTTTTGCTCATTCAACTAGTTCAAACACTAGGTTCACATGCTCATGAACAAGTCATATTTAGCCACTAGATCAAACAAGACATAGAAGCAATAGTGGCATCATATAAACTTAAAATCATTTGAATTTTTTTTTGAATGCTCATCTATGTATGACTATATGCTCTAATCAAGTCCTTATCAAAATATGGATGCATATGCCATACAATAATACCTTTGCTATCTCGGAGTATAGGATAGTCATTTTCAATCAATCTCTAAAATAGCAATAGTGCAGTCCATTTGGAGAGCTTGGTGAAAACCAATTATCATCATGAATTCTATTCTTCACCCATATGATCAAGTGCTAGCTTCAATGTTGTGGTTTACTTGCTTCTTTTCTTGATCAAGCTTTGCATGAGAGAATACCACTTGGATTTGCATGAGTACCACTTGTGAATATTTGACTTCTTATTTGGTACGTTGCTTGCTCTTTAGATCAATCCTTTTAATTTCTTCAACTAAGCATCTTCAATGATTCTTCAGATCACCACTTCCATATTAGCCATCCAAGCATCACCCACTTGGTTTACCTACATAAGGCGGCACGCCCCGACAATCGGGAGAAGTGACATCTCTTCAAAGAAACATCTTCAATACTTATTTGAATTGCCTTTCCTTGATTGATCTAAGGACTTAACATGATAATCAACTTGAATTCCTTCTTTAAGTCCTTTTCTTTCTATTTCTTTCTATCCAATTGTTCTCTAATCATCACTAGGACTTAAGCTTCATCTTCTCTTTGCTTGGTCTTGACCTTCACTTGAGAACCAATCTTCATGATCCAAAACCAAACAATTGAAACTCTCAACCACTTGTAATCATAATTCCAACTTGAGAGCCTTTCAATGCAAGAGATACCAAATATTTTCAATAATTCTCTCTTGTGGACAGATTCTGTACCTTTTAAAGAATATGCTATATCTCTCAATGTACATGTCCAATTGCCATGAAATTTTGTGGAGATGACCTTCTATGAGTCTACTAGCAACCACAAAAATTTGAGCTTCATTTGACCAAGTATAGACTGCCAACCATCATTTTTCTCCACACTACTACATGCTGAAAAAACTGCTGCACTATAGTTGACAAGAACTACTCCAAAACCAATGTAATCCTTATCCAATTCTTATGAGATCTTCACAGCAACTTGTACCATAAGTCTAGAGCATGTATATCAATTTTTCAAGCTAATCCAAATAGTTTTGATTACTCAAACATGGCTTTGTTCTCAGCTAGCTCAGTTTCACAATTTTGGACAGATTTTGATCAATTGAGCTAATCTTCATCAAATTGAACCAAACTTGAACTAAACTTGCTTGAATACTTTCACAAGACATAAATCCATTCAATCCACTTACTAAATGTCATCTTGTGATTATATCCAACCAAATCTACTCAAATTTGATCACTATGCAATTATTCCATTCAAACTTCTTATTGTAAGCAACATATGCATATTTATCCAATTCAATCAACTCATATGCATCCAAATAAGTTTGATCAACAAATGATATACCTTGATAGTTCATGATTATCCATTTTCAAGCTTCAGCTCAATTGTTTGCAAGTCATCAAATAATTAACCAAAAGATCACCCACAACTTAAACTTTTGCACTTGTATGTTATAGCACTTGGACATCACTTTATTTGACTTGGCATTGGTTTGGATTTGCACTAGGTTTCATGACTTGACTCAATATATGATGATCAATAAGAATGCCAATTGAATCAAGCCTCCAATGCCATGGTACCTACACGCAATCATCCACTTTTTGATGGTACCCAAACTAGTTTGGGTCCTCTCAAGTTAGGAGCAACATACTTAGGCATTGCCTTAGTATGGATAGCGGGATGTTTTGCAATAGCAACCGATGAGGTACCATTGTCATCCTTCCTAAGCAAATTATTTGCATGAATTGAAATAGGCTTAGGAGTGTTACCTAGGGGACATGAATTAGCCATGTGTCCCCTTTCCCGGCATGAGTAGCACTTTTGCTTTACTTGAGCCTTCTTCTCAAGCTTGTTAGGACACTTCGAGGCAAAGTGACCCATGTCTTCACATTTGACACACTTGATGTGAGCCATCTTGTTGTTCTCTTGAGTCTTGCTCATCATCAACTTGGCATCATGAATATGAGTTTGATGCCTTCCTCTTCCATTACCCCTTCTTGTTTTCTTCTTCTTCAAGTCACCATAGCATACTTCATGGTTGGTCTTGACTTGATCTTGGGGTGTCTTGTCTTGTGGCTTTTGTTGAGGCCTCACAAATCTCTTGTATAGGCACGTAGAAGGGATATCACTTCTAGTGCTACACTTGGGACATTGTGGATGTGTGAGCCTCACTTCTTTTTTCTTCTTGGGCTTCTCTTTGGTAGGGCATGACAAAGCTAGATGACCCATTTCATGGCATATAAAGCACATAAAATGAGCAAGTCTTTCTCGCACTTGCTTCTTCTCTTTTCTAGCTCTCTTTCTTTCACCTTTGGTCATGTCCCATTTCTTTTTGATGTACCCAAGGCCACTCTTGTCACCGACAATTTTTGTATTCTTTAACATGTTATTGAGGGTGACACTTGAGTTGTTCCACCTTTCTATCTTGTCACTCATGTTCTTCACTTGACTTTTGAGCTCATTGTTCTCCTTCAAAAGGTTAGTCTCACAAGACATAGAAGTAGAACAAGTATGTAAAAGTAAAGAACAAGGCATATCATCACATGAGGCGGATACATTCTTCATGCCTACATCACGAGGGTTAGTTGCAATATGTGAACGATCATTTGACCCAAGTGATGAGCTCTCACAAGTTTTAGATTTTTCATTGGAAAGCTCCTTAGTGAGAAAAGCATGGTCTTTTACCAAATTCTCATGAGCAACACTAAGCTCCTCATGAGTCAATTTTAGCTCCTCATGTGAACAACTCATGACATAAAGTAGATGCTTTTGTTGTTCACATGTGTCCTTTAGAAAAGAGTTTTCATTAGTCAAATTCTTTGTTTTATTCATCTCATTTTCTAAAGCATTAAAGAGTTTGCACACAAGCTCGAAATTTGGATCATCACAATCAATAACCACATTGCCAATTGATACCTTGCCATCACCAAGTGATGTGTAGCAATGCGATGAGGATGAAGAGCTTGTGGATGCATCACTCTCATAGCCATCATCAAGTGAGCTTGAGGTAGAATCATCATGTGCATCACTTGTGGCTTTATCAACTCCCTTGTCAAGTGCTCTTGTGGTAGTATCAATATCATTACTTGACGAAGAGGAGGAGCAACTCTTCACAATCACAGAGTTGTGAAGGTGCTCTTGATCACCAAGCTTCATGTCTTTGGCATCATCTTCATCTTCGGGGAGCGCGCCATAGTTTTCATTGAGATACACCCAAATTTCATGAGCGGTCTCAAAGTGCATGATCCTTCCGAAGATGCTATCATCCAAAGCTCTATAAAATATGTTAATAGCTTGGTAACCGAGTTGTAAGCATTTCCCTTGCGCTTCGGTAGGATTGTCCTCATCAATCGCATGGGAAAAGCCTACATCTACGATCCACCACATTTGGGGAGAAATAAATTTAATATTACATTCCATCCAATTTCTCCAACGTGCAAAGTGTGTGCCATCAAATGTGTATGGACAATCAACATCTAGCCCATAAGTCGCCATCCTCTCGGGTCGGTTAAGACCGCAATTGAGAGACCAAGCTCCGATACCACGTGTAGGGTCGAGATGGCGGACTAGAGGGGGGGTGAATAATCCTTTATAACAACTAATCGCAGCGGAATAAAACCTAATCGGTCCTAGCGACAATTCACCCCTCTATCTAAGACTCTAAACACCTTGCCAAAGATCCTAGCGAGAAGCAAAGGTGCAAGTCTAGCTTGAGCTTCCCTAAACCGTTCTAGCGCAAGATCACACAAACCTAAGCGCTAGTACTTTAAGCACCGGGGAAACTCCTATTAACTAGCAAGCAAAAAGCACTAAGCACCTAAGCTCACTACTTGCTCAATGACAAGGATACACAATCCAAATCAAAGGGCGCAACTCACTTTAGCTACACAAACTAAGTGAGAACTACTTCTAAGCTACACAAGCTAAGAAGGTGAGTGGCAAGCTACACAAGCTAACCGGTCTCACAAGAGCAACTACAACTACACAAATAAAGTAATGCACAATATAAATAACTTGTGTAGAAGGGAGCAAACCACCGCGAAGGATGGGAAGATGTTGACGCGGTGATTTATTTCCCGGAGGTTCACTTGTCGCCACAAACTACGTCCTCCGTTGAGACAAGCTCCAAGGTTGCCGCCGGTCCTCTTGCTAGTGGTGACCCGCAAGTCACACTCTCCCACGTGGAGTGCTTACCACAAGCTCTAGCACTTGACTCGGCCGGACCACTTGTCGCTCTTCACGTCTCGCTCTACTAGCGATGCTCTTTGCGATCTCCTGCGGGGTGAGCTCCAACCCCTCACAAAGCTTCTCCGGAGCTAAGCACAATCTTCTTGCTTGCTTCCACGGAGCCTCTCGCCACCAAGCCGTCTAGGAGGTGGCGACCTCCAAGAGTAACAAGCACCACCGGCTTGCAACTCGATCACCTAGTGCCACACGATGCAATCTCTCAATGCAACGCACTATCGATCGATCACTCACTCCTCGATTGTGAATTCTATGAGCACAAGTGAGTTGGAGAGCACTAAGCCATGCACAAACAAGGGAGACACATTCCCAAGGTGCAAGACACCTCTCACAGCCGGCCACACACTCCTATAAATAGCCCTCAAGACAAAGGAGCCGTTATCAACTCAAACCGGCCGTCGGACCGAGCGTCGGACCGTCAACCGCGCAACCGTCGGACTAATTCTCACGGTCCGACGCCTTGGATAAGCGCCATGTGTCACTAGCCGTTTGAATCCAACCGTTACCGTGCTCTAACGGCTCTCTGGGAGCGTCGCACCGTGGAGCGTCGGACCAATTCTTAGGGTCCGACGGTCTACAGACAAGTTTCCCGAGAGCTAAATAGCGTCGGACTGTAGCGTCGGACTGTCCCGGGGTGGGCGTCGGACTATACCTCAAAGGTCCGACGCTTTAGGCCCTTCGAACGGCTATTTTCAGGGCGTCGGACTGAACCGTCGAACTGGTCCGACACTTAGCATCTGACTATAGTTTCCCAGGGTCCGACGCCTGCCCCTGTTTGGTAAAACGGCGATATCTCTTAGCTCCGAACTCCGATTTCGATGATCTAGGACATTTTGGAAAGCTTATTCAGAGGGCTACACAACCCATATGATTGCTTGATCCAAAACTCAAAGGATGAAAACAGTTTATCCATCCAAGATCTAACCAAGCTTCCTGCGAGCTCGAAACTTCCACCCTTTTGCAAATGTGCCAACTCCAAAGTGTTCTACAACCTTATGCATGTGAGTTAGCATTTTCACAAATATTTTCCAAAGGGTTTTTTTCACTCTTTCTTGCCACGCCACTCGATCCTAGCAATGCAAAGTTAGATCACTCCGAGTGGCACTAGATGACCGATATACAAACAAGTTTGCCCCTCTTGATAGTACGGCCATCTATCCTAAATCCGGTCAAGCACTTCTCTACTCAACCTTAGACCGGTGAAATGGAAATGCCCTAGGTTATACCTTTGCCTTGCGCTTTCCATTTCGATCACCGTCTTCATCACCGTCTCCGACACCATCGATGCCGGTGCAACACATGCACCAACACCTCATGAATAATATGATCCACTTCATATCATCACGTGGCTTTTGGTTCATCGATCCTTGACTTGCTTGCTCTTCACCGTTGCGTTGGTCCATCGGCGCCAAGCCATCACCCGACTTGCCCTTCACACTTGCAACCGGTCCATCGACGCGAAGCCTTGTCTTGATCTTCTTCACCTAGCCACATGACTCCATGTCATGTCTCATGCGTTTAGCTCCTTCATACCATATGTGTGAGCTAAGCATCATCTCCAATCCATTTTCACCTCCATGGCATAGATGCTCACACACATGTACCTGTGGACTAATCACCTGTGTAATCAACACTTAAACACATATTAGTCCATATAAGTTGTCACTCAATTACCAAAACCAAACAAGGACCTTTCAATCTCCCCCTTTTTGGTAATTGATGACAACTCTACAAAGATATGGAAGTCGTGGCGCAGCTCCTAGCGTCGTGTAGCAACACCAGTCGGCGTCGAGGAAGCAGTAGGAGATGGCGCACAGCGGACGACGTCGACGAAGCTCCTGCAATGGCGTCGTGCTCCACCTCCCTCCTTGCCGGCGTCGTGGACGCAGCGCCGCTGCTGTGGACGGCGTCCGGCATCGAGGAGCACACGGGGAGCGTGGGGCGAGGTTCTGTGTAATTATCATTAGGCAGAAAGTCGTCTGGGGATATGCCAGGCATGGGAACATCATCATTGTTTTCTTGTCCAACATTTTGACCAACCTCCCCATGCAAAGTCCAAATCATGTAGTCTTTTATGAACCTCCTGGTAATCAAGTGCAATCGTATATGCTCCATGTCGCCCCATTTTCTTACTTTCTTGCAATCTTTGCATGGGAAGAATACAGGCTGTGAGTTCCCAGCATTGGCTCTGGCAAACTTGATGAAATTATCAATGCCCGTCAAGTACCGTCGGTCTGTACATGACAGATCGTACATCCACCTTCGATCCATGCCTGCAGAGGAAAAATGGACAGGGCAGAGAAAACATAGAATAGTTTTAATAAGCCTTTCTCAAAAATATTATTTGAAGCACAGAACCTTGATGTATTCTTCGAAAAAATTTAAAATTGTTTACCCTATAAAAATTCAAATTGGTCGCGCTATAAAATTGAAATAGATAGCCCATACGAAATAATTGTTCTACAACATGCCGTGTAAAAATAGATTAAAAAAAATTAGAAAAATTGAGACTCCATCGTAAGCAACATTTAATTGCACAAAAAATTATAGAAACAACAATGTAGCTCCAAACAATGGTTGCCACATAAATTACAATTGCCAAAAACAATTATTCTACAACATACCACATAAAAATGAAGGAACAAATTATAAAATGCAATCCCTCTTCTTGATCATGAACAATAATATAGCTCAGATTTTGAAATTAAAGGTGGCAATGGATTTAACTAACCTTTTGAATAGTGGATTTACCACAACCTTGATGCCTTCCTCAAGATCCAACCCAAATGTGCTCTGTAAAATGGAGAAAGTAAATAACTACAATAAGAATCAATCTCCAAACACAAAAGCAATGTAAATCTACAAATTCAAAGGAGTGTGCTTGTTACTAACCATAAGCTAGAAGATCTTCACCATGCTTGAGCTTCCAAGAGTTTCCTTGAACAATTCGGTAAAGAGCAGCCGCAACAATGGAGGTCGTGGGGAAGAGCAGCCGCAACAATAGAGAGGAAGAGCAGCCACGCACTGTTCTGTTCCGTTGGGATAGAGGAGGAGGGAGGGAGATCGAGCTCAAGCTCTTATATACTATAGAAGTATCACTGCCGGTTCCAGCCTCTGACCGGCAGTGATACCCAGCTTCACTGCCGGTTGGCCCCTGGTCCAATCATTTGTGGTTTGAACTGGCCCATCACTGGCGGCTCAAAACAAACCGGCAATGATGGACCGGCAGTGATGTTTGAATCTGTAGTAGTGTTAGGACGTCATTTATACTGTTATGATTTTTGTAGGTCTTACCTTAATTAAAACTAGACATACTCTTATATTTGTATAGTTCAGCTTCTTTTAATAAAACAAAAGATCAGATAAGGGTCACTCTGAGATTTTTCTTGGAGTGATCCTCTAGTTTACTTGAGCATATATATGCATGCACATGTACAAAAAAAATGTTAACATCAACAACCTATTGGAGAATTTCAGTGTGGATGATGCCCCACACATTAATAGGATCAGATGCCCCCACGTCCGTATAAATTGGATCCTCCAATAATGATGTCGCAGCGGAGCAGGTGAGTTGCGGTGAGTTTGTCTCAAGTATGTGCTTCCAAGCGAGATGAGCTGTTGATCATACATCTTATGGGCTACACCAAGAGTCTATCAGTGCCATCCGTGTTGGAGATAGATGCCTTGGACAAGCTCTTCGATGGCAACCTGACCGTGTCCAACACCGAACCGCTAGCTCGAGGCGCTATTCCCAGACGTTGGAAAGGGCTTATCCAGATAGCCGCGAAGACTCAAGGTCATCTTCTAGGTCGTATCGCTACATCGATAATATTGGTTGTTTTCTGTTATGTAATATCACAACATGAGGTCTCTTGTTAGGATGGTATAGTTATGACTGTGTTAAGTCAAACAATTTGGCGCTAAATAAAAGCATGGTGCATATGTTCATTTAAACTCTTCTTCTTAATACAATGATATACAAATATTTTACATATTCAAGAGCAAAAGTAAACTGATGACCCGTCTATAGGCATGGCACTTCATTACAAAATATATAGAGAAAGAAGTATAATTATACCAAACTCCGTGCTCCAGACAGACGCCGGGGCTTCAGATCCGCCGAAAAACTAGAACTCTTCTGCTTCTAATCTTACTAAGTTAGAACTATGAACTAGGAGGCTCTTGATGAACTAGGAGGCTCTTGATGGCTTGAGGACTTGATGCCTTGAATGAATGATGGGTTGATGCCTCCAGGGGGTCTGCCCCTCTATTTATAACCCGGTGGGATGCACGTACGCCGCAGGATCAAATCGACTTGAAACAAGGGCCGAGATTACTCCACAAAGGCGGCGGAAGAAGACTCCAGAAGATGGGGCCGAAACCCTAGTGGGGGGCGCCGGCCGGCCCTACCCTGGTGGGTCTCGGGCCTTGGTGTTTCGGGTGTGTTTCAGATGCTTCTAGTGTTCTCGTGATGATGTTTCCTTGGCGGTTAAGTTACGTGGTAATCATGCTCTTTAACCCTTCTTTTATGCTTTTCTGGAATAGCCCCTGGAAAATACAGAACATGCAAAACTCGTGAAAACTGTTAGTTAAAACCCTGGACTAGTGTGTATTCATGTATCCTTTGGTGTCTAAAGTTCTAATAAAAGTTGACGTTATCCACCGTCAACAACACCCCCAAGCTTACCTATTTGTCGGTCCCTTGACAAACAAACTAAGCCTAATTACTAATGTAATTGGATCAGGAGTTGCTACAATGCTTTCATACTTTCCAAGTACACATGCTTCAAACATAGATTCTCCTCCGGATTAGACAAAACTGTTCTAACTTTAAACTTACCAATTTTACCTTTAACTATGGGGCTTTACAGTTCTTGTCTCAGTCTTGAGTAATTGAAAGAAAGAACAATCAAGTCATGCACTATGTACAAAATTGTTCACAGCACCAATATTCTGGAGTTTTGGAAGTTTTGAAAATAAAACTCAGAGCTTTAATTGTATGGCACCCTCAAGTCTCTCAGTATATATGGTATTTGTGGATCTTACTTAAGGCATTAATGTTATGCCTTCTTATAACTAAGGATTTATAGTGGAGCTCATATGAGTGGCAATAACAAGGTTTACGCATACTTGCAATTCATATGTTGTAAAGTTAAACAATGGATTCACAGAGAATCGAGGCATACAATCAAACCAAGATGTGCATGTGTATGAAATATGGTGAATAGGTGTATATATGGTATTTAGTGGCTATTCATAGTTCTACTTTTGCTCTTTGAAAATGATTCACTCTCCTTTGTAACTTGGAGGAACACATGTGCTATCTTTATTCCTTCTCTCTATTTTTTCTTTTCTCTCCTTTTTTTTACGTTCGGGAGGCGGGCATCTAGTACCCATTATTTTAATGCTGGGACACTTGTCCATCTTTTACTCCCCTTTTCATATTTTTGCATAGCCACATGTATCCTTTGAATATAAATAACTGGAGAGATAATAATAAGAACTTAGAGCAATTATATCAAGGTTGTTCTACGGGGTATACTTTTGGGTGTTTACTCCTAGTGTAGGAGAAAACATTTTCATGATGAACATTGATGAAAGTGGAAATGGTTGCGATTACTCCCAGAGTAGGAATAATGCATATGTGCTAAAGTGTGTACGTGATCTTGATTTTAAAAGCATGACAAGACTCGCATATGGTATTCAACAAAGGTTGACTAAACTCAATGTAAAGCAAGTAGCATGAATGTACAAAGGTTTTCCTATATAGATGTATCATATATGGCTTTGGTAGGAATTCATATTTTGTCATACAAGAGCTCATCATGTAAATTTCAAATTTTCAAAATAAATCTCCAGAATTTAGTAATGCTAGGAATAAAATAAATAGTAGCTCAACTTTCATGAATCATATCAATCAATTATCTAGACTTAACTCAAACATATGCCTCCACAAGTTTCAGGTTTAAAGTAAATTTTTAAGTTAAAACAGCAATATCTAAAACTCAGGAGAATTTAAGTTTGATAACTAGGCATTGAAAAGTATTGTGACAGAGCAACTATTCATCATCTCCAAGATAAAATTTTAATGTTCATCATTTTTAATTTAGTTCTAGTCCAAACTGACTCTAAACAAAACTCTAATATATAGATAGATATTTATTTGGTTTTCAAATTTTATCTTACTAACTAGCTCACGCGAAAAAAGCAATATAGTAATAATAATAATAAGATAGGAAACTTATACTTAGCTGGATTTTAATTGGAGGGCGCCCTCCCCAAGCTTGACGTTTGACAGGGTCTTTGATGTTGCAAATTGGGTGATCCTTCTGATCAGTGTATCGGCAGTGTAAAGGTGTTGGGTTGACTAGCTCTTTAATTTTGTATTTTCCTATGGAACTCAATTGCCAATAAAAATACCAAATCTTATGGAGAGGGGTTAGGTTTAATACCACTCCATGGTACGTAATTGATTTTATATTTCCAGCAGAAGTTTAAGCTTCTTTATCCAATTAGGAAACTTTTCTAAGAGTGTGGACCTTCATGTGCCCATATATTTTTGGTATTTTTTCTGAAAGGTGTGGACCTTCATGTGCCCATATATTTTTGATATTTTTAGATTTTCCTATGATACTATGGTGAAACTTCATGTGTTCACATGTTTTTGGTATTTTGTGCTTGTATAAAATAGACTTATTAAGCGCATAGGTATAATGACCTGATAACTAGGGGATGCTCCTCCCCCAAGCTTGATGTTTGCAATACTTGGTGCTTGAATGATCTTCAGAGTGAGCTAGTAGTAGTCCTGGTGAATGCCACTTAATAGACTCTCTCCTTAGTCATAATATTATTCCTGCATAGTTATACTCCGACAAGAAAACCAAAACTCGAGGCTCGAATTATTAAGGGGTTAGCGGTCAGCCAATGAGCACTTTGATTATTCTTTGAGTTGATTTTAATTAATAGATTTTAGCAGGATTTCAACAGGATTCTCTTTTTTTAGGATTTTCTAATTTTCTTATGCAGAAATCAAACATGTATGCATGCTATATATTAATTTTTATACCACCACAGGGAATATTCATTTCCATGGGGCTTAGGATTTTCATAATGCAACAAAGTAAATATAGATTGTTATTTTTATTTTTATTTTTATATCACCACAGTAAATATGCCTACAGAGTCACCATAGGTGTATTTACATGTGGCTTTAATATTTATGATATAGTAAATAAAGTAGTAAATATTTTTGTTGGTTTTATTTTTAATATGCAAAAATGATTGTACTAATAAATGTGCTAAGCAAAATTACTAATGAATACTAATTTAATTAGATAACTATCATTCTAACCTTATGGCTAGGGTATGGAATTTAAAGTCTACCGACAGGAGTTAGGTAGAGGAGAGTACTTACTCAGTAGGTTCATTGTCTGAGGTTACCTCAGTCAATTCCCCATTTTGCGGTGGTGTAGCAGGTGCTTCTTCTTTCTCCTTCCATCTCTTTTCTGTCTCTTCTACTTCTCTCTTTTCTAGCTCCAGCTCTTCCTTGTAAGCTTCTCTTGATTCTTCATCTCTCTTCTTCCATTCTTCTTTTTGTGCCTGGATCTCTTCTTTTTCTGCCTTAGCAATCTGGTCCATCCTCTTAGCTTCCGCTTCCTACTCACTCCAGCGTGGTGCTTGTACGGCTTCTTCTTGCTCTTTGTAGCAATCTTCATACTTCACAATCCTACCAGGGAACTCCTCCCATCCACAGTGAGGCTGGGCAGTCTGACGGCGGGCTTGGCGTTTCCTTCTGTTGCGTTGCTTCCTGATCTGCTCATGGTTAAGATGTGTTTAAAATTGACAGCGTACCTTTCTAGTGGGTAGGTTGAAGTGGATCTGTCTAGACCCGATGTAGATGATAGCATTGGCGGTGTAGAGGAATGGCCTTCCCAAAAGAATAGGCGATTCATCGTCCCCCTGCGTGTCAAGAAATAGAAAATCTGCGGGTATATATTTATTTTGAATTCTTACCATTACGTCCTTGACTACGCCTTCAGGGAATCTCAGTGATTGGTCTGTCATCTGCAACTGAATGTATGTTGGGTATAATGGTAAATCATCAAATAATTCATCATATACCTTTTTGGACATTACGTTGACGCCTGATCCAGTGTCACAGATGGTGTCGGGAAAAGTGATGTCTCTGATTGTGCATTCGATGATTGGTACACCTGGGTCACCTTTCTTTGTTGGGAATGGTTTCGAGAGCATATGATCATTTTCTATGTTGATAGCATTGATTAGCTGAGCGGTTTCTTCAGGTACATGCTGGGGCTTGTTCTTCCTCCATCTTCTATTGTTCTTCTTCTTGGGTGCTGGTTGTTGTTGTTGCTCTTCTTATTGACAGAATTGCTTCGGGACTGCAGGAGTCTTGAGGATGTGGTTCTTGAATGAAAATATCTCCTTCTTGTTTTTTATGGAGAGGACAATCTTGGCGTGTTCCGCATAGATGATGGTTTTGGTTGTGTATAAGAATGGTCGTCCTAAGATAATGGGTGCCTTCTCATCTCCTCCAGTATTCATGATCACGAAGTCAATTGGGACATATGATTGCCCCACTCTGATAATAGCTTCTTCTAGTACTCCCTCGGGGTAGCAAATGGAATGACCTGCAAGCTGCAAACGCATATCTGTGTACAACAAAGGATCACATAAAATTTTCTCATAGATTACCTTGGGCATTATGTTGACACTTACGCTGAAATCGCAGATAGCCTCTGGAAAGTTGTGACATCCTATGGAGATAGGAATCACAGGTCTTCCAGGGTCTCCCATCTTCTCAGGTAGTGAGTGATCTATCCACTGTATATCTGGAGGCTCAATTTGGTATTGTGTTGCATTGTGAATATCAACAAGATTAGCAGTTTCTAAATCCTCCGGTTGGCCCAAAATTTTTCCTTTCTCAAATGGAGGGACAGCAGCAGCAAGCTGAGGTAATTGTGATTCTAACATTTTATTAAAGCTGTGCTGATTCTTTATAGCAAAAGCAAAGGTATCCATTCTAGTATTTATATTTTCTAAAGCTTTATCATTTGAGGCTACCTTTCTAGGCATTTGATCTAACAATTTAGATTGACCAGCAACTAAATCTCTTAAAGGTGGAAGATTGTAATTATTATAATTATTACCTTAGTTGTTACCTTGGTAATTACCTTGTCGAGGTTGCTGATTCCATCCTTGGTTTGGCTGGTTCCATCCTTGATTTTGCTGAGGACAATAGTAGGTGTTGTTGTTGATGAAGTTCACATCCTCTTACAACGTAGGGCAATTGACAGCTGAATGCCCGTAATTTCCACATTCTTCACAGGTCATGCGAGAATCATTGATATGCATGACTTCCTTCTTCTCTATGTCGAGCTTCTTCATGATGAGGTCTAGCTTGGCAGTGACCATGTCAGTTTCCTTCAGATGATGGATGCTTCCTCCTCTCTTGCAAGGTTGAGTATGTTCTTCATTACAGCTTGAATTTGAGGCCATCTTCTCAACAAGTGCTTGAGCTTCTGGAAGCTTAAGTAACAGGAAAGCTCCTCCAGCTGCAGCATCTATGGACTCACGGGTGCTTGAGATAAGCCCGTGGTAGAAGGTCTGCAGTAGTAGCCAATCCTCTATCCCATGATGAGGATAGTCTTCAATATAATTTTGGAATCTCTCCCATGCTTCAGTGAATGATTCGTCATGTTGCTGTTGAAAACTTGAGATTTTCCCACGCAGAGCATTTGCCTTGCCTGTAGGAAAGAACTTTGCTAGGAAAGCAGTTGAGCATCAGTCCCATGTAGTGTTCTTGTCTTTGTTGGCGTAGAACCACTGCTTGGCTTTCCCCAAAAGTGAAAATAGGAAAAGACGGAGTAAAATAGCATCTCTTGGTACTCCTCTAATCGTGAAGGTGCTGTAAATCTCTAAAAAGTGTTGTAAGTGTGCACTTGCATCTTCATGAGCTTTTCCACAAAACTGGCTGGCTTGAACTATGGTGATAAGAGCAGGCTTGAGCTCGAATCCATTCTCCCCCGTGTTGACTGCTAGTCCAGTCCGGATGTTTTCTGTTGTTGGGGCAGAGAACTTGCGCATCGTCTTCTCAGCCATATCTTCAAACACAGGAGATAAATCTTCTCCTAGGTGTTCTTCTTTCAATATTGGAGCTGGCTCCTTCGATGAATGAGCTTGAGCAGCGATGGGTGTTCTTGATGGTAGCTTGAAATTGTCCCTCGCTTCTACAAACTTCTTTCTTCTCAGGAGTTTCTCTGGATCGTCAATATAATTATTTGGAAGAGAAAAACCATTCATTCATCACCCTGCATAAGATAAACAAATGATAAAAAACAAGGGTGTGCCTATTTGAGTTAGAGATCAATCGGTAATACAATCTTATCCATTATGTATACATATGCTATCAATATTTTCTAAGTTTAATGTGCCATCCCTGGCAACGGCGCCAAAAATGCTTGTTGACATCTACTAACGTCGCCAAATATAACTATATATCTTTTAATGCAAGAGGCGAGATTAGAAGATGTATGGTAATTAATTAACTTGTCGTTAGCAACTAGCCACTTTTCTATTACCAACATTCTTATGCAAGAACTAGGTTGTCATCCCTAATTAATAATGCTAAGAATAAATAAAGGTTTTATATATTAATCTATGTGACTAGGCAGAAATAAATATAAATATAAAATAAGATCAGTTCTACAAGCGGACAGATAATTATACCATTGTAGCATTTTACCTAGGGAGTTCTACCAGATTGTCGATTTATATTTATACCACTGGGAAGGATTAGGATAAATTTTAATCTATTATATTGATAGTGATGTTATACAATGGATAAGTGACATTACCGATGTCATTTACCCTACTCATAACAGGTAGAGGTCACAAGGTAAATAAAGATAAAGGTGATAAGTATGATCAAACATCATAAATAAAAGATAATCATCAGAGCACTCTCTAGTCATAGTAATAGCTAGCCAATGGATAAACTAAGGAATTAATATCAAAGGTAATTCTATAATTACATCAATGAATAACTCTAATTAGTGCAATTACATCTAGCAATCATTGTTAGACTAATCCTATATCATAATTACATGCAAAGGGCATCATCTAGGAAGGATGTGAAACAGAGTCATCATCCAACTTCGCGACCGTGCCTGCTGGCCTACATTCGGGGGTGGACTACAGAGGACTCAACGCAGCTGTCACCTACGTGATCTACCACACGACCCGGCACATCAGGGTGCACTCGCAGATAAACAAGATACGTAGACACCATGTCTACATACTGTTCATCATCTATCCATCGTCCGCACGAATAAACGCTATACGAGCAATTACATGAATTCAATAAGATCAAACCAACTATATTAGATATATAATCAAAGTAGACAAAAACTATTGTAATCAAGAACATATGAACTGTTAAGAATAATGTTTCCCTAATCATAATGAAGAATACAATAATAGAGAAAGAACTAGAATTATACCGAACTCCGTGCTCCAGACAGACGCCGGGGCTCCAGATCCGCCGAAGAACTAGAACTCCTCTACTTCTAATCTAACTAGGCTAGAACTATGAACTAGGAGGCTCTTGATGGCTTGAGGACTTGATGCCTTGAATGAATGATGGGTTGATGTCTCCAGGGGGGGTCTGCCCCTCTATTTATAACCCGGTGGGACGCACGTACGCCGTAGGATCAAACCGACTTGAAATAAGGGCCGAGATTACTCCACAAAGGCGGCGGAAGAAGACTCCAGAAGATGGGCCAAAACCCTAGTCGGGGGGCTCCAGTCGGCCCCACCCTGGTGGGTCTCGGGCCCCAGTGCTTCGGGTGTGTTCCAGATGCTTCTAGTGTTCTCGTGATGTTGTTTCCTTGGCAGTTAAGTTACGTGGTAATCATGTTCTTTAACCCTTCTTTTATGCTTTTCTGGAATAGCCCCTGGAAAATACAGAACATGCAAAACTCGTGAAAACTGTCAGTTAAAACTCTAGACTAGTGTGTATTCATGTATCCTTTGGTATCTAAAGTTCTAATAAAAGTTGACGTTATCCACCGTCAACAACAACCAAGTTAGACTAATGAATTTGCAAAGTTTTTATTTTGTAGTCCAGTAGGGTGCAACAGTGGCTTGACTAAGGCGACAGTGTGATCCAGACAATTAACACCTAAAGCAAGACATTAGAAGGTAGGCTGAAGATTTTCTAGGATCGAGCAAAGTCCAAGGCATGAATATGGAACCAAGACGAACGCAAAGATCACGAAGAAACAAAGTCAATGGAGTGAAGCAGGGGCTCTGAGCCCTAGTGAACAGGGGTCCAGACCATTGACCCTGTGTTAGCTTGAAAATCCTAACAACAAAAAGCTACTGACCTGGAGAACATTCAGCTTCGGACTATTCATCCTCGGTTCGGTCTTGCACCCCATGTGAAGAAGAGGCTCTGGACGCGATAAACAGTCATCATCCCGACCATCAAAAAGTAGCGTCCGAAGGTGTCCAGAGAGGTTTCACAGAGCGTGTTTTGGTCAAGACTGTGTCCAGACAGAGCGTTTGGACCTTCAGTTGTCTAGTTCGGTTAACTGGCCAACCTATCAGTCTCAGCAGCGCACGCAATGGTCGACTGAACGATCAAATTATTAGCGACCGTAGGAGGGAATCGGACTGAGAGAAATGGTCGAGACCCTCCCTCCCCTGAGTCTAGGTCAAGAGGAGCGTAGGAAAGCCCTCCAAGGTCCCAATGGGTCTATTGTCTTGGGGGCTATGAATACCCCCTCGGCTAGCCAAATAGGTAGATTTGGAGCTTAAGGAAATGGTGCATGTATTGAGTCTTATATTTAGATGCTTTGGGAACCAAAGCTCTTAAGAAAATATTCAATTTAGTGTATGCATTGCGAAGTGCTTAGGTTAGTTAGACCACTACTTTGTGCTTGCACTAGGTTTAGGTCAAGTGTTTAGTGAGGTTTGCATACCTCTTGGTCAAATGTGCTTGCACATACCATGTTTGTATTCGGCGAGGCTTGTAGTCTTGCGAGACTAGACCAACCATGTTTGCGGTGTGGCCGCCATCGTGTACCGAGAGAACAAAGCTTGCTGCGGTTCGCTCGGAAATTTGATAGGGAAGACGAGTGGGTGTCCGGGAGAGGCTTGACACGAGTGGCACACCGGAGACCCACTTACGCGTGCGGACCCTGATTGGGAGCTTGGCCCTTGCTTCTAACGAGGACTACCGGGAAGTTTATGTGCTATCTATACCTTAGTAAAAGTATCAAAGTCATTAATGGGTGTTTGCATCTATACGTTATCTTTACCTTTCGCATTTACATTTCTACCTTGGTTGTGTGTACCTTTCCTAGATTAGTTGATAGGATTGGGACTTAAGGTGCATAACTCATTTGCGGGAGAGATAACAAGACACTTAGCAAAACCATAGTTATATTTTTAGATAGTTTTCTTAATTGCATAGGTTTTGCTAAGATTCGAACAAGAGGCGCTAGTTTAGAAGTAAATTTTAAGTTACCTAATTCAAACAACCCCCTCTTAAGCGTCATGGTCGTACTTTCATATTGTCCACCATGTCAATATACCTAAACGACATGTATTTTGATAAATCAAAGAGATCAGTATGGGTTATTTCCTCCGAAATTTCGCTAGTTATATCTAGTATATAATTTATTACGTCATATTTTTTTCCATAGGTAGAGTGAATCTTATTCTTATTTTTGCAATTAACTTTTAATAATCCCGCAAAAGACTGCTGGTATATATATTGTTAGAGCTGGAACCCGGAGTGTGGAAACTATACATTTTTCTTTCTGAGACAAAGATGATTATGTGAGCGTACTGAGGTGAGTGTTTTGTTTTATTTTATATTGACTAATGATATTGTCCATGCAATGATATGATACTAGCAAGGTCTTGAGGTGGGTCTGGAGTTTGGACCCCGGTTCTGGATCGACCAGCATTGATACGAAGGGTGGGGGCCCACCTCCAGCTAATTTTTAGGTGGTGCTCTAAATAATATATGCATATATAAACTAGCTAGAGGTGTCAAGATAGCCTCAAAAAAATGCATTTGATGATGTATGTTCGCTGCATATGTTAAGCAGCGTAACCATAAAATATATTGGGTCATTTGTGCATTGTCATTTATCCTAACTACTCAACTGCTTTTTAAAGGTAAAGTAAGACTGTCTTTAACAATAATACCCAAAACACAAGACCCATTTTACGTTTAGGTTACGATACATTTTAAATATCCATTTTTAATATTCTTCAACATCAACACTAAAAGGGAATCTTTCTACGAATGATTTCCAGGAGAGAAGATACCTAAATTTGGATTAGTCTCTCCTAGTAATTAACAGTCACCAGTACTCTTTTATCAAATTACCTATGATTCTCCGGTAATCATAAAGCTAAATTTAAGGTAATAATATATATTTTTCTTTTTGATTAAGATATGTGCAACATATATTACTATTATATATGCCATTATATATAACTTGATATGATCTACTAGTAAAGTCTTATACATGCCACCCCCACCCCCCATACTCAAATCCTGTCTCCGCGCGGCCCTGAATTCAGCCAGCCACTACTGGAAACAGAGTCTTTGCCGAGGGCAAATTTCGGGCACTCGGCAAAGACACTCTTTGCCGAGGGCCAGGCCAGAAGGCCCTCGGCAAAGAAGCGACACACGACAAAATTTATCTTTGCCGAGGGCCGAGCCCTCGGCAAATAAGCCCACGGCAAATTTGGTGGGACGGGTCACGGCGGTAGTCTTTGCCGAGAGCCTGCCGTTAGGCCCTCGGCAAAGAATTTTTTTTATTTTTTATTTTTGGAATTTCTCTGCCGAGGGCCTCACCCTGGGCCCTCGACAAAGACCCCTCAGAATTTTTTATTTTTTTGTTTTTTTAAACCCAATTTTTTTAGACCTCGAGTACATCATTTAAATCTCAATTTTAAAATTTGGGCCAATTTGGAGTTTTTATATATTTTATTAATTTATTTCGTTTCATTGATTTTTTTCGAATATTTCAACTTTGAACTGCAGGTGCATGGAGTAATGCACTTTAGTGATTCAGAAAATATTATTCTTGGTGTTTGGTGTATGTTGAGTCTCTATCCATGAGCACACATCAAATTTCGGACATCTTATTCACGTAAAATGACTACCAACTTGTTAGAAAACTGTTTTTAAATTATATAAAATCCATACGAAGTCCGAAAATCACGAAACTTGTCTACGTGTCATGTTATCACAAGTGTAGCCTATGGTCAAAAATTGATAAAGTTTTGAGAAAGTTGTGACGTCGGATGTATGAAACGTAGACATCTCCGCATACGATGACATATGATCGCACGTGGAGATGTGTGGGTTTCAGACATTCGACGTCACAACTTGCTCGAAACCTTGTCAATTCTTTACGCATGCAAAGACGATCTCGCGTGGATATACATATATGATCATACCATACCTGACTAAACACTTGTAGATAGTGAATATATAATTCCACAACTAATAAATTAATTTATATAAATGCAAAGGAACCGCCCGTACATATAAAAAAAATAAAATTTAAGAAATGCTTGCCAATGGACACGGACGACAGGTAAGCTGGTGATCCCACTGAACCGGGAGGCGCCGAACTTCCGGTCCATGATCGGGCTGATCGACGGGAGGACGGAGCTGAAGCCGCTGCCGGCCGGCGCGCGGCGGCGCCGAGGACGGGCAGCTGCAGGTGGTGGGCGTCTCCGCCTTCGCCGCCGGCGGTGACGTCGACCTCTACGTCGACGTGGAGAGCGGCGGCGGCGGGAGCGCGGCGGTGCCGCTGGTGAAGCAGCAATTACGTGAACGGGCGTCTGATCCTGCTGCGCACCTTCTCGATGTTCGAGGTGAGCATGATGGCCGCCAAGCTCGCCTACGAGAACGCTGCCTACATTGAGAACGTCGTCAACAACGTCTGGAAGGTAAACAAATGTTCAGAACTGATGAACGATCGATATATACATTCGAAAATCGTACGGAGTTAATTTTGGGCTTGTAGGAAGAAATTTTTTCTCGAATACGCACGAGTACTACATTTTGGATAATTACATCCATGAAGAGCGAGCACCTAGCCTAGTTCCATCTTGCCAGGGCTACCAGCCCCCTTCGCCCCGGCCTCCATCCAAGCATCTGCTGTAAGATATCAGTGATGCTTGCTGCCGCCTTCATAAAGCATTTGAAAAGATAGCCAAATTGAGAATCACATTATACTCGCACAGTTGTACGTACGCTTTGCATAATCCTTTTGGCATCTGAAAAGATAATTCCTTCATGGCACGGCAACGACAAAGTACTAGTTCCATCGTCGTTCAGTCCCTGCCAATCTAGCAAGATTCCTGCCGATAATAACTGGACTTAACAACCAGTGGTCACGGTATTTATTCAACGAGTAAATAAATAAATAAAAACACTGGTACGTCTCTGTAGATGGGTACATCTCCAAGGTAAAGAGATGAAAAGTTGGCCTGAATTTTTTGTTCCAAGTCCAGCTGAGCACAAAATGGTTGTTTAGATCACAGGTTGCACATTTGCACCTTCTATTTTAAGGACGCGGCGCACGCACGGCCGTGCGTGCGTTAGGCCGTGTGCACGCATACAGGCATGCCCTCATCCCCTGGCTTCCTTCCTCCACTCCGGCCTCCTTACCCCCGCTGGCGGCCACCGCCCCGCCGCGTGAGCTAGGGTTTCACCGGAGCTCCAGCGAATCCCTAGCTCGCCATGGCACCACCTTCCCCGCCCCTCCCCCCCCTCGCTAGAGCTCGCTCTCGCCGGAGTTCCCCCACCCCGACCTTCCCGGTCGCCTCCACCGCCGCCAGGGCCCCTAAACCGCCCGCCTGCATCCCCACCGCCTGGCCTACCTTCCTCCCCAAACCACCTTTCCTTCTAAACCCACCAGAGTTGAGGGAGATGAGAGGGAGAGCTCGCCGGAGTTAAGGAATATGAGAGGGAGAGCTCGCCGGAGGAGAAAAAGACTTACATTGCTGGATCTGCAGTGGCTTGGGATGGATCCGCCATGGCCAGGGCTGGATCCATGCCCGCCACCGTCCATGGCTGGGATCCGCCAGGGCCTCGGTGGTGCGCGGGCGTGACCGCGTGAGCACACGGAAGAGGTCGCCACTGGGGGAGAGGTCGCCGGAGTTAGGGAAGGCCACCGTCGAGAAAGAGAGAGCGCGTGGGGAAGACGCGTTGCGTGGGGAAGATGAGATGCGGCTGGTAGGACCCACCTAGGCGTGCGCTTGTGCGTCCTCGGCGTTAAACGCCCGCACAGCCGTATCTAAGTCTTTACCCTATTTTAATATATTTATTTTTCCTATATACTAGAAAAGCGCGCGGCGTTGCTACGCAGTGCCTGTATTTTTTTCCTAATCTATTGCTTAGATCTAACAATGAGACACTTAATATTTTTTCCCATTTTATGGTTTGTACATATATTTTAGATATCCTATCATCCTAAAAGTTTTATTTTGTTTATATATTATTCTGGATATTCAAATAGAATTATCATATATATTTTGATTATATTTGTCATGAAGATACAAGGAATTCAATTATTTTTTTGACAAGGGAGTATGATAATGAATTTTGGCAATGTATAGTATGAGAATTTGTTCATATTAATTAGAATTATCATTTATCCATGGTTATATATGTTGCCCGTGGATTTATCATTTGTTGATCTCTATATTTTAGAAGGATGAGCTGTCCTTTTTTTTTACCATTGAGATATAGACGGAAGTCTAATGTGATAATATTTTATCATGAGGAGTTCTAATCAATTAGATCTTCTATTTTTACTTTTTTTTTTTAATTTTGTTTTCACATTTACCTTTCAGGAACATAGGGGAAAATTTTATGTTAAAATCTTTCAAATAAAACATGTTCTATTTTAGATCGACCGCGTAGATATATTTATAAGGATTCCGAAACAATTTGGTTTCCTATGCGGTGATTTTTGTGCGATTTACTATGCAATTTCGAAGTTATAACGAATTTATTTGTAAAAGAAAAAGAATGCCACGGGTGGCAGACCGGCCCTTTATAAAACATGGATTGGGTGTTGATTTTCATGAAATCTAAGAAGCTTTTTATGAAATCTAAGAAGCTTTTTTTAAAAATGATCAGGACTCGGCTGAGAAAATCCCGTGTGCGCATAGCATTTTCCCCATTGCTGACGCGCAGGTCAGTGCACTGCCCAGCTGACCAGTACTGTGGCGTGTACTACCTGTTCTCCTCTTTAGTCCATGAGCACGGTGTTCACATTGAAAAGGAACGGGCAGGCACTGCTTGACACTGGCACGTGGGGCCTACTAGGTACCTGTTCTCCTCTTTAGTCCATGAGCACGGTGTTCACATTGAAAAGGAACGGGCAGGCACTGCTTGAGACTGGCACGTGGGGCCTACTAGGTGAGGTGGCGCCTTTGCATTGGTCAGCTCCTGGGGATGTCGAATGATGAGGAGAGGGCGCAGTGCCGCTGTTGCTGCCTGCGTTGCGTGTGCTTTTTCTCCCATCCGAATTGAAAGGAGGGAGGAAAGGAGAGTGGATGTGGATGTATGGTGCGGTGCCTCTCTCCCATTCGAACAGAAAAGAAACAGGGTGGAGGGAGGAAGAGAGACAGGGAGAGAAGGAAGGGAGGGGAAGAGATAGAGAGGGGAATGGAAGGACGGATGGAGGGAGCAGGGCAGCGGCATCGAGCTCGGCTCGGCAGCGGCTGTGTCCTTCGGGGGGGGGGGGGGGTGGGGTACGGAGAAATGGGCGCGGCGCACGGCGGGTGGCTCGGCTCCGGCAGTGCGCTGGAGGGTGAGCACAGAGGCGCATGGCTCGGTGCGGTGACTTCTCTGGCGCGGTGATGGCCGGGTCGCGGCTGCTCGGCAGCGGCGAGCGCGGCTCTGGTTGCCTGCTCCGTCGAGTCAGCCCTCCTCGCCGTCGCCTGCGTCCACCTCCACCTCCCCCGGCGACTCGCTCTGGCGTAACCCCGGCGACTCGCCTCCCTAACTTTGCGCCGCCGCCTCTGGCCATGCCGCGCCAGCAAGCCCCGGAGGGGCGGCCGAGCCTCCGCCGGTGCCATCGGCCGCGCCTACGCCTGAGGCGAAGCACTGGAGCGGTGGACTGCGGGTTGATTTTTTTTTAAATCTGAGGGCTTTTTGGAAATTTTTTTGTGAGAGGGAAATAGACGACGGGTTGATTTCACTAATTCTGAGGGTTTTTTTTTTTTTCTTCAAAATGGCCGGGAGCCGTGCGGGCGACGTGGCCACGCTCGCCGGCCCTCTTGCAGAATTCGTATGTAGAGAATAGAGATTTGTAGTCCTCAAAGCACCACGCATGGTTCTACTGAACCTGTTTGAGTCCTGAGAATATGAACTATGTCAAGTTGTCAACTATATATGTATGACGACGGCAACACCACTAGTGCAGAGTTGTTGGTGTCAAGGACAGCAATCATTTTGGGACACAAGCTAGTAGACAACTTGTTCCATATGCCTCAATCGAATCCATGGACGCTAGCTAGTGTTTGCAATCTGGAGTTTCTTCGATCAAGATCAGTGCACTGGTGCTGAATGTGGCCCAGCTCGCCCATGCCTAGCCATATATAAAAACTTTCACAAGTCACTGCTGACTGTCACTGTCTAACTCACTCACTCCCCATAACCACGTGCATCCATATAACTATAATCCGTCATAAACAACTCATACATGCATGCCACACACGCACTGTCTAATCCAGCCACATTATTACAAATTATATGATGATTAATAAATTCTACATACACTAGTGGCAAGAAATTCCTGCCCGTACGATCTACTCTACTATCTGTATTTGTTAATAATAACACGCTAATGGATCTTGGTTCCACATCTCTGCTGTGGCTGAATTTGCAGTTCCACTTCGTGGGGTTCTACAACTGCTGGAACAGTAAGCTCCCTCAATTCGTCGGAATATATAATTCATATAAATAAACGCAGAACAAAACAATTGAAAACTAGTCATGATCAACCTGGATTATTACACACCTGCAGAGTTCGTGGAGGACCACACGACGCAGGCGTTCGTGTTCACCGACAAGGCGATCGATGCAAGCGTGGTGGTGGTGTCGTTCCGCGGCACGGAGCCCTTCAACACGCGGGACTGGTCCACCGACGTGAACCTCTCATGGCTAGGCATGGGCGAGCTAGGCCACATCCACGTCGGCTTCCTCAAGGCGCTCGGTCTCCAGGAAGAAGACGGCAAGGACGCGGCCAAGGCCTTCCCCAAATCCGCGCCGAACGCCGTCGCCGGCAAGCCCTTAGCCTACTACGCGCTCCGCGAGGAGCTCCGAGCGCAGCTGAAGCAGCACCCGAACGCCGGCGTCGTGGTGACCGGGCACGGCCTCGGCGGCGCGCTAGCGGCGATCTTCCCGGCGCTGCTGGCGTTCCACGGCGAGCGGGACATCCTGGACCGGCTCCTGGCCGTGGTAACCTACGGGCAGCCCCGCGTCGGCGACGCCGCGTTCGCGGCGTACGTGCGCGCCACCGTGCCCGTGGACGTGCTCCGGGTGTTGTACCGGTACCACGTCGTGCCGCGGGTGCCGTTCGACGCGCCGCCGCTCGCCGCGTTCAAGCACGGCGGCACCTGCGTCTACTTCGACGGCTGGTACGACGGCCGCGAGATCGCCAAGGGAGGCGACGAGCCGGACCCGAACTAAACACATCCAAATTTTTACAGTGAAAACTTTGTCCTAAAGCATACCATATTATATATTCACTGTATAGATCTACTCATGTAGAGTCCAACAAAGTTGGATTTTCTATTTTATGATTTTTCTATGATTTACTATGATTTTTTAAACACTCAGCGAAAATAAATAAAAAATAGAAAATTGGTTTTACTGTAGCAAACAGCCGTCGAAAACCGCCCAGGGGGTAAAATAGACGGTTTTAGATGGTTTAGAGGGTAAATTAGACCGTTTCATAGGTTGAGGGGTCATGTGTTTCAGGTCCATAGCTCAGGAGGGGGGATTTAGACTTTTTCCTTATATGCCTTCTTTTATACCTATAATTAGGGCCTTTTAAGTTTTAGGTTAGCAGGCAATTTTGGTTGGACAGTTTGTGACAGACGGATGGTAGCTTGGAAAACACTGCTCCAGATTAAGACATCATATGCGGTTCACATCACTGCACGTTATTTCAAACCGGTAGTGATCTCTAACTTTCTCTGTCGGTTGGTTATACATACCGGTAGTGTTATAAGCACTCTTGTTCTATGTTAGTTGAGCGAAATTGTGAACTAGGCATGGTAACTCAACAGCACCTCATTTGCCTTGACATTTTATATATAATATGCTTATTCTAGAATAAAAAAGAACCATGGTTCAGGGTCCATGGCACCGAAGCCATGTACCTTTTATATTATTTTGCAGATGATTTGACAATAAATAGTATTTCTCTGAGATGGCAGATAAGAAGGTACAATATGAATTAAGAGAAAATCAAAATAATAATATGATATGATTTTGATCATGGTTAAATGAACAAGGGTCGGCATGCTTAAATATGTATAAACTTTCTTACTTTCTTACAATGGTCAAAGCATGTGAACAGAGAGGCTGAGAGAAGGAACAGAAAATGATGAAAAAAAAAGGAGTTGGGTTGGAAACTTCTAGCAGTACTAATTTTGTCTTCCACTGTTCTATATCGTGCATACATCTTTACTTTTTTTTTTTAACAGTGTTTAGTTTATGTTTGTGGCTGCATGAGAAAATGTTAGTAATGGGAGGCGGCAGGACATTCAGTCGTGGCATCCATGGCCTCGGGTGCACCGTGTTGAAGCTTGGTGGCAAGGAGGGCCAGCGGCTCCTGGATCTCGGGTCAGCCCTGGAGGCGAGGCGGATCCCTAAAACTGCCACGGCGGCCACGACCATGTCGCGCATACTGGTAGCCCCGTGCAAGCGGCGCACCAGGACCCGTTATGTGAGCATAAGTAGTAGCAGGAGAAAAAGAGGATGCAATGCGGATAAAGCGCGGGTAGGAGATAAGCGGCGTCCCAGAAAAATATGAGGCCCAATTCAAAAAATTAAGTGGAGGCCTAATATCATCGGCATTTTAGGTATCTTCTGCAGTGCCCTATCCAGCTGATCCTTTCTGAGATTGAGTTAATTCCTCAATTCTTTGCTTTGTCTTACGCTTTTGATAGCGTGATTTATATTTTCTCATCCGAATTTTTTTTGAAGAATCTGGAGGAGCCAAAGCCCCTACAGTTAAATTTTATTAGAAAGCAAAAGTTTAACAAGTTTAAACCAGAAAGGAAAGCTTACAACAAAAGGGCAGCCGGTCATCGCGGAACTCAAAGAAACAAAGAAGGAAACATAAAAAATAAGAAAAATCGGTAAAATTATTCTAAGCTTTGAATCCATTCCGTAGGAGGTCGTTCCTGTCTCTCTTTTACTCTGAATTTTAAAAGCTTCATCTCCTTGAAGAAAATTCCCTTGATTCCTTCTAAGTTAACTTGATTTCCATTGAAAATGAGTTCATTCCTTCATGACCAGATACTCCAACAAAGCAGAACAATGGTTTCCATGAAAAATTGGGAGTTGAGTTGTCCCATGATAAGAACAGCAAGCTCAGGAAAACTACTATTCAAGGGAATATCCACATTGATGGAGTCCCAACACATTCTTGCGAAGGGACAGTCAGCAAATAAGTGAGTAGCAGTTTCCTCAACCAGAGTAGTGCAAATGACACAGCTGTAATCCTCCAGATGCATGCGCCTTCTCCTTAGAATGTTTCTTGTATTCAATCTGTCATTGATTAATAGCAAAAAAAAAAAAAAAAAAAACTTTGTGCTTTGGCTGACACCTGCTTGTCCAAATCCATCTAATAGCTGGGTGACATTCTTGATGCCCCATCAGCTTCCTGTAAACCTTAGTAGAAGCAAATTTACTTGATCCCCAAGAGTAAATCCACTTGTCAGATATATCCAGGATTGCCATTTCATTCATCAAAGTAAGGCTTGAAATTGCTGGAAAGCAACTTGAGATAAAGGGAGCTGAAACAGGTCAGCTAAGTCCTCCTGACCAAAAGCTTTTGTAGCTGAGATCATACTATTCCTTGCAAAAGAGAAGAGCTCAGGTGCTCTTTCAGCTAAGACCCCATTAGTCCAGTTATCATGCCAAAAAAGAATATCCTCACCATTTCCTAGCTGGGCCTTTGCAAAATTCTTGAAGTCAGGAAGCAACTTCAAATTACCTCTCCACCAGAAAGAGCCTTTCTTAACATGAGAAGGTAGCTTACCATTTCTGTAATGTTTTTCCCAAATTAACTATACCCAAGGGGTTTCATCTCTGTTAAAGAATTTATGAAGATTTTTGAGCAACAGAGCTTTGTTTTGATTTCAATATCAATAACTCCTAATCCCCCTTCCACCTTTGGTTTGCAAACAAGCTTCCAGGCAGTGTTGGGAGGTTTCTTTGCATTCAAATCAGCTCCTCTCTAAAGATAATGTTTCCTAAACTTGTCAATTTGCTCGATGACCATCATGGGTAGCTCCAAGGTGCACATATAAAAGGTAGGTAAAGAGGAAAACACTGCATTTGTCATCTGTAGACACCCAGCCTAACTCAAAAAGGAGGAGAGCCCTGACAGCCTTTTTTCACACTTGTTGATGAGTGGAAGAAAGTCATGGACCCTTGGCTTAGCAATACCAAGGGGAAGACCGACGTAAGTAAAAGGGAAACTGCCCTTAGAGCAGCCAAAGGTGTTTGCCAAAATATCAAACTTCTCTTGGGTCACATTTATAGGAACCATCATCGATTTGTTGAAGTTTACTTTGAGACCAGTAGACATGGAAAAGCTATTGAGCAGTGATTTGAAGAAAAATAATTGCTTTGCATCCCCTTCCATGATAATAAGAGTATCATCTGCATATTGAACTATTGGAAAATCACTTGTATAATTGGTAGGAATAGGGAGGCTTAGAAGACCCATATCCTTGGCTTTGTTGCCTAAGGACTGGAGGAAGTCCGCTGCAAGCACAAAAAGAAGGTGTGACAAGGGATCACCTTGCCTGACTCCCCTTTTGTAGTGAAAGGTTTTACCGGGCACTCCATTTAGAAGCACAGCTGAGGTTCCTGAGGAGAAAATGTCATTTATCTAGGCTAACCATTTCTGTCCAAACCCTTTTGCTTCCATCAAAGTTAGCACACTACTACATAAAACTTTACTATGGTGATCAAAATAGATTTTTCGAGGCGGTTATCACAACCGCCTCGAAGGGAAGGTCACAGTAAATCAAATGTTTTCCGAGGCGGTTAAAACACCCACCACGGTAAATCGAAATGAAAAAACAAAAAAAAGAAAAAAATCCGCTGATGAGCCCACCGAGCCCATCCATGGGCCCGGTGAGCCCAACCACGGGCTGCCGCCGCCGCCCCTCGCCGCAGCCCTCCTGCCACCGGATCTAGATTCCCCACCACGAGATCCGGTCTCACCGCTCTCGGATCCGGCGCCGGTGGACGGAGCAGGGGCGCCATACTGCATCGGAGCGAGGAGCGAGGAGCAGGGCACCGTTGACGAGCAGGAGCGAGGCCGCCGCCGTCGGGCCGCCTCCGGGCGAGCCGCCGGACCCGCTTCCTCACGCGCCGCCGGGGCCTCCTCGCGGGTCGTCGGAGCGCCTCCGCGCGTGCCGCAGCGGGGCTGCCTCCTCGTGCGTGAGCGGCCGGTGCGCCTCCACGCGAGCCGCCGCGGGGCTGCCTCGTGCGTGAGCGGCCGGGGCACCTCTGCGAGTGCCGCCAGAGAGCCTCTACGCGCGCCGCCAAAGCGGCTTGAGGTGGCGGCGCCGCTTGAGGGAGGGAGAGACAAGAGAGGGAGGGCCGGCTAGGAGAGAGAAGAGAGAGAGGGGGAGTGATGGCTGAGTGAGAGGTGTGAGGGTGGGTGGGAGAAGAGAAACCCTGAGTCCTATACTTATATGAGCCCGATATGAATTGGATACGGGCTTTTTCCTGGGCCTCACGAATATTAACCGAGGCAGGTTTTATAAGAGGTCCACCTCCAAAAATAGTGGTATTTTAGGTGGTGGGTCTGTTATATGGCCCGCCTCGGTTAATAGATTTTTTGTGGCGGTTATTTTTTAACCGCCTCCGTAAATCGATTTTATGAGGCGGTTGACTCTGACCGCCTCGGTTAATAAAAAATAACCGCCTTGGTTAATGCCGGGCATTAACCGAGGCGGTTTCCTGGGCTACCCACCTCGGTTAAAAAACTCAAACACCTCACAAAAGATTTTTTGTAGTAGTGGCATGGCCTGATGTTCCATTTTATCAAACGCCTTTTCAAAGTCTAGTTTAATAACAACCACTTCTTTCTTTGCATGGTGACACATATGAAGATACTCATAAGACCAGGCAAGGCAATCCTAGATTGTCCTCCCTTTAATGAATCCATATTGATTCAAGTGGATGAGATATGTTATTAATGGTTGCAATCTATTGGCCAGCAACTTAGTTACCAATTTAACAAAACTATTCAAGAGTGAGATTGGTCTGAACTCAGAAACTAGCTTGGCACCCTCAATTTTGGGAATTAGGGTGATATAAGAGTTGTTAATACTTCTCAGGCAAATAGAATGGTTGTGAAAAGCACCACAGAGATTATAGAAGTCTTGCTTAACCACTGGCCAACCTTTTTTAAGAAATTCATTACTGAACCCATCTGGTCCAAGAGACTTATCATTAGGTAAGGCCTTGATGATGCTATCAATTTCTTCATGAGAGAAGGGGACTTCAAGGATATCAAGATTGTTATTCCTCTGAAAAAAAATCAGGGCTGATATGAAATCCTTCAAACTCAGAAATCCCCAGCCTGACAAGTCCTCCCACAAGATTTCCTCTTTTCCTCTATGATCTGTCACTGAAATCCCCTCACTGGAAGTAAGCTCTGTGATCAAATTTCCTCTGTGCCTTATGGTGGCATTAGCATGGAAAAATTTGGTTCCTGCATCACCAAATTTCACCCAATTAACTGATCCACGCTGCTTCCAGTAGACTCTTTGCTGTTCCAGGAGGGAAAGAAGGTGCATTTTAAGCATGTCTTTGAAATTCCATTCCTCAACACTCAGATCTCTATATTCTTCCAAAACTTCTATAAATTGTAAGGTGAGTCTGGTGTTAGCAATCAAAGTCTTCAGACTAGACTTTGCTGCTTGCCAAGCTCTGAATTTGCTTCGAAGAAATTTGAATTTTGCAGTGATGATCTTTGCAAAATCTTCTTCCTGGAAACTAGCGTTCCACCATTCAGAAAGTTGGCCCGGAAACTGAGCATCATGGAATCAGTAGTTTTCAAATCGAAACACCTTGCTTTTTGGGATGGAGGTGGAGATGCTAACCAAGCAAGGATTGTGATATGAGGGTACCATATCCAGGGCTTTTTACAGTTTTTCCTGGATATGAGAGAGTCCAACTATCAGAAGTGAACACCAAATCCAATTTTTCAAGTAGAGGAGGGACCTGCATGTTAGACCAAGTGTATTTTCTGCCCTGGAGAGGAATTTCATTAATACCCAGAATGCTTATAGCTTCATTAAAAAGGAACATCTCGTTAACATTGCCATCTGTCTTGTTTCTATTTTCTTCCCTTCTGATTAGATTAAAATCTCCCAGGATCATCCAGTCAATAAAATTAGGCATTTCAATACCTTTGAGCCAATCAAGAAATATCAATTTTCCTTCACTAGTACTGGGACCATACACACAAGTTCAAACCCACTGATTATCATTGTGGAGAGAACAGAATTCCACAGTTACACTAAATTGATTCATAAAAACCACCTGTCCAGAGAACATGGCACTTTTCCATAAAATCAGAATGCCTCTAGAGGTTCCCACAAAAAGTAAACAAGCATGAGCATCAAGAGGATCGATCAAAAGATTCTTTTTTGGTTTCCTGTAAACAGACAATGTCACTGCTAGACTGCACAATTTGTTTTTAATAGCATCCCATTTCCACCTGGCATTAATGCCTCTAACGTTCCAAGATAAAACATTCCATTTTCTGCTAGTGTTCATATTCATAGTCAAACAGAGAGAAAATTACTCAAAAGACCTTGCACAACATGGTTCACATCAACTTACACAAACTTTCTGATCACAGATCAAAAGAACCGACAACTATTCCTTAACAGAAGCAGCTACTCTTCGGCTTCCTCCTCCTCCTCTGAGTTGCCATCCTCCTTCTTCTCCTATGCGGCTTCAGTCTGCTTCTGCTGCTGTCTCTTGATCATCTTAGCAGTCTTCTTTCTTTTTAGGACCTTGTCCTCCAAGGAAGTAGGATCCATCTCACAAAACTACACACCGAGATCCTTAATTATTTTAGTGGAAAGTGTGGGTGGGGAGGGGGCACATGCAAGACATTTCCTATCAGCACAGCTAGAGGATTTAAAACCATTAGCTGACTTGAAAATTCCGGGGCTTCTTCTTACCTCAGTGCTTACCAAAGGTGTTTTCCTCTTGCCCCCCTTTTCTTGGCAGGCATAGGCTGGTCACCACTTTGTTGAATCAACCCTGGGGATAGGTCATCCTGATTGGTCTCTGATAGATAGGCTAATCCTTTGTTAGAAGGGCAGCTTCTAGGTAATGAGAATGAAATATCCCCCCACTTACCTAACAGATGCTGTAGAGCCTTGGAAGAGAGAAAGTCATTGGCCCAGCTGAAGGAATCTGAAGACATGAGCATAACTATAAAAAAATTACTCCATTCAGCTGGAATTCTGACTTGTAAACAATCCAGGTTACCTGAGTAAAAAAACGAGCCTAGATTCTTGTAGCATCAGCAGTCCTCTTCTTTCCCAGTCAAGAAAAGCAGGATCTGGAACATCATCTCTTAAAAGCATCATTCCAACATTCAAATTAACTTCCTGCTGCCCCTACTGCTCTTGCTGTCCAAAAAGCCCTCCTTGATGCTCATGCTATTCCTGCTGGCAACTCTTGATTCTCCAGAACATCATCAGGCACATTCGCCTCATTCTCAAAATCTATTAACTCATTTAATGGAACATCTTCCATACCCATGGTTGCCATATTGATAGGTAGCATGGGTACTTGCTGCATCTCCTCATCAGCTAGATTCATGAGCTCTTGTTCAACAGGGAGGGCTGGAGGGAGATTATTTTGAATATTTTTGGCAACCACAATCTCTTCAACCACATTGTTTCCTGCCAGCAGGTCATTGACCTCCAAGAAGTCTTCTAAAGGCTGAGCTGGGTTTAAGATGACTTCCAAAAGGATTATCATCTTCTTGAACAGGAAAGTTTAAAACCACTTCCATAGGCAGGTTTGGAACAAAATTCAAATCTTGCCCAAGACCTGGATGCTGGGCCTGCTGTTGTGGTTGAGGCCAGGGGTCGATTGGGCCTCCCCAAGCTGCATTCTGCACCTGATTCTGATTGGGCTGTTGCTGCCCTTCAAGCTCATTGGGCCCTTGATTCTGTTCCTGTTCCTGCATTATTTGATCTGGCCCTGCACCAAGCTGTCCTAGGCCAAAAAAATTTAAACGGTGCCCTATCTCCAATTGGCAATTCAGGAACTGGTTCCTCATCTTGAGGCCTACCCCCAAGAAGGTTATGCTGCAGAATCTCACATTGAATTGTCCAAGAGTCACTCTCAAACCCACCAGACTCAGAAAAACAACTAAGTGGGGGATGGACTGAAGGTCAATGACACGAGCTCTGATGATGACCCTAGTTAGTCGTCTGTCCTCCCGCCGAACATACAGAAGCTTGCCAAAAGACCCTATAGCATCCTGATAAAACTTTTCCTCCTGATAATCTGGGGGAAACCCCATCAGCATCAACCAACATTCAGTGTTAAAAAGCACCCTCCTCCAATTTCTCCCCTCATTATGTCTAACAAAGGTAAGCATGACATCCCCATATGGAATAGGACCCTACTATATAATCACATCTCTATCCAAAGCTCTAGTAAAACGGACATAAGCCTGACCCAAGCAACATGGCTGAATGTCTAAAATTGCAACCCTTCTTTCCTCAAAGAACTCGGTAAGAACTTCATCCACCATATTGAAATCAAGGACATTACCAGGTAGAGGCGCAATGGTGACAATAGCCAGGTCTTGGTTCTTTGGCTCGGCCCTTTGTGACACCACTGCACGCACCATTGTTGGTCGATTCACAACATCATGCTAGATCAGCGTGCGAGGCACAAAAGGCCGAGGATCGGCGAGCTGATACGCCATGGCACCGCTTAGTTCACCTGAAGGTGAAGCCAAAGAGCACTGTAGCTTGAAGGAAAGAGTGGGGTTTCTTCTACAGAGACGGACAGAGCAGTAAAAGGACGGGGAGGGGGAGTAGAAGGCGAAGAGACTGCTAACGACCAACGAGTCAGATCAACTTGGGCACTGAGGGATGGAGAAACTTTATCCAGGCCGGGAAACTGGGCCGCCAACTCACTGGGCCATGGAACAATTATGGGTGGAGCAAGTTTCAATTTGGCCCAAGGAGCTGAAAAGGGCCAGACTTAATTCCCCAAAGGAATTAAAGATCGGAGGATTCGAAGGGCCCGGTTTAGCTGGGAGGCGGAACCAACCAGAAGGGTTGGGCAACGTTTTTTGAAAAACGTTACCTGCAGCCGCCACTTTTTGTTTCTCTTTTCCCGCGTCCGTGATAAACCGAGATTTAGGCTTTAAGGCAAACACGGGGCACGAAGCAGTGATGTGCCACGATTTATTACATGTCTGGCATCTAATTGGCTAGCGGCAATTAATCCTAGCGTGCCCCGAGGAAAGACATTGGGAACAAGGAGCGGTGCCAGTGGCGGCGAGATCACGCCGGAGCTGAGGACGAAGAGCCCTGGGAGAAAGACGCTGAAAAACATATCGTCGAACAGGTGGTGTGCGCCCCTAGGAACAGCATTGGCCCCTGTAAGAGGAGCCCGGGCGGGGGGAGCACGCCCCAAAGGAGTCAAATTGGCTCCGGTGAGGAGAGAACGGTCACCTCGCTGGCAGAAAGCCGAGGAGCGGGGGCTTTGCCTGACAACGTCAGCAAAGGAGGGACTAGCAGATTGCTTGGCAGATTGCCAGGAAAGTTGCTCCTCTTTGATGAACGCAGCTAGCTCAAGATGCCAATTAGGACTACCACCTCCCCAAAGATGGAAGAACAGCTTGAAGAGGTCACACTCAAACGAAGATTTCTTATGAATAATAATTCCCACCTCTTTAGAAACAACAGAGAACTTAAAGGTCCGATCGCCAAGAGAAGAGACTTTAAAGAACAGAGGATTACCCCCAATGGTGGCCTGCAAGATGCGGCCAACAGATGAGGGCGAAAGGCGCAAAAGGAATCGACCAAACGAGACCACAAGATGGAAAGAATCCGAGAGCGTGGAAGAGATGGGCAAACCCAAAGTAGCACGAACATTATCCTAGAAGCGGAACCCAGGGGAAAGAGAAAGATCCAGAAAATCCATGAGTGAGAAGAGGAAACTCACAGAAAAGAAGCCAACAACAGCAGGTCTATCCTAGGAAGAAGCAATGACAGCACTCAGCGGAGATTCGGAACTGGCCTCCCAGAGCAGCAGGACCAAAGTCCCATGGCCCCGTTACCACTACGCGCCGTTCCTCCTCTGCACTGGAGCGCCACGACCGAAAGGAAGAGCTATTTTCTCATCCGAATTGAAGGCAACTTATGTGTTAAGGCTCAATGGCTTATTCAGACAGGTGAACAGATGCACCATTGGTGATGGTTCTACTGTCAGTTTTTGGGGGGATCATTGGCTAGATGGCATCCTAACGCATAAATTTCCGAGGCTGGCCTCCTTTGCCCGGAATGTAGAACTTTCAGTATCACAAGTCATGCAGGCAGAGGACCTAGACTCACTGTTCTTTCTTTCCTTCTCCTCACAAGCAATTGAAGAACTAGAACTGCTTCAGGGCCAACTTGTGAACACTGCATATGACCAAGAAGCTACTGACAAATGGTCACCGGTTTGGGGTAACAAGTATATATCCCGGCGGTTCTACAATTACGTTTTTAAAGCAGTGGAGGTGCATCCAATCTACAAGATAGTCTGGAAATCACGATGTACCCCGAGGATCAAGTTCTTTGCGTGGCTGATCCTAGTTGACAAACTCAACACCAAGACAATGCTACAGAGAAGGAACCTGAAATGTACAAGATGGCACAACATGTGTCAAGTGCAGCAGTGGTGAGCAGGAGACTATAGAGCATCTCTTCTTCAGTTGCTCCTTTGCATAAAATTGCTGGGCAAGAGTTGGAGTACATTGGGATCCAACCTTACAGCTACATGAAAGATTAACACAGGCAAGGTCCATGAACAATATTCCATGTTGCACAGAAGTAATACTAACAGCGGCCTGGGAGCTCTGGAAGGTGAGAAATGTTAAGGTCTTCCAACGGCAAGCACCAAGTATTATTAGATGGTTTAGTAATTTTAAAAGTCAGTGCCTCCTCCAGTCGGTTAGATTAAAAGAGGACCTCCGGTCTTCTTTCTGTGTATGGTTAGATGCCTTCAGTTAATTCTCCCTTGTATGTATGTATGTATGTTTTGAACCCCTCCTTTAAGATTTAATGAATTTGACCACCACTGCGGGGATCTTCCCCACCGTTTGTTGTTGTCAAAAAAAAAATGAAGGCAACTTGATTTGCAAGTTGGAACAGTTACACTAGATCAATTTGTGTAAAAACAATGTACACAAGATTAACTAAATAAAATAAGGCCTGCGCATGGAATTTATCAGACAATCTCCGTCTCCAATCTAGGTCCTCTAGATTGCGACTAGGTCTCGAACGAAGAATAATAACGCCAGCAAGGAACATGGAGTCGATCTCAATCCGTCCAGGTGACGAAGGCTGAAGGGTTACGTGAAAAAATTGGAAATCGCCAGCCACACCGCAAACTCGTTCTCCGCCTCGAACTCTGGAAAGAAGTCACGATCATGGGAGTTGGACTCGTGGTCTAGGAGGCCACGTTTTCAGACTACAGAAGACAGGTTTAATTGATTTTATTATTGAAACAAAGCCTAAAATTATTATATTTACCTATGATACTTAGTAAATCTTGGAGCCCACAATTTTTGGAGGCCCTATTCGATCGCACAGTCCACATGGGCCCGAGGACACCCCTGGAAGTGGACAGAATGGAGGGTAATATAAAACATTTTATGTCCCCTCTCTCCCAATGTAGGATAAATGATTATTGTAATGGCTGTGGTGTCCACTAGGAAATATGTGTGTTTTCATAATAGTAATGAGCTTTTTTAAGAGTTGGCGGTCCATGAGAAGAATGCACCCACCCGTGTCACCCTCCCAAGCGGGTGACTCGGGCGGGCGACCACCCTAGCCCATTGACCCTCCCCCTCCCTTCCCTACCTCGCCGCGCCACCGTTGGAGCAGGCCACCGACAGGGTTGCACGGCCTGCCGGGATGGTGGCGGTGGGGCCCTTCCTCGTGCTCAGCACTAAACGGTAGTGTTGGTAATAATTAAATGTCACTTGGTAAATTACTTAACCACCTCTTTTAAACCTATATCTTTTACAATAACTAAGTTGTCATTCCTACCACGAATATAAGAGACATGTCTGGAAAAATACCCAGAATAATACTAAGTAGTTATTTTGAATGCAAGTGACTAAAGAGGATAAAATATAAATAATCAAGTTTCAAATATCTGCAAGCGCACAGATTAATTATACCATTGTAGCATTTTACCCGAGTATTCCAGGGTTGTCGATTTATATTTTTTTCACAGGGAGAAGGTATGGAGCCAGGCATGAGTGGATAGATTCAAGATACATTACTTATGAATAGAATCAATCACATAGTACATAATTAAACAGGGGTAAGCCAATAATAAAGATATGAATATGATGATAAAGGCTTAGATAACTTTTCAGAGAGGTGTGAACTACTCAAAGTTAAAGTCAACCAAAACATAGGATTACTTAAGATATCAGATTCTTATGTCATTCCTAATTAATTATGTTATTCATCTACTCTAGCAAATATACAATCAAGTATAGCACAATTGACTCTTTATCTATGCATCAGGAACATTATTCAGGAAGAACAAGATCAGAGCAAGTCTATCATCATAATCTAGTTCTACTCTTTCTACATACGGGGAGTGGACTGCAAAGGACTCAACGGGAGTGTCACATCCACGATCTACCACATGACCCAACATATATAGCGCATTCGCAGGCAAATAATATCTAAGCATCATGCCTCTATAAAATCTACTACTTAAGCCACTCGAGTACTGGATTAAGCGCTTTGCGAACTCATGCATAAACTCATTATCAATCATAACTATATCAAATATACTACTAGAATAAACTAAGAACATAACAAACCGAAACATAGTATTAAAATAGCATAAAGTCATAATAAGAGGAAATACAGCGGAATTACCGGCCTCTAGTAGACAGGCGATCTAGAATCCTGAGCCGAAGGCTCAATCTACTTCAATCTACTATCTAGGTCTAAACTAGAACTTTGAGTGTCTAACCCTAATCTCTGGTGCAGAGCTCTTCTTCTTTTCTGCTTGATATCACTTTCTCTCCTGATTGTTATGAAACCCTGGGGGGTCTGGGGCTGTTTATATAGGCCGCTGGGATGAACCGTAGCCCTTGGATCAAACCGACTTCGACGGGCGGTAGAGATTAATCCTAAAAAACGGATGTGGGTCCACGTCGAAACGCACGCGAAACGGACACTCTGAAAGGTCGGCCGACCTCACCCAACTGCCAAGCGGGCCCCGCTTCTGCCAACGAGTCTCTGGTGTTCTCTGGAATATTCTCGTTCCACTTTTACGCCGAAATTCGATATTTTGATCTGACATGTGGGTCTCCTTTGCTTCTTTTCTGATTAACACCCTGCAAAACACAGATTCAGCAAAACTCTTGGAATTCTGTTAGTTTAAACCCTATTCTATGTTTGAGGATGCTTTTATGCCCTTTTTCATGTCTTGTTGATGCTTAAAATTGAACAATAACTACAATCAACAAGCTCCCCCAAGCTTAACCTTTGCTCGTCCCTGAGTAAACAATAAATTACTCCTGCACACATGCCTTCATTAAAATCTCTCTACCAAAACAGGGTGAGCAATCTAACTTTTGAATTTATCCATATGACCTGCAATCATGGGACTTTCACTATCACTTAGCCTTGGGTAATTGAAAGATAGAACAATCAGTTAAGCACTAAATATCAAATCCATTATTTGACCTCTATTCCGGTATTTTTGTATTTTCAAAATAAAACTCAGAGTTGCACTTGTATGACTCTCTCTCAAAACTCTCATATATGTGGTATTTGTGGATCCTCACGAAAGCAATAGAGTGTATGCTTTCCTTCCTATAACAGTGAATAAGGCTTTTTGTGGAGCTCATAGGTGGGAAAAACAGTGAACACTTACTTGCAAGCATTTATTGTAAAGTCAAACAATGGATCCAAAAAGAGTTAAGTCATACAATCGAATCAAGATGTGCATGTGTGTGGTATGAGGGGTGTATATGATGGCTAATTCTACTTTTTCCCTTGAAAACAGATCTCTCTTTTGAAACTTTGAAACTTGTGTTGCAGGACAACATGGGCTAGCTCTTTCTCTTTTTTTTTCAGGTGGGCATCTAAGTACCCATTGTTTTATTTCATCGGACACTTGTCCATTTTTTCCCTCTCAGGCGGGCATCTAAGTACCCATTGTTGACAATTCCTAACGCAATCACCAAGGCTGGAGATATCCCCGGCAATAGCGCCAGAAAGCTTGTTGACACTAAATAAGGCAAGGGGGTAAGACCGCAAGCGCACGGTTGTCAAAGTAGCTTTCACCTAGGAGTATTCTATGGTATCGATTTTCACAGGGAACGTGAGTGTTCTACTAAGAATCAAGGTCATCCTAGGATAACTAGGTGTTTGGGATAAATAGGGTGGAGAGGGTCTTAATGGCAAAGGTTCTAGATCAAGGTAAGGTCTACAATGATTGTTCACTTCGGAGCTCTGTTTCGGTCAAACACCGCAAAAGATAACTTGTGCCGTTACAGCTTCGGGCCCTACGCTTTAAGAACTGGCAGAAACACGTGGTGGACTTTAGTGACTAGACGGGGCTGTCACCACCCACTAGCTACCACACATCCGTGGAGCAAGCTGCACACACTGGTAAACGATAGCCTAAGCACCACGCCTACACTATAGCTTACTACTGTAATCTAGGTACCAAAGATAGACTAGAGCACTCAAGTAAATGAACAATGTACCAATGAACAATAGAATTAGAACACTTATAGAGCGAAGTACCTTAACCAAGAAGAATCCCGGAGCGGCTCACTTGAAGGAGACCTGCATCCGCAGAGATACATGCCGAAGATGTTGCCGACAAGCCCGGCACTCCTCCAGCTTCTCCTCACTCTCTCCCTCTCTTCTACTCCTCACTAGGAGAGCTCTAAGGCTATGACTCTCATGTGGAGAGTGTGTATCTAGTGCCTCTCCTTACAAGTGAGGTAGAGGGTCCTATTTATAGTGGAGAGGTGGAGTAGGGGCTACTCCATCGCCATGTCATCGATCCGCATGATGTCCATCGGCCTTCGTTGGATCAAACCGACCTCCAACCACCATGGGATCAACGGTGGGGTAGTTGTGTCACATGGGGAGGTGAACCGACTTGAGTAGGGCGACGGGCGCCGTGTGATGTAGGGCGGCCGCCCCCCTTGTTTTGAGTTAACGCCTCAGATGCACTCCTGGAGGTCGGTAGAAGGTTGAACCGACTTTGTCCCAGTCGGTTTGGACACCGACTCTACCATGGAGGGTCGGTAGCCCCACTTGACAGGGCCACCGGACCGTAGATCTTGCACCGACCTTGGATCGACGGAGGACAAACTTGATTTGGCATCTCCCGCAGATTGCTGACGTGGAACATGGCAGGGACAGGGCGGGCGCCCTGCAACTTGGGCCAAATCAGCTGATCTTTGGTGAGCATGTAGGCCTCTTAGTTAGCTTTCCAACGCCTGGTCGTTTGCCTGATTCCGAGTCTGGATGCATCCTGGGTGCTCATTTTACCCGGGACTGCTCCTGCGGTCCGTTCTCCAATCTCCGGAAAGCGTAACCTTATCGTCCGACCTCTGATTTGGGTGAACCAAAACTCCATTTCAAACTCCTTAACTTGGTGTAGTCACAAGAAGCATGGATGAAGCCTTTTCTCCTTATATATCGCCGTTTTGTACTTACTTTGCACCTACACTCATATAGGCATCACAACTTGTGGAAATGGTTAGAAATAAAAACCTATGACTATGGTTTGTATCATTTTTATGACCAAATTAGGTATTGTTGACGGTATATAATGGGGTGTTAAGGACCATCAACAAGCTCCCCCACACTTGCTCTTTACTCATCCTCGAGTAAAGGTTAAGGAGAAAAGTATTCATGATCATAACATCTTAAGATATATAGCTAACACAAAAGTTATTCAAAGACAAATCTTGTCCTAGTGGGATATATGGCATTGGCTAACATATATCCTTCAGTGGTTGAAAAGTGGAATAGTTCTTGAAACAAAGTTATCTTCCCAAATTCTCATCTTAGTGATTTGGAGTTTTTTTTTAAATTTTCACAAAAAAAGCATAGTTCACTTATACTCCTCAAATGGTACTCTCAAGTCACTCAATGGTATATGATTCCTTACCAAAGCATAGTAATGAGTTGCTTTCTTACCCTTTCCTACTACTAAAAAGCTTATGTGGAGTTCTAGGTATGGAAAGGCTATAGCATACTTACCTTGCATGTGTTGTCCAGTCAATGCTTGGATCCAAGGAGAGAAGTACCATACTCTTAGATCAAGATGTGCATGTGTATGGATATTTGGTGGCAAAACCTAATTCTACTGTACTCCTTAATTTGTCTCTCTCTAACTTTATTTCTTTAGAGACATGGCTATCATCATAATTTTCTTTCCTCTTTTTTTTCATGAGCTTTTGTTCATCTGTCTTTTTTTCTCTTCTTTTTTTAAGCGGGCATCTTTGCACCCATTTTTGCATAGCCCATGTCTCTTCTACTATAAACAAATATTAGAGAGAGATCACACCTTTAAAACATTGAGTATTTAGTTGATGAAATCCTAATAGGCTTCCTTTTTTTTTCGTCTACTCCCAATGTAGGAGTAGAGCATTTTTGGGTGGATCTAAATGGAAGGCATGTTTTTGTGCCTACTCTAGTGTAGAGTAGTGGATATTTATGTGGGTCCACGTGATCTTGATCTTGGGAGCATGATAAATCTCTCAACAAGGGTCAACAAGACTTGAAAAGACTCAACACAAAGCAAGTAGCCTAAGTAGAAAGTTTAATCATGAAAAGCATATATGGCTGTGGTAGGAATTTATCACCATTGAGGAGTATGTGATACTATGGTTTTAACATTTTATCAAAAGAAAGTTTTCCATGTACTTTGAATCGAAAAGGTAGGATTTCTAAGCCAGAACTATATCACACTCCACAACAGCTTAGTCAATATGATTATCCTATAAGTATTTTCCCACAAGCATAAGTATATGTAAATGAAACAATCTTTATGCAAGCTTCTATCTTAACAATGCCATAAACATGTCACTTTTTCACAATTTTAATCATAGTGTGGTTTTGGTAGAATTTAATTTGCAGGATTAAACATGTATATTTAGATGAAAAAGGTGTAAAGAGATCAAACCGTGGTATTGGAGTAGTGGAGAGGTGGAACCCATGATAATAGGCATCATGCATGACACGTTGATGATCAGGTTTGATGAATTTGTGCACAATGGGGTCGCAAGACCCCCACACTTCAATGAGACTGTACCTGGCTCTTATTCATAGACAGAAATGGTGAAAACACAGGGGACTCCACTGCTGGGAAACACCAGAGAGTCAAATTATTCACATAAGGAAATTATTTAAACTAAATAAGATGAAAGGAAAAAACATAAAAGGTAAATTTTATTATTATTATTATTGCTAAACAAACTTTATTGAATTGAAATAGCAAGCAAACGGGTTATCTCCCGGTAGTACTTTGTTTTAAGTCATAAGCTCGACTTTTGCAGTTTCAGCTGCAAAAACTTGTGCCAAGGCAACTACGAGCTTTGGAATACTTATGGTAAACAAAAGTATCTGCAACCATCCTTTTGAAGGTTTCATAAAGGAGAAACATAGGATGGTTGCAACTCTCATATGCTCTAACGGTAGAGGGGAAGATTGACTATGGAGATTTCTCATGAAAGCGTGGATCTGGTGGCTCTTCCAAGATATAACTTTCATGCTCGTCCACCTGATCCTCCTTTTTGGACTCCAAAGTTGATTTCTCGAGAATGTCAATAGACCAAACATATTCATTCCTCATCTCTTGGCTATGATATTCTATTAGTGGATTTCCATCCTCATCTTCTTTTAGGATGGGGATCCACACCTCTGATGATTTTTGCCCCCTTTCAACCAAAAGATTTTGATTGCCTCCCTGGTTTAAATTATCGATAAAGAAACAAGGAGGGACATATGGGGGATCAAAGTCAGAGATTGATTTGAGGGGCTCTTGGACTACCAAACCTTTAGATGAACAGAGAAGATGATGAGATGGGGTCAAGGATGCTAAAGATTTCTCATGAATTGGATGGTTGAAGGTGTTCCCAACATCAGGAGCAAGATCCTCCTTAAATTCAAAAGGAAATTCCGGAGGTGGAATTTCTTCCTCTTTCGGTGGTTCGGGTGTTTGGTTGACAACAGGCTCTATGGTTTGAATAGGTAGGGAATCAGTTGTCAGAACTTCTTCTCGCTTGTGGGTCCGCTCGTCGTCTTCCTCTGGGAATTCTTCATGAATTTCGGTGTAGGGAGTGTTTTCAAGGATTTTGTCTAAAATGATCCTCCCTTCACTTGCGGAAACTTGTAGGAAAGCTCCTCCTGAGGCAATGTCAAGGAATTGTGCAGATTCTTTGCTAAACCCCATATAAAAATGTTTCAAGAGCATAGAATCAGGTATAGCTAAATTGGGTCCCGATATAGATAATTCTGAAAGACGGGCCTAAGCTACATCTAATGGTTCCTTGGGTTTTTGTTGAAAGTTGAGCACTTCATTACAAAGATGAACAACTCGAGAGGTAGGGAAGAAAGCTAAACAAAACTTTCTCTGCAGTTGTTCCCACTCTCCTTGCACACTACCTACGAATCAAGCATACCAGTGTTTAGCTACTCCCGTCAAAGAGAACGGAAATAACTTCCACTTTAAGGTTTCTTGTGACATGCCAAGAATGTTCAGGCAAGAGCACAGCTGCTCAAATTCCCGAAGATGGTTGTAAGGATTTTCATCTTCCTGTCCTGAGAAGGATTGCTCTCGAACCATGGCTGTAAAGCCAGGATGGAGTTCATAGCCAGAAGCTGTGATTGGCTTCGATGATTGTGGTGGCTCTAAGAACTCGCCCCTTAGAATGGTGTAGAATCCATATGACAAGTGTGGTATTTTTTTTGTTTTTTTTGTAAGGTGATGGTTGATGGTGGTGAGGTGGATGTGGTGGTAGTAAAAGAAAGGTTGTGGTTTATTGTTGTGAAATGGATGTGGTGGAGGTAAGAGGAAAAAGGAAAAAGGATGCACAAATGACTTGGTTTGATTCTAGAACAGCTACAGTTCCCCGGCAACAGCGCCAGAAAGCTTGTTGACAATTCCTAACGCAATCATCAAGACTAGAGATATCCCCGGCAACAGCACCAGAAAGCTTGTTGACACTAAATAAGGCAAGGGGAAAGACCGCAAGCACACGGTTGTCAAAGTAGCTTTCACCTAGGAGTATTCTAAGGTATCGATTTCCACAGGGAACGTGAGTGTTCTACTAAGAATCAAGGTCGTCCTAGGATAACTAAGTGTTTGGGATAAATAGGGTAGAGAGGGTCTTAATGGAAAAGGTTCTAGATCAAGGTAAGGTCTACAATGATTGTTCACTTCGGAGATCTGTTTCGGTCAAGCACCGCAAAAGATAACTTGTGCCGTTATAGCTTCAGGCCCTACGCTTTAAGAACTTGCACAATCACGTGGTGGACTTCAGAGACTAGATGGGGCTGTCACTACCCATTAGCTACCACACATCCGAGGAGCAAGCCGCACACACTGGTAAACGATAGCCTAAGCACCACGCCTACACTATAGCTTACTACTCTAATCTAGGTACCAAAGATAGACTAGAGCACTCAAGTAAATGAACAATGTACCAATGAACAATAGAAGTAGAACACTTACAGAGCCAAGTACCTTAACCAAGAAGAATCTCGAAACAGCTCACTTGAAGGAGACCCGCATCCGCAGAGATACACGCCGAAGATGTTGCCGACAAGCCCGGCACTCCTCCAGCTTCTCCTCACTCTCTCCCTCTCTTCTACTCCTCACTAGGAGAGCTCTGAGGCTATGAATCTCATGTGGAGAGTGTGTATCTAGTGCCTCTTCTTACAAGGGATGTAGAGGGTCCTATTTATAGTGGAGAGGTGGAGTATGGGCTACTCCATCGCCATGTCATCGATCCGCGTGATGTCCATCGGCCTTCGTTGGATCAACTGACCTCCAACCGCCATGGGATCAATGGTGGGGATAATTGTGTCACATGGGGAGGTGAACTGACTTGAGTAGGGCGGCGGGCGCCGTGTGATGTAGGGCGGCCACCCCCTTGTTTTGAGTTAACGCCTCAGATGCACTCCTGGAGGTCGGTAGAAGGTTGAACCGACTTGGTCCCGGTCAGTTTGGACACCGACTCCACCGTGGAGGGTTGGTAGCCCCACTTGACAGGGCCACCGGACTATAGATCTTGTACCGTCCTTGGATCGATGGAGAACAAACTTGATTTGGCATCTCCCACGGATTGCTGACGTGGAACGTGGTAGGGACAGGGCGAGCGCCCTATGGACTGGGCGGGTGCCCTGCAACTTGGGCCAAATTGGCTCATCTTTGATGAGCATGTAGGCCTCTCAGTTAGCTTTCTAACGCCTGGTCGTTTTCTTGATTCCGAGTCTGGATGCATCCTGGGTGCTCATTTTACCCAGGACTGCTCCTGCGGCCCGTTCTCCAATCTCCGGAAAGCGTAACCTTATCGTCCGACCTCCGATTTGGGTGAACAAAAATTCCATTTCAAACTCCTTGACTTGGTGTAGTCACAAGAAGCATGGATGAAGCCTTTTCTCCTTATATATCACCGTTTGATACTTACTTTGCACCTACATTCACATAGCCATCACAACTTGTGGAAATGGTTAGAAATAAAAACCTATGACTATGGTTTGTATCATTTTTATGACCAAATTAGGCATTGCTGACGGTATATAATGGGGTGTTAAGGACCGTCAACACCCATTGTTTTCTCTCACAACTCTCACTTTTGCTTAGACTCATGTCTCTTCTTTGCAACTTTTTATTTTTGAGAGTTATTCACAAGAATTTGGAGCATGTATTTGGGTGGAAATATATGGGATATTTTTGGTGTTTACTCCCAGTGTAGGACCAAAACAATTTTTTGGATGGAATGGCATGTTGTGGCGCCTACCCCCAGTGTAGGGATTGTGCCTATGTGGGTGGAGTGTGTGTGATCTTGATTTAAAGGTATGACAAAGCTCTCATAAGGTATTAACAAAGCTTGACTAAACTCAATGCAATACAAGCAGCATATATGCAAAAGGTTTTCTATTCTAAATATGATATTTGGCTCTGGTAGGAATTTCAGCTTTTGTCAAACAAGGAACTCATCATATTGATTTTAGCATTTTTTTCAAGATAAAGCATCCGGAATTTAGTGTCATAATGAACTAGACAGATAACAGATCAAACTTTTTATATCATAACTGTCAATTGCTTAGGGTTAGCTCAAGTTTGCTCTCACAGATTTTAAGTTATTAGGACAAATTCTCAAGTCAAATTAATAACTCAATAGTTGGAGAAGTTTTAATTTAAGCATAGCACTAGAGCAACTATCATATAGGTTCAGATTCTCAAAGTTCCTTTATTCACATACAAACTAAAACAAACTAACCAAATGAATTAAAACAAACCAATCAAGCAAACTAAGCAAACTATTATTATTTAAGCACACAATTAAAAAAAACAAAGCGGGTTGAGATGACTTACCTGGTCATGCGGGGATCCACCCCAAGCTAGCTGTTGGTGCAGCCTCACTGGTACGGTGGTCGAATGTGGAAGTGGGTGAATAGCGCCTCCCAGTTGTTGTCGTGCACAGCTTGGCGTTGCTGGATCTGGTTCTGGGTTTGTATGAGGGCGTTTTGGGTCTCCTCAATCCTGCCCAGCTGAGCACGAAGCTCGTGCCGGTCCTGCTGGTACTCATGATAGCTGGGGCCGGAGTAGGAAGCACGTCCGGGCTGGTAGTGCACTCCTCCAGAAGTGTCCTCCTGCACATCAAACTGACCACTACCTTGTTGATAATGGCCATAGTAACCATGCTGCCACTGGGAGCTGCTCGCTTGCTGCCAGGATCCCTCCGAGTGTGTGGACGGGGTTGCCTCCCACGGGTTATGATAACCACGTGAGGTGCCCCGTGTGGTCGAACGTCTGATAGCCAGTGAATGCTGGCCCTTGTGGAGTCAGGTCTGCACCATAGTATCTTTGCAGTATCCGGTCTAGGCATGCTGATGCGCTCCTTCCGACAGTGGCCCTGTTTGGCAAAACAATAAAAGAAGGCATAGCGTACAATCCGAGTCCCGGGTTAGGTAGTGGGACCTCGGTTGCTTCGCCACGAGAAATCATGGTAAGGGGAATATTATTCTTCCCTCCTTTTATCATTTGGCCTATATGAAATGTTCAATAGTAATCTCGGGCCGGTCTTCAGTTATATAATCTAGCGTGGCATTTTCTAGAAGACCCAAACTGCCGGCAAGTCGAGTTACTAAAGAAGTATACTCGATGTGCGCAAAGTTCCTCTCAAAAGTTTTAATCCAATGTTCTACCAAGGCATAAACAGGTGAAACTTTCCTACGTCTAGCCATGGCAAACAAAATTTGTAAATCCTCGGTCCTAACAATGCGAACATCATCTCTAGAAAAAAGTGTAATCCCTAGCCAGCGGTGCATAAAGCGCAAAGTAGGCAGCTGAATGGAATTGGTAATAGGATGTCCACAACTATTTTCATCAGTTATTTCCTTCCAAAATTTAGTTCTATCAAATTCTGGCAAAGCAACATCCATATCTATCACACATTCTGAATGAAAAACAAGGTGTTGGCTAAGTTCTTTCCAAGTTAAAGAAATTTCTTTGTTAAATAATCAGAAAGAAACTCCATTATTTTTAGCTTTAAGTGTGCAAAGAAATTCAGCAGTGAGAAGCTTGCTACCCGGTTCAGTCATTTGCCAAAAACCCTCCCAACCAATCTCATGAAAGATAAGGGTGAATTCGGTGTCCATACCTGTATTATGGAGTAGGTTGTCGCTGAAGACACTAGTCAGTGTGAACGGGAGGTTCTTGATGACGTTGAACTTTGTCTTCTCATGGTGTTGTAGCTTCAAATGCTTATCCTCTGTCAAGATGACAGTGGGTGTAGCAGGCAGCTCCTGGGACGGGGGGTCAACGTTCATATCCGAACCGCTCGATGAACGGCTCCGGGTAGAGCACGATGATCCCGTACGAGTGAGTTTCTTCTTAAGCCAGCTCATACCTGCAAAACGTTAGTGCACACCACAAAAAGAAAACTTGCACAGGGGTTAGCTTAAAAAATGTTAGAGGTTAGCCGTCCAGGAGTTAGTCATTCAAAAGTTAGTCGTTCAAGGATTCGTTCAAGTTGATCAAGGTTTTAAGCTCAAACTTGATTTGACTTTCTACTTTAATTTTAATTGGACAGCATCTCCTCTAAATGCTATGTTTTCCACTTTGGAAATCAGCAGAACTTCCTCTCTCGTTTGCTTTACTCTCTAGCTCTCTCTACTCTTTCAAATGAAGAGCTAACTATCACTCCAACTCTTTGAATGAATTTTTAGACGAAAGTGGTGCTCTCGGGTTTGGGATGGTGCAAGGAGAGAGCTGAACACTTGGGAATTTATAGAGGGGAAGAGGGCAGGTCGGCCAACCAAGGCATGTGGTCGGGCGACCATCTCTGGTGGCCACTTGCCTTCTGCTTTCTCGTGGGTTTTCTTTGGTTCAATCCAAAGCCTGTGAAAGCTCTTTGATGCTCTGTTGGCTGGTTCCCATAGTGGATGATGGGTGTGATAGGGTTGATGGAAAAGAATGGATGGTAGTGAATAATGGTGGATGATAGTGGGTGATAATGGAGGTGGAGGTGATGGGTGTGATTGAATGTGGGTCCCATGTGTCTTTCGTATTCTACTGTAGACTAATACCATGCATATAAGAAGTATAATACTTTTATGAAACTAAAAATGCAAGGAATTGAAATATAAAATTTTTATAATTTTCTGAATCTATGATGAAATAACTCTACTGGGAGTTTTTACTCTCCAGGAAAAACCTATATGAGACCTAAAAATATTGCTATGCAAATTTTTATTTTGTTTTTATAATGCATATGCAGAAAAATAAAATACGGGAAATAAATGCGGGTAAATACCAAGTTACCTCTCGGCGAAGGTTCGGGATTTTCTTGTCCGCTGAATCGGACTTCTTCTTCTTGCTCAGTTAGCAGGTGAATCCTCCAGTCCGGGAGATGGTGTTATAGCTGGTTCATCCTTTTCTTCTACCATATTTGCAGTGAGTTGTTGTTCTGGTCTTGGTCGGAAAGCAAACCGCTCTTCTTTCCCGTTTATGTTGAATCTGATTTCTCTTGCCCCGACATCAATGTGAGTATTGGTTGTGCTCAAGAAAGGTCTCCTAAGGATGAGGGATACTTTCGAGTCTGGTTGCATGTCTAGGCCCACAAAATCTACTGGCAGGAAGAAGTCTCTTATCTTTACTGGAATGTTTTCTGCAATTCCCTCGGGGTAGCGAATTGATTGATCTGCCAGTTAAATGCACATTGATGTGGGTTCCAGGGTGGAATATCTGAGCTTTTTAAAGACTGACTTGGGCATCACACTGACACTTGCTCCAAGATCGCATAGTGCATTGTTGAAGTATTGTTCTCCGATCTAACAATCTATAGTGGGGCATCCTGGATCCTTCTTCTTTATAGGTGCTATATTGAGGATAGCCGCACTATATTCTTCTGTCAGCTTGATGACTTCAGTGTTCGGCAGTGGTCTCTTCTTGTTTATGATGTCTCTGATGTATCTTGCATAAGTGGGGACTTGAAGGGCATCCAATAATGGTATGTTGACATATAGCTTCTGGATGACTTCAATAAATCTGCCGAACTGCTCATCTTGTTGATTCTTTCGGATTCTTCGCGGGAATGGTAGGAAGTTGATGTCATGGAAATCTTGTGTCATTTCATGCTCTTGTGGTGCAACTTCTTCCACTTCAGCGTCTATCTTTTCTTCTGGTTCTGCTGGTGCTACCGGTACCTTAGTTGCTCCTCATGGATGTATCCCTTTTGGATATGGGGGATCTTGGGTTGACTTGCGACCTCTCGTAGTTATAGCTTTGACCTGGTCAGGGTTAGTGGCAAAAGGCAATGCAGCAGATAACTGTGCTATTTGTGATTCAATTCTCTTATTATAAACAAGTTGATCTTTGATAGCAGAAGAAAAGTTATCCATCTTGATATTCATATTTTTCAAGATTTTATCATTAGAAACAAGTTTCTTAGCAATGTGATCATTAATCTTAGCTTGCTCTAATATTAAATCTCTCAAGGATGGTTGTTTAGGATAGTTACCTAGGTACTTACCTGGGTTGAATTGGTGCTATTGTCTCCATCCTTGCTTCTGTTGATGTGGAGTAGAGTTGTTGAGAATGACGTTGATGTCTTCTTGTGGTGGATCAAACTTCACTCCCAAGTACTCTCCCCATTTGTTCTGTGTGTTGAATGCATCTTGAATAGCTTGACGATCCTTCTTGTAGTCGTCCCGCTGTGCGAGCCAACCTAATAGTATGTCCATCTTGGTTGATAATGCACACAGCTCTTCGGTTGTCTCCTCACTCTAGTGACAATGTTGAGTATTGTCATGGGTCTAGCTTTGATTTCTTGCTATTTTCTCCATAAATGCTTCAGCTTTCACAGGAGTGAGTGACAGGAATGATCCTTCAGCAGTTGCGTCAAGTTGGTTATAACTCCTTTGAATTAATCCATGGTAGAAACCTTGCAGGAGTAACCAATCTTCTATTCCATGGTGGGGACAATCTAAGATGTATTCTTGATAACGCCCCCATGCTTCTGAAATGGTTTCTTCTTTCTGCTGCTGAAGGTTAGTAATCTTTCCTCTTAAGGCATTGGTTGTCTATAGGGAAAAACTTTTCTAGGAAGGCTTTAGAACACTTTGCCCATGTGTTAATGTGATCTTTATTGGCGTAGAACCACTGTTTCGCTCTTTCCAAGAGTGAAAATGGGAATAAACGGAGTAGTACGATGTGTCTTGAGCAACGTTCTTGATGGTGATGGTGCTACTAATCTCTAGAAAATTCTGAAGATGAGCACTTGCATCTTCATGCGCCTTTCCACTGAATGATATAGCTTGAACCATGTTGATGAGGCTTGGCTTGAGCTCGAACTCTAAGTTATTGGTGTTGAGTGCTGGTCCGGTGCGAATGTTCTTGGTGCTTGGTGTAGCGAACTCTCGCAATATCTTCTCAGCCATGGCTTCAGGAACTTGGTGTTAGCTTCTTCTTGCGTTGATTCGATTCGGATAAATAAAGTTGATTGAATCCTGTAATACCCTGCATAAAATGTAGACAAGAAAAACAAGGGGTAATTCTGTAAAAACAGAGGTACTAGGTATGATTCCATCATTAAGTATGTACTTGATTTTTTTCTCAAATGCCTTTCCGTTACTTCTCCCCGGCACGCCAAAAATGCTTGTTGGTAATAATTAAATGTAACTTGGTAAATTACTTAGCCACCTCTTTTAAACCTATATCTCTTACAATAACTAAGTTGTCATTCCTAACATGAATATAAGAGACATGTATGGAAACTACCCAGAATAATACTAAGTAGTTATTATGAATGCAAGTGACTAAAGAGAATAAAATATAAATAATCAAGTTTCAAGTATCTGCAAGCGCACAGATTAATTATACCATTGTAGCATTTTACTCGAGTATTTCAGGGTTGTCAATTTATATTTTTTTTCACATGGAGAAGGTATGGAGCCAGGCATGAGTGCATAGATTCAAGATACATTACTTATGAAAAGAATCAATCATATAGTACATAATTAAACAGGGGTAAGCCAATAATAAAGATATGAATATGATGATAAAGGCTTAGATAACTTTCCAGAGAGGTGTGGACTACTCAAAGTTAAAGTCAACCAAAACATAGGATTACTTAAGAGATCAGATTATTATGTCGTTTCTAATTAATTATGTTATTCATCTACTCTAGCAAATATACAATCATGTATAGCACAATTGACTCTTTATCTATGCATCAGGAACATTATTCAGGAAGAACAAGATCAGAGCAAGTCTACCATCATAATCTAGTTCTACTCTCTACATACGGGGAGTGGACTACAAAGGACTCAACGGGAGTGTCACATCCGCGATCTACCACATGATCCAGCACATAAAGCGCATTCGTAGGTAAATAATATCTAAGCACCATGCCTCTATAAAATCTACCACTCAACCCATTTGAGTACTGGATTAAGCGCTTTGCGAACTCATGCATAAACTCATTATCAATCATAACTATATCAAATATACTAGTAGAATAAACTAGGAACATAATAAACCGAAACATAGTATTAAAATAGCATAAAGTCATAATAAGAGGAAATACAGCTGAATTACCGGCCTCTAGTAGACAGGCGATCCAGAATCCTGAGCCGAAGGCTCAACTCTACTTTAATCTACTATTTAGGTCTAAACTAGAACTTTGAGTGTCTAACCCTAATCTCTGGTGGAGAGCTCTTCTTCTTTTCTGCTTGATATCTCTTTCTCTCCTGATTGTTATGAAACCCTGGGGGTCTGGGGCTGTATATATAGGCCGGTGGGATGAACCGTAGTCTTTGGATCAAACCGATTTCGACGGGTGGTGGAGATTAATCCTAAAAAACGGATGTGGGTCTATGTCGAAACGCACGCGAAACGGACAGTCTGACAGAGTCGGCCGACCTGGTCAGTGGGTCGGCCGACCTCCCCCAACTGCCAAGCGGGCCCTGCTTCTGCCAGCGAGTCTATGGTATTCTCTGGAATATTCCCGTTCCACTTTCGCGCCGGAATTCGATATTTTGATCTGACATGTGGGTCTCCTTTACTTCTTTTCTGATTAGCACCCTGCAAAACACAGATTCACCAAAACTCGTGGAATTCTGTTAGTTTAAACCCTATTCTATGTTTGACGATGTTTTTATGCCCTTTTTCATGTCTTGTTGATGCTTAAAATTGAACAATAACTACCATCAACAGGTAGCGGCGATGAGCCTTCTTCCTCCTCAACCAAGGTTTCGGTGCCGCCGTGGATATGGGTCACCTTCGGCCTCCAGTAGCCGGATCCGGCACCCTGCAGGCAGATGCGGCGGCCCCGGGTGCCCTGCAGCAGCGACCGGCCTGACCTCTCTTGGGGCCGGCAGCAACTGGATCTGGCCGCCCGGCGGCCAGATGGGCCTGCTTGCTCGTGGCGGAAGGCTATGTATGGCCCATGAGTGACAAAGACTCGCCTATGTATGGCCCATGAGTGACCATCTCGCTTCATACTCCTATTAACTTGTCACCTAATAGAAACAATTGCATGTAATCTTATCATCAGGGGCAATGCATGTATTTCTACAGAAGACGAAGATGATGAATTTGATTCCAACATTTCTCAAGGAAATAAACGTTATGGACATTTGGACTTCATTTTATATAATCATTTCGTTGGAGGTTATATGAAAAATTCAAAAATATGAATATCAATGTGAGTTTTCAAAAAAAAAAAATTGTGGGATCAAAATGATTTAAAATAAAAAAATCATCAAACACAAATTTGCAACAACATTGATACAAAGATTCTTTTCATTGGACCTTGTTTTAAAAACTTATGAATTTACCACGCGACACCCATTTTCAGAGACACCTCTAGATCCAACTGCTTATGCAAATTGATTTTTAGGCGGGTTTTAGATAGTGCCATCCCTACAAAAAAAAATAGAGGATTGCTCAAATTCAATATCTGTTTTAGTGTATGTCCTTCAAATGGCTATAAACTCAGAGGAATCCATTCCATTGACAGAAAGGACTATTGGGAGGGTGCGCCACTGGGCTGTTGGTGCCTGGCCTTCATAATGCAGCTTCAGCTTGCAAAACAATGTGAACGGCATCCGCCTCAGCAGCATCGCTACGGGCAAGGAGCTCTATCGATTTTCAATTCTTCATTATCTGCTATAGCTACTACCAACTATATGAGATTATGAGCTGTATGAAATAGATTAACATATATAGGAATTTGGTTCATTAGCTTTTGGCTGCTATGGCGTGCTCATTTCCTTGTGTAGTTGTGTGTCCTTGCAATGACTAGTACAAATGCTGCTTACGTAGACATGGCAGGCCAAGTTGCTGAACAGTTTAAGGGCATGCAAATTATATCAGAACTGTCATATCCATATGCACTCTTGTTCTGTGTTGTGAAACAGTGCTCATAGTTCAGGGTCGTATGCGCTCTTGTTCTGTGTTGTGAACTAGGCATGGTAACTCAACAGCACCTCATTTGGATCGACATTATATATATTCTTATTCTAGAAGAAAAAAGAAACCATGGGTCCAGGGTCCATGGCACCGACAATAAATAATATTTCTTTGAGATGGTAGATATGAAGGTACAATATGAATTAAAAGAAAATGAAAATAATAATATGATATGAGTTTAATCATGGTTAAATGAACAAGGGCCGGCAGGCTATAAATATGTATAGACTTCCTTACTTTCTTACAATGGCCAAAACATGTGAACAGAGCGGATGAGAGAAGGGGCGAGCGAAAATGATGAAAAAAGGAGTTGGGTTCCAAACTTCTAATAGGAGTATTGATTTTGTCTTCCCCTGTTCTGTTTTGCATATATCTTTTCTTCTTTTAAAACAGTGTTTAGTTTATGTTTGTGGCTGCATGAGAAATATAGTAATGGGCGGCGCTAGGACATTCAGCCGTTGCATCCATGGCCTCGGGTGCATCGTGCTGAAGCTTTGTGGCAAGGAGGGCCAGCGGTGACCGGGTGTCGGGTCAGCCTTGGAGGCGATGCGGATCTTTGAATCTGCCACGGCGGAGTGCCCATGTGGCGCATAGTGGTAGCCCCATGCAACCTGGACCCGTTATGCGAGCACTAGTCGGAGAAAAAGAAGCAGATGAAGAAGACATGTGGATAGAGCGCGGGTGAAAGGGAAAGAAAAGAGGAAGAGGACAGAACGGAGAGTAAAATAAAGATTTCATCCCTCCTGTCTCCTAATGTAGGATAAATGATTATTTTAATGATTATGGTGTCCACAAGTTAAGATGTACTTTTTCATAATGGTGCTGAGCATCTACAAGTGTTGGCGGAGTGTATTGGCATATTACACGTGAGAATGGTGTCGTTGATCCAGCAAAATTTTCCTAAATATTGTTATGAACAATATGGATTCGTAATTCCTTAGAAAAGTTAGTTTTTGGCAGATAAGAAGGTATCAATGAAGTAGATGATACAAGAAAAATATTAATATGATTATTCTGATTGTGGTTAAATGAACAAAGGGTAGGCAGGCTATAAATCTGTACAAACTTTCTTACAATGGTCAAAACATGGGAATAAAGAGACTGAAAGAATAATGGTAGAGAAAATGATGAAATATGGACTTAGTTCTAATCTTCTTCTTGTACGACCTTCCTATATCTCCAACTCAAGATACCCAATTTTCCCTGTTCTGTTGTGCATACGTCTTTTCTTTCTTTTTTTAAATTGTTCTCTGTTTTAGGTTGTGCCTGTATGAAAAAAGGATATTAAGAAAAAAAATCCATGCACTCGTTATGTAGAAATTCTCCCGTGCAGCACTGTTTTGCTGTTGTCCACGTGTCCTGAAACTCAACATGATCTATGTTCCGCCGAAAGATAGCATGACGGTGACCAACAGATCAAAGATCAGACGGCATAAGATCTGTGTTGCATGGTAGATATTCTGCATTTTTTAGATCAAAGACTATTCACTCAGCTTTATTGAAAGCTTACGAAAACACCCAAGATCCGATGTTGGGGATGCCAGCTCGCAATTCAGCATAGAACAGTCAACATCCCGAAACTCAAAACACTAACACAAGCAACTCAAACAACCAAACAAAACTGGGACTGGGAGCACCAAGACGGCTAAACAAAAGGATCAGACACTCCCACAACAAGAACAACCCTCCTACCTAACTATCTGACATCGCTCCGGCACAAAGTAAACTAATCATATCATCTACCAATGGCACAGCTTCGGCTTTTAGAGAGGACGCCAAACCTTCACCAGCAGCAGTCTTGTGAATCACCACACGTGGAGAAGTGTTGTGGACTCACCCACGCAGGGCCAAGGATCCTCCAACCATTTTAGAGATCATGCAGTTATATTCTGTAACTCCTGTTTCACGTTCACATGTACTAGCTCAATCTTCATTTAAACCAATAAAACAAAGTTGATCCCGGTCATATGTACTAGTTCATTTGCATGCTTATTATAAAGTTATGGACAAATTTGGGCCCCATGACAGTATAGAAAGTTGATTATTTTATTGCACCATTTCTCTCCAAATGTTTGTATTCTAAAGCAATACATGTTCGACTTCTCTACATGTTGCTTGAACTGGATCGAGATAGTTTTGTCCCACGATGGTTTTGGATTGATCCTGTCCTTCCTGTTGCTCTACGACATATCGGATCTTATATCGAGCTGCAAGATGTCATAGCACACTGATTTAGGGCAACCCTATCGCTTCTTTCCCAATGCCTCGTATTCTCATGTGTTATTCAATCCTTTGCTTTTACATTTCGTAAACACCAGCTGTTATTTCATTCATTAGATGTCCTACGTAGTAAGGACCTTGTATATTTATATATGGCACAGGTAAATAGAAGTATACTCTTCCCCATATAGGAAGTTACATGGGTCCAGGATTTTGTCTGTTTTCATGTCATATTACTCTTTCTTTTTCCTTAGTAGTAATCTTACAGTAATATGAAGAAGACAAAAACCACTTCTGAACACATGTCTTACATTCATGGCTGGAAGCCTGGAACACATCATTGCCGCTGTGTTGTGTTACAACAGCTGACCCAGATCTTATATTGCAGCAATAACGTCATAGCTCCTATAAGACTGCTAGTTGTCTCACTCCAACACACATATAAGTGAAACAGACATGCTTAACTGAAAAGGTGCCATTGGAATGAATAAGTGTTAGTTTATAAGCTCGTGGAACGTAGCAAAGGTGTGGACGGAAGGCTACTGTAAGGACTATTATGCAACAATAATTACTGAAACCTTTTACTCGCTTCAATGTTAGTACGATATATCGGAATTAAGTACCAAAATCCTGGCATTGTCTACATAATTTTGAGTTTCCACTATGTCCTTTTCGAAAGCTAGCTAGAGGTGGAAGCGCTAATCAAGTTTAACAGGCTGATGAAGTGAACCGTCACATAACTGGGGCCTATACAAACACAGATGACTGCGATGAGCACAGTTGCTGACAAACCAGTTGCTCATAAGTCTTATTTTTCTGTCCGAGACTGCTTTAAGCACGAGTGTGAGAACTGCTTTGTGATAATGTGGTCTGATTCCTCCGACCTTTGAGTGAGGATGAAGCCGGACGTTATTCCATTATATAAAAATAAACTAACTGAAAAAATAACCTTCAGCATTAACAGCTTTGGAAGACAACGTGGCAGGTTGGTTTCATGGTGACACTGTGTCTGCTTTCCAGTTGCCTCCTATTCCCAGGTGTTATTAAACCTTCTCGTTCAGTGAACATTACTCGCATGTTTGATCTACCAAGATGTTTGATGCAAGGAGCTGCTATATGAGAACTAAGATGGCTAGCTAGTGGGGCCGCGCCAACGTTGCTTTCAGAAATCGTCCATCTGGCACTTCAGGATTGTGTGCAGCCAATTAATGATACCGTGGGTCTTTCATCATCAGTTGGAGTTCGTTGTAGAATGATTGTGCCAATTAACGATACTGTGTCTTTCATCACGGAATTACGATGCAGAATGGTTTGATAACACTGTGGTCATGCAGAGACTTGAATCAAAGAGCCTCTAAGTTCAATCTTTTTTTCGGCAGACATGCCAGTAGAGACATGTTTCATTAATTAAGTAGAAAAAAGAGTTGCACGGTTAGTTGCCTGACTCTGTAGTAATCCCCAAATTACTGCAGATTGAGGAAACATAACCGGCAAATAACCCAGGACAAGATACAGACACTAATTTACAGGCAAGTTTTGTGAACCTAATTTTTGCCAGGACAAGCGGCAGCAGACTACGAAGCCTGCTGAAACCAGGTTGAAACCAGAGGTTAGCTTGGTCTCAACCAAGGTTTTTAATACCGGTAAGAAAAAAAAGTGAGATTTCAGAAATATCGGATCAAAATTTAAATAAATTCAAATTATTTTTTAAAAAAAATTGGCATTATTTCAATAGAAAAACTCTCCGATTCAATATCCATCACAAATTTATATAATATTGACGAAAGAGCACGATATATCATAGAAATAAAGCTATATAAATATTGCGGCCTAACAAAGGGCGAGTTGTATATATATGCTAGTGTCATCAAATGTGTGAGAGAAAATTAACAAATTTGAAGAAATTTAGTGGTAAGACTAGAGGACATGCAGGGTCATTTTAGTGTGATTTAGCATAATTTTGAAGTAAAAGACGAATTTTACCGAAAAATTTGACCGATATAAAAAAATTTCGGTCCTCACCAAAAAAGACAATATTTTAGAAATTTCAGCGATATTTCACGAAATTGTAAACCGTGGTCTCAACTACATTGAAAATAACAAGTGGTCTCAACCTCTCCTTCCACAGTTGCCATGCGACAAGAGGGACCACCAAATCAAAACCTCGCCTCTCGATGCTTTGGGCACCCTCTTCGGTGCCGTTGTCCACAGTTCCTAGAAGGATATAGTGTCCAGGAACAACAGTTGATGAGCCAGGCCACGACCAAACACCGTGTGCCAAACTTTGGGTCCTGAATGGTCAGGAAAGCAACAAAAGAGTGGTTGATCTCTCGTCATGCACTCCATAGAGAACACAGGTAGGTGATTCTTGCAGTCCATGCCGATGTCGAAGGGCCACCGTCCAGTAGCGTTTATGTAAAACGAGCCAAGAAATGTTTAACCTTTGGTGGCGCGGACTGCAGAGACTTTCCAAAGGTCGTTTTGCTCCAATGGGTCTGGCAGTGCTAACAAACAAAGCAGGGTAAGCCGATGAGGACGAGTACATCGAGCTAGCCAGCTTCTCATTTCCATCTGATCTTATCCAGGGTGTCAGTTAGCTGCACCGCTTGCGCAATGTCCAACAGTCGCTGGTAGTCGTTAATTACTGGCACCGTTAGGAGGTGTCCGACAGCCACAATGGGTGTGGCTGTTATCCTGGACCCAAGCGTTCCCAGGGATGGTATCCGCTACCAAGCGTCTGAGGTGTCGTTTACCGATTATGTGGCTGCATTGAACGCTGTCGTCCCCATGCGTCGCACCGCTCCGGCAAAAGCAACAACCAGCGGATACTTAGCGCTATGCCACTCCCAGCGGAGTTTTAGCGCTATGCCAAAACGACGGTGGTGGAGCAGACCAAGGCCGCCAAGCTCTCGTGGACGACATATTGTTTTCCAAGCCACCTTGCACTTGCCACCATGGAAATGTGTGTCCTCTCTACGTTCAGTCTGTTGACTTGATGTTGCAGAATGATGTGCGCCAGTTAATGACACTTTCAGCATTCATCAAGGCTTACAATTGTTGCACAGAATCAAAGAGGTTTTGAAGTGAGACTATTGCTGCATTCCTGCTACCTACTATTCCCACTTGTTATTATATCACTTCTCTTTAGGCCAACAACACAACTTATCTGATCTTGGTGGGTGGGTGTGTATTGGGGGGTGGGGGGGGGGGGGGGGGGGGGGGATCGAAAATGAATGGAACGCCAGAGTTTGCTTCCACCTGGTATATTATATTAATATATATGCAAAGGGGAAAAGAAGACATACTGGCACTAGTCAATTAGATCGGTTCAATGACAATCAGTTTTTTTATGCCATACTGGCGCCAGTTAATGACACTGTGATCATTCATCAAGGCTAACAAATGTTGCTCGATCGGAATCAAAGAGGTTTTGCAGTGAGACTATTGCTGCATTCCTGCTACCTACTATTCCCACTATTTAGGCGAACAACACAGCTTATCTGATCTTGGGGGCGGGGTTGAGAATGAATGGACGGTAGAGGTTGCTGCCACCTGGTAGATTTATATATATGCACAGGGAAAAAAAAGCCATACTGGCATTAGCTAGTCAATTTGATAGTTTCATTGACAAACAGTTTTTTATTTCAAGTTACTCACTAATTTCTAGTATACATCGGTAAATAATGGAAAAATAAAAAGGGAAAAACTGCTTCAGAACACATGTCTTCTTTCCATACATGCCTGCGAGATTTTTATTATTGTATTGCCCCAGTATTTGTGATAGCAAAGGCGATAGATTTTAGCAACACAAGTGCTTAAGACTTGTTTTGTCGGCACACACATGGAAGTGAATCAAAATTGCTTCACTGATAGCAAAGGGTTCTGCGGCCTGGCAGGATGGTGGCGGTGGGGCCCTTCCTCGCTCTCGGTGGTGGTGGCATCCGCGGCAGGGACCAGCAGAGCTCACCCTCGTGCGAGCCACGTGGGCCTCAGCGGGTCCGCTCGCTGCGACTGCGGCGGAGCCGGCCAGGTCCGTGCTCTAGCACCGAACCGCAGCGGCGGTGAGCCTTCTTCCTCCTCCGTTTCCTTCCTCCTCTCTGACCAAGGCTTTGGTGCCGGCGTGGATCTGGGCCGCCTTCAGTCTCCAGTAGCTGGATCTGGTACCCTGTAGGCAAATCCGGCCTAGCTTCTCCCGGGGCCAGCGGTAACCGAATCTGGCTGCCCGGTGGCAAGCCGGGCCTGCTTGCTAGCAGCAGCCGGCAGCTGGCGGCGGCTAGGTTTGGCCGACGGGGCATGTTCACAGCCAAGGCTTGTGCAGGCACTCGGGGGCATCGCTCTCTCCTCTACCGCTCCTCTCCTCATGGCCTTGGTGGCGGCGCCAGAGGCAGGGTGGGGCTGCTTGGCTTATGGCGGTGCTGGAAGTTTTGGTCTAGTGGAGGCAGCGGCAGCAGGAGGAGGGGGGCGGCGCTGGCAAGGGCAGCGCTCGAAATGGTTAGATGCTTGCCCAATGGCGCCTGTTTGTGAAATGCTGGCAGCGACTTCGACAGATGCCTGCACCACCGACGATGGTCAGTGGTAGCCTCGGCGTGCGGCAGTGTTAGCGCGAGCGGCCGTGTACGGTTCGACTCTGCGTGGCCCGGTTAGAGGGGTTGGCGGCCGATGCAGCTGTGCGGCTGCTGTGGGCAGCCATCGCGTTGACTCCCCTCTGAAGAGGCTTTTGTGGGGCGGCGGGACAACGTCGTTGGTGGTGAAAGGCGGAAGGGGGGGGGGTCATCTAGCTTCGAATCCTGCGTTATTGTTAGAGCGGTATTCGGTGAAAACCTTGGCAACTCCAACACTGTTAGGCACCGCTTCCTTGTTGGAGGCGTCGTGTTCCCCTCTAGCATGCCATCCAAGGGTGAAAGCCCGGTCCACTTTAGATGTGCGATGGAGGTGCCACTGTCGTTGCTCCTTTAAGGCATCGCATTTGGATTATCGTTGTGGCTTCAAGGCGGTGAGGGTTGGCGCTGGAAGTCAGAGCTGCTTTTCGGTGCTTGAGCTCGACAACGATGACCGGTGGTGTTCGTTAGCTTTGGATCCATCGGGGAGGTGACTAGTGGGTGGTCTGCCATTAGAAGTCAGAGCTGCTGGTAACCTAGCTTCCATGCTCGGCAACGATGACCCATGGCAGCGCATCGTATTTATGCTCGGTTGCGTCGTGTGGGGGAGGTTAGCCTCTCGGGTGCATTTTTGATATCTCGTCTGGCTAACCTTCTTGTATATATTATTCTTTCGTCTTAATTGAGCGGCAGAGCTCCTGCCTTTGCTTTAAAAAGAGTTGACGGACTATATCAGCATATTACATGTGAGAATGGTGACCTGGAGCAAAATTTTCCTAAATATTATTATTATTTACAATGTGGATGCTTAATTCCCTGGAAAAGTTAATTTTAGGCCGATAAGAAGGTTTTCTTATCTTCCTAAAATGGGAACAAAGAGACTGAAAGAACTTGAGTTCCTATCCTCTGAAAATGGAGTTGATTTCTAATCTTCTACCTGTATGATTCTTCCTATATCTCCAACTCATGATACCCAATTTTCCCTATTATGTTGTGCATACGTCTTTTTTTTTATAATTCTTCTCTGTTTTAGGTTGTGACTGCACGAAAAAAGGATAGTAAGAAAAAAAAATTCTATGCACTCGTTATGTAGAAATTCCCCCGCGCAACACTGTTTTGCTGTTGTCCACGTGTCCTGACTTAACATGATGGATATAAGAATGTTCTGCAGAAATATAGCGCGACGATGACCAACAGATCAAATATCAGACGGCATAAGATCTGTGTTGCATGGTAGATATTCTGCATCACTAGTGCAAAGGATTATTCAACTGATTGCGTGCGGGTTGTTGAGAATTAGTCGGTTGTTCCTTCTAGGACATCAGACTACGTTTCTTGGATCATTGGCTCAATAATCAGAATCGAGCCCGGGCAAAGCTTAAGACATCAAAAAAGTCACGTGCTTTGTAGCAGTATCTCAATGGGCAATCAAAGAGCTCTATAATGACGATCTTCAATTCTTCATCGTCATTAGCTTTTGGCTGCTACTGCGTGCTCATTTCCTTGTGTATCTTTGCAATAATTAGAACAAGTGCTTCTTACATGCATGGGCATGGCAGGCCAAGTAGCTGAACAGTTAAGGGCTTGCAAATTATCAAAACTGTCAAACATATCCATGTGCACTCTTGTACACTGTTGTGACACTGTGACCACAGTTTGGCACATCAGTGATCGACTAGCCATGGTAATTTACCTCGCGTACATCAACATCTTGTATTCTTGTTCTAGAAGAAATGAAACCATGGCACCTAGGCCTTGCGCAGTGTACCTTTTATATCATTTGCACATGATTCGACTATGCACGCTTGCCTCCTTGTTTTATCTAATTTTTTACTGAGGTGAATAATATGGTTAGCCGCATACGCCACAGTACAATATGTTATTTCTTTAAATTTCTCTCAAGGTGGGACAATAAGTTATATTTCTTTGAGATTTGGTAGATAAGAAGGTACAATATGAAGTAAAAGGGAGAATCAAAATAATAATACGATATGATTCTCTTATCATGGTTAAATCAAGAAGGATTGCCACGATATAAATATGTACAAAGTTCCTTACTATGGTCAAAACATGTGACAGGGGGACTGAAAAAAGAAGAGGTAGAAAGTGATGAAAAAGGGTGTTGGGTTCTAATCCCTACTAGAATAATATTTTCCCCTGTTCTGTTGTCCATATTTTTCTTTTTAACAGTGTTTAGTGTTAGGTTGTGGCTGCATGAGAAAAGTATAGCAATGGGAGGTGCCAGGACATTCAGCTGATTGTGTAGGTTGCGGAGAGTCAGACAGCTGGTCCTTGATAGATGCTTGGTGGCTTTCTCTAGAGCTGCACCCTCATCATTAGCTCTCATAGCTACCAAACAACAAAATTTCATCTATCTACTTCTAGAAGAGGATAGATTAAAACAACAGCTTCCAAATGATCGTTTGAGTGTTGAATTGTAACACGTGTACAAACTGTTGCTAAATTGTACCACTGCCATTAAAAAACAGTGCGGTGTGCTCATCAATTAAAATAAATGAATTAACTAGTCTGCACCCTATCGTGTCCGCATGAACTTATTTGATTATTCACTCTCATGTTCATGTCTCATTTTAATAATCTAAGGAACAAGGAGAGCATATATAGCTTTGTACATTATTTTTGTCTTCTGAAATTGGATTCACGTGAAAACAGAAATGTGACTGGTGAGAAATTATGAAATGGTGCGTGTGCTAATGCACTTATTATTTTTATGTATGCCTTTTTTTGTACCTATAATTAGGGCCTTTAAGTTTTTTATCAATGGATCCTCAGCTTCTTTTAATCTGGCAGCAATTGATTAGGTTAACAGAGTCAGGCCGCTTGGGTTGGACAGTTTGTGAGAAATGGACAACGGCTTGGATAACACTGCTCCAAATTAAGACATCATAGGCGGTTCAAAACCCCAATACACTTCCGGATATTGAACCGTCATAACCAACTCGGCAGTGATGAGGGTTTCACATCACTGCCAGTTATTTCAATTCGGCATTGCCGGTTGGTTATACAAACCGACAATGATATGTGTACCTATCGTTGCATGTTCTTATAACCAACCAGCAGTGTTGTATATCGAAACACTGTTGGTTAGCTTGCGATACCGGCAGTGATATCATTTTTGCAATATACATTTTCATAATTTATTTTATTCATTTTTTACGTTATATTTCCTACTGTTACGGTGGAGAAGGAGGCATTAAACAAATCCATCAATATTTATATATTACAAAAATAATAATTATAATTGAAGTTTATGTATGAAATCGACGGTTGCATTACAAGAGCGCCTATCGACGTGCTCTCTACCATACCACGCCTTGAACTTCTTGGTCGTAGCAATGGAGAATAATCCTTTTTTGCTAAATATCTTGGCAATGATGAATTTTGCTAGCTCCTCTTGAATTTCTCTAACCTTGAAATCTAGCAAAGTTTGGTGGTTTTGTTCTTTGCGTTGTCGAGATGATATCGAAATGCACAAATATCATTAAGACAAAACAATACATTTTGTTCAATTAATAACCAATAAACGTGAAATGTGAAGCATATATGCCAAATGCATCTCCTATCTCTGTACTCGCTCCAAAGTATACAAGTATTGCCCACATCATGTAGAATCCGCATTCATTGTTCCCCATCGGTTAGTCTAGGTTTTTAGATCCTGCATATATTCAACCTCGAATGAGGCCTTCCAGCACCTTTGCATTTTTCTATTGAGATATTGCCATTCAAATGTGAGGATATTACAATGTGCTATGTGATTAGATAATATAACGTTATTGGGTTCACTTTGACTAGTGAATCGATATGAGAAAGCTTCTTCTTTGAGTCCCACACCTCGATATGTGAATATCTAAGACAGAAACCTATGAGAACAAAATATCCTGGTTGCTGCAATCATAAAGTCCATGTTATTGAATGATATTTCCAAAAAAAGAAGAAGAACAAAATTCCAGGACCAACAACACACATAGTCGCAGTTGTTGGTTAGGAGTGCGTTCGTTTTGTCATGTCTGCACATCCTTTCGAATTCTACATTCAAACTTGTTTCTAGATATTGCCCCAATTATAAACCAATACAATTTTTGACCCACCATATTTCCAATAGCGTCACCATCCAAATTTCCATTTGTACACTGCTAATAACTTAGCATCTTGCATTCCAAACTTCTTGATCATGTCCCTCGTATACTTTTGTTGACTCATAAATATATCATTCTTCATTTGTTTGATTTTTAACCAAGAAAGTAAGTAAGTTCTCTAATCATGGACATCTCAAACTCTTTTGCCATCATCTTCCGAAATTCAACACAAAAGTCTTGATTGGTTGATCCAAATATGTTATCATCTACATATATTTGCAATACAAACAAGTCATTGTCACTCTTCTTGATGAAGAGGGTATTCCCCATCTTGAATCCCTTGGAGAGTAGGGTTATAATCTCACCGTAGTCTCCTGCCCTCTTCCGGTGTCAAATTGTTATAGTATCTTCTATTGTGTCATGATTCTGGCACCCCTCCTTTTCTGAAAGAAGCATTAATTAACCCCTTTTTTATGCAGTGACTCAAAAGGTATTGTGTATGCTCTTAGCAATTTCCCCTGTCATAACATGATACTCATACTCAATAAGGCCAAATTTTTTTGCCAAGAATTATTGGAGAAGCAATGGAGGACGTTGCTTATGACAATTTCTTTTCTGCATGTGTTCTTTTCATCGTTATTTGTGTTCTTGCTTTTCATCTTAATTTTGAAGTAGCTCTTAGAATTGTAAGAAATTGACAGTGTGTGGTTGAGAAGACCGCTATCAGATGGCATAAGTATTTATATTTAATGCCATTTTTTCACAAAGGCAAGTTCGGATTTGTTGTCCACTAGCTCAAGAGTCATCTCTCCCATTCTCCTTAGTATTCTGCACTCAATGCCATTGGCTATAACATATTGATATCTTGACCTCTAACAATATACATGAATCCTGAATTTTCTAGTTCCCGAGGATAATTCGGTGTGCTTTAGTTGCATGGGTACCTTTTCAGCGTGCACCTAAATTGTTTAACTAGAGACTAGTTTGCTGATTATACACAAAATCTAGCTTCTGCAATAGTCATTCCAGAATAAGGCAAAGCTCACCTACGGTAGGGTGGGGCGGCTATCATCGTCCTTGTCCCTAATCTATTGTCTGTGATGGTGCTTCACTGCTTCTTAGTAAGTCATAGCCAGTGTTAACTGTTTAGCTACTCATCTTGGAGCAGGAAGACAAAATGGGCCTACTTACATGAAGTGGGCAAAGTAGTGCGCAACCTACACATACATTATCGGCCGGAATGGGTTAACTAGTTTGGCAAGGGACCCTGCATATGGCCCATTACAAGGCGTAGTTTGGCCAAATCTTTGCCATGCTAAGCAAGACAAGGGTCTTGTTTTGCAGAAGGAATAAGTGGCCAAACTAAAGATTGGGTCTTGTAGATCCTGACTGCCTATCATTCCTAAACTAGCAAGTAACTAATGACGCATATGTCACTACCAAAGTGGTGGGTTTCTCCTAGTATTTCTCCTAGTAAAACACCACCACTAGTTATAGCCAATGGGAATATTACTAGGAGATGTTTAGTAGGGAAAATTTGTATTAAATTTTGAATAGCAAAACACTATGAGAAGCCCATCTCACTAGGAGAATTCTAAAATTCTGGTTGTGTGTATCAAGGATAAGGTCACATACAGTGGTGGACCCAGAGATTTTATGGAGCCTGGGCATCAACTAAGTAAAATGGCAATATGACATTAAAATCAAGAAAGAGAGATAAGAAAATTGTTTCTTATACATAAACTTATGTCAGTTCATTGTTAGTTAAGGGGCTGTTTAGATTTAACATTTTGCAATAAGTGTTCAGTTATAACCTAATTAGACTCAAAAGATTCGTTTCACAACTTTTTGCGAAGATGTCAAATTAGTTTTCGTTTTCATCAACATTTAATGCTCCATGTATGTTTCTAAACATTGATGTGACGAAACTTTTGGAATTTTAAGGTATATCTAAACAAGACCTTAATTTGTGGTGTATTTTAGTATTTCACCCATGTATAGCCTTTAGCACAACATGAACTACTAGCTTCTCACTTAATTCATGAGCATGCATTCTGTTCGCACTCAAATTTGGCGTAGTCTGCAAAATAGGCTAGGCCGGGTATCGAACCCGGCTAGGCCGGGTTTTGGCCCTTGTGCCAGGCCCCGTCAGCAGGACACGTGTCGCCCCAGGAGACCCCGTGAAACCCGGCTTGGCCGGGTTTGGTCGAGTCCGAGCCGATTAGTAGATCTAATCGGTTTTTGGTAGTTTTTTGACGTGGAAAACTTGGAGACTTACCTAAATACGTGTTTCCTACTGGGATAAGACCACCTCCCTCTATATATATGGAGGATCATGGCCGATTGAGATCTTAACCATCCAATCGTCAAAACACATCTACCAAGTAGATTCTCGCGGTGGTTCATCTCTATCCTGCTGTTCGGCTCGACTCTCCGCGAGTTTAGTCGGCGTTCTAGGTGATCTCCGCGATCCCTAGGGCAACCTCTACGTGCATCTCTCCGACGGATCTTTCCGAGGGGTGTTCGGGAGTTTCCGGCGAAGGACGGGCGCTACATCGACCACCAAACGTCCTCTGCTGCTGAAGACGATCGTCCCGACGACCAGAAGACCGGAACCCTAGCTTCCTCGGTGAACCCGAGGAAACCGGCTCAGCCGACTATCAAAGTCGGCCAGGCCGGGTAGGCGGCTCGGCCGGGTTCTGAAACCGGCCAGGCCGGGTTTCGCGGGCGTGCTGCTCCGTGCTGTTTCGTTTCGTGCGCGACCGTGCGATCTAGCACCTTGCTGTGTGTTGTACCGTTTCGGCGTCAACACACTTTTTGGTGACTCCGCTGGGGAAGAAAGCTCAATCCCAGATCCAATCTACTAGCGGCATGGCGGCCGGCGACGGAAAGAAGACCGACAAGAACGTCAATGAAGACAATGTCGTCCGCCCCAAGACTATCGACGAGCTTTCTGAGGAGCTCCGGAAAAAGCTGGAGGCCAAGCTTGCTGCCGATACCCAAGCCTTCCTGGATAGCTGTACTAAGGACCGGCGCAACAAGGTCACCCAAGTCTCCGAGCCTAACTTCGGCGACTCGTCTTCTTCATCCGGCGGAGGAGGCGGGAAGACTGAAGCGGAGAGGGCTACTAAGGAGGAGGAAAAGCTCAAGGCTAAGGTAAATAATGATGAGAACCCCTCCACTACTACCCATGATGGTGTTGCATATTTAGTTGAAGATATGGGTAAGCAAATTAAAATTTCTATTGATGCATCCGAAGCTAAAATCGGTAAGCGCATATCTAAAATTGAGGAAAAGTTAGTTGGTTTTTCAGATCCTGATAATCAACCGGAATTTGGTATGCCTTTCGATTTTTATGAAAATCAACCTGATTTTGCTATAGCTAGCCAACTTCAATCGGGTCCTTCGGCGCATGAAACCGATAGGACCGATCGCGGTGTGGCTAGCTCGTCAGCTAGGCAGGTGAATCGGACTAGGCCATCGGCGGGTCGTAACACTGTTTTACCTAATCCCCCACCGTCACCTAGTCAGATTCCAGTGGCTAATAATGCGGTCACCGATTCCTCTAAGACCGATGTAGACGCTATCGTAAATCGGTTTAAAGTTGAGATGACTAAATCCATTGAGAGGAATCTGGGGATAACCATTAAGCCTATTCAGAGCTTATACCAAAAACCATATCCTTCCACCTATGATGTTTTGCGGGCACCGATTGGGTGGAAGATGCCCGATTTCTAGAAATTTAATGGTGATGATAGTAAAACCACTATGGAGTATATTGGCATGTATCTGGCTCAGTTAGGAGAAGCTAGTGCTCATGATTACATGAAAATTAGATTTTTTCCTTTATCTTTGTCTGGTACAGCATTTGCATGGTTTTCTTCATTGCCACCATATTCAATTAGTACCTGGAATGATTTGGAGAAAAAAATTTCATAACTATTTCTTTACTGGTGTTCAAGAAACTAAACTGTCACATCTCACGTCGGTTCGTCAAGGGCGTGATTCCGTACTTGATTATGCTAAACGTTTTAGGGACGTTAAGAACCGATGCTTTAATTTGAATATTTCTGATAGAGATTTGGCAGATTTATTTCTTAACGGTATGAACTCTAATATTAGAGAGAAATTGGAGCACTATGAATTCTATAGCATTAATCAACTATTGCAAAAGGCTATTGCTGTAGAATCTCGTTTAGCAAGTGAATCCAAGAAATCTTATCGGACCCATGTGTTGGAATGCTCTGACAACGAGGACGATGAGAATTTGGAGTGTAACTCTGCTGAATTTGTTTGGTCTCCAAATAAAAAGGGAATTTCTTGCCCATCTCTGAAACCGATTTCTAAAAATCGGCAGGATGAAATTAAATTTACTTTTGATGTTTCTAAATGTGATCGGATCTTTGATGAATTGCTTAGAACCGGTAACATTAGAATTACTCATACCTTGCCGTCTAGTGAAGAATGGAAAAAACGGACATATTGCAAATTTCATAATTCTTCTAGTCATGCTACTAATGATTGCAACTATTTTCGTCGACAGATACAATCGGCCCTCAACGAAGGACGATTGAACTTAGCTGAGATGATGGTTGAAAAAGTGCCTTTTCCGATGAATGTCATCGAGAAAGGGGAGCCCGCTATTTTGATTCGTCCAGAGCAAGCCGACACCACGCAAGGCAAGAACGTGATTATCGGCGAACCACGGGAGGCACCGAAATAAGTTTCGGGGCGTCAAGTGGTGCTTGAGAAGGACGAAGATGGCAAGACCAAATTGAAGATCTCTGCTGGTTCGGCGCCATACTTGTCCAGGCAACGGCGTTGGGAGGACATGGCCGCGAAGCAGAGGCCGGCCAGGCCGGGTCCAGAAGCCGGCCCAGCCGGTAACCCGGCCAAGCCAGCCAAAGGAGGCGGCCAGGCCGGCTCTGGCAAAGACCCGGCCAGGCCGGGTGCTGGAGTCGGCCCAGCCGGGTTTCTCGAAAGCGGTGCATCGTCCTCTTCTGGTGCCTTCAAGGGCACTGGTGCTAGTTGTGCTCAAGTGATCATGACGTTCGCCCCGAAGCGGCCTAAGATTGGCACTTGGAAGACAAACGCAAGTTCAAACAAGGGGAAGGTCGTTCCAAAGAAGTTTTTCACATTTGACCGGCTCATGGAAAAGTACCGGCAAGAAAAGGCCGATTCCCAGAATCGGCCCATAAAAAAAAGAGAGGCTACACCGCCAAAGCGAGATGAGCAGCCAAAGAAGATGACGGTGGCTCCGGCAGCGTCTCCGGCGCAGGAGGTTGCTCGCCCTCGCGTCTCTCATTGGGGTCCCCCACCTCCACCTCAGCCGCATTGGGGTCCCAACGGGGTGTTCGTGCCGTATCCCTTCCTCATGCAACAGCAGCCGATGAACGGAGCGTCTTCATCATCGGTGTTTAGCCGGTTGGGCTACGGTCAATCGGGCTACGGCGGCCAAGGGGCGTCGCTCCCGCCGCTGCTAGCGATTTTGGTGATTGGTGATGGAAGAGAGAAGGCTCCACCGCGACAAGTCTGTGTGACTAAGAGGGTTGTGGAGTCTCCCATTGTTCCTATTGCTCCTACTGCACCGCCGCCGAAGGAGGCACCTTCGGCAACAATTCTTATCGGCTCTCAAGAGGTGCCTATCGTTGACAACGACGAGTCGATGAGGATTGAGGAGCTATCATCGACCGCTCCGGAGGTCGCCGCTAAGGTTATGGAGAAGAAGCCGATTGATCCAAAATATTTGCAACCGAAGTGGTGCCCGCCGGGATTGATCAAGACGCAGCGGCGGAAGTTACAGTGAGCGCGCCAAACTCAGCAAAAGCGGGAGAAGTTGGAAAAAATGAGAGAGGTGATCTTCAATGCTGCACACCCAATTTTTCCACAAACTCAGAAAGGAAGTGATCCGGCGTGCTTCGCAAAATCTGCAGAGAAGGTTGCTGGACAGAAAGATCTGCCAGAAGCGAAGTCTCACAGGTCGCAGAAACCAGCCAGGCCGGGTCAGAGCCGGCCCAGCCGGGTTTCTCAGTAACCGGCCAGGCCGGGTCAGAGCCGGCCAGGCCGGGTCTGCTTGAAGCCGGCCAGGCCGGGTCAAACCCGGCTAGGCCGGGTTTTGCGACTTCGTCTCCCACCGCCGACGCCGACGCCGGTTTACTGGAATCGGCTGTCGCTGCTGTTTCTTCTGTTGTTGTAGGTTTTGGTGACGCAGAAGATGAGGAGATGGTCGATTATGAGCCGACGCCGCCGCGCGCCGAACTTAATGTCGTTTACCTGTCTTCCGATTACTATGTAATCGATGAAGATGAAGGTTCGGCGACGGCTCAGTTTTGCTTCGCCGCCGAGGATGCCGTCTTCAAGAAGCCGGAGGATTCCGTCAACCACCTTCGGCCGCTCCATATCAAGGGGCATATCAACGGCACGCCGATTCATCATATGTTGGTGGATAGCGGCGCGATTGTCAATCTAATGCCACATTCGCTCTACACGAAGCTCGGCGGCACGGAGGGGGAGCTAGTGAAGACCAACATGACGATCTCCGGAGTTGGAGGCGGCGAGCCAATTCCAGCTTTGGGCGTAACGACGATGGAGTTGACCGTCGGCAGCAAAACGTTGGCAACCGCGTTCTTCGTCACCGAGGTACAAAGTAGCTATAATCTCATCCTTGGTCGCGATTGGATTCATGCCAATCGTTGCGTTCCATCCAGTTTGCACCAGACTTTAATTCAATGGGTGGGGGATCAAGTTGAGGTTATTCATGCTGATTCATCGGCCTCCATTGCTACGGCCGATGCTCCTTCGCTCGGGGGGCACGATGGCATGGATTGCTTATCTGGTCTTGACTTGTCTGGCGTTGAGTTTATTAGCGTCACTAAGGAAGGATTTGTGCCTGTGTCATTGAAGCCGATTGATAATCAGCTCAATATCATCGTGTAATTAATTTTTTGCAATGTATGCTAATGTTGAATGGTTGAAACATCGTGTGGATCAATATCGGGCTTCTATGACCGATGTCTGTGAAACAATTGATGATTTTGATGAGCTCAATAAGTTGGGCCAAGGTTTCACGTCGGCCGACCCATTGGAAGAAGTTGACATTGGGGATGGTACTACACCAAGGCCGACGTTCATTAATAAAAATTTGAAAGCCGATTATAAAGCTGAATTAATCGCGCTTTTAAAAGAATATGCTGATTGTTTTGCATGGAGCTATAATTAGATGCCCGGATTGAGCCGAGAGCTTGTTGAGCATCGGCTTCCCATTAAGCCTGGATTCCGGCCTCATAAGCAACGTCCTCGCTTCTTTCATGCTAAAATTTACGACCGCATTAAAAAAGAAATTAATCGGTTGTTGGGAGCGAGATTTATTCGCCCATGTAGGTATGCGGAGTGGATCTCTAATATTGTGCCCGTTGAAAAGAAATGATCGGGCAAGATTAGAGTTTGCATTGATTTTAGAGATTTGAATAGAGCCACTCCAAAAGATGAACATCCTATGCCTATTGCCGATATGCTTATTAATGATGCTTCAGGACATAAAATTCTTAACTTTCTTGATGGTAACGCTAGTTACAATTAAATATTGATGGCCGAAGAGGACATGTCTAAAACGGCCTTTGTTTGTCCTGGGTTTGTTGGATTATTTGAGTGGATTGTCATGACATTTGGATTGAAAAATACCGGTGCTACCTATCAACGTGCTATGAACTTAATCTTTCATGATTTAATTGGCGTGGTCATGGAAGTATATATTGATGATATTGTGATCAAATCGGCTGCCAATAATTCTCACTTGGCTGATTTGCGTCTTACTTTTGAGAGGATGCGCCGGTATGGTTTAAAGATAAATCCACTTAAATGTGCTTTTGGTGTATCGGCGGGCAAGTTCTTGAGATTTATTATTCATGAGAAGGGCATAGAAGTTGATCCCAAGAGAATAGCGAGTATCAAGCAAGTTCAGGCGCCTGCATGTAAAAAAGACTTACAAAAGTTTCTGGAAAAGGTGAACTACTTGAAAAGATTTATTGCTAACTTTTCTGGGAAAGTTATTCCTTTCACCCCCATATTGAGATTGAAAGATGAGAGTGAGTTTGCTTGGGGGCAAAGCAACAAGAGGCATTTGAGAAGATCAAGGAATACTTGTCGAAGCCACTGGTTCTTCGTGCTACAAGGAGAGGAGTTCCTTTTAAATTATATATTGCTGCCGAAGAAAAAATAATTGGTGCGGTTTTGACTCAAGAGGATGATGGCAAGGAGTATGTTATTACTTATATTGGTCGTCGTCTTCTTGATCTCGAGACAAGGTATGCCCATATTGAAAAATTATGCTTATTATTATACTTTGCTTGTACTAAGATGAGACATTACTTGTTAGCTAGTACATGCATTGTTGCTTGCCAGGCCGATGTAATTAAACATATGTTATATCGGCCAATCCTTAGTGGAAGGATCGGTAAATGGGCATATGCATTGGTTGAATATGACTTGACATTTGAGCCTTTGAGAGCCATGAAAGGTCAAGTTCTTGCTGATTTTATTGTTGAGCATGCAATTGATTTAGGAGATGAGATCAATTACATAACTTTTACTCCATGGAAACTTTATTTTGATGGATCGGTTTGCAAACAAGGCCAAGGTGTTGGTATTGTTATTATTTCACCACATGGTGCTGAGATGGATGTGTCAAACCGATTAGAAAATTATTGCACTAATAATCAAGCCGAATATTTAGCTCTTTATTATGGCTTGGAGATGTTGAATTCCATGGGAGTAAAACATGTTGAGGCTTATGGTGATTCTTTATTAGTGGTGCAACAAGTTTCTGGTGAATGCCAATGTTTAGGGGAATCACTTAATGCTCATCTTGATACTTATCTTGATTTAATTGCATCTTTTGTCAAATTTAAAATTTGGCACATACCGAGACATGAAAATTCAAGAGCCAACATGTTAGCTCAGCGAGCATCAGGCTTTGACGTCGGTGGGCGTAAAGATTTAAACCCGGTGCAAAGTATCTTTTCTGATTTCTGTGCAGGTACGTGGAAACCGGCCCAGCCGGGTCTAAGAGTCGGCCAGGCCGGCTCTGGACCAAACCCGGCCAGGCCGGGTACAGAAGGCGGCCAGGCCGGTTCTGGCCAGGAACCGGCCAGGCCGGGTGTTGAAGCCGGCATGGCCGGGTATTGCGGCTTTGATCCAAATCGGCCAGAATTGTGTCAAGTTGATGGGCAGGCCGATTTAGAGGATTGGAAGACTCCCTTGTTAAATTTTCTGCGAGATCCCAGCACTAAAGTCGATAAAAGTATTCGGCGGATTGCATTTAAGTTCACTTTGCATAATGATGAGCTTTATCGGAGGACCGCCGATGATTTGTTGCTCAAGTGCTTGGGACCTGATGCAGCTAAAGTGGCTATGGGGGAAGTCCATGAAGGTGTTTGTGGTACGCATCAATCGGCTCCTAAGATGAAATGGCTTTTGAGAAGGGCTGGTTTTTATTGGCCAACTATGATAGCCGATTGTTTTCGCTACTACAAAGGATGTGAGGAGTGCCAACGGTTTGGTAATATTCAGTCATTGCTTCGTGTTGGTGGCCACAGATTATTTTACTAAGTGGACCGAAGCGGTGCCTTTGAAGAATATGACACATAAGGAGGTGATTGACTTTGTGACTGAGCATATTATTCATAGATTTGGCATTCCTCAGACTTTGTGTACGGACCAGGGGAAGTCTTTCATATCAAAAGAGGTGCGAGAATTTGCCGAATCATATAAGATTAAGTTGCTCAATTCATCTCCATACTATGCTCAAGCCAATGGCCAGGCTGAGTCTAGTAACAAGACCTTGATTAAGCTTATCAAGAAAAAGATAGAGGACAATCCAAGAAGGTGGCACGAGGTATTATCAGAGGCTCTGTGGGCTCATCGTATATCTCGTCATGGTGCTACAAAGGTGACTCCTTTTGAGCTAGTATATGGACAAGAGGCCGTGTTACCCGTCGAGATGAATTTAAATGCATATCGGCTCGCTAAGCAAGATGACTTGTCTGCCGTTATGTATCATGATTTAATGATGGACAATATTGATGAGGTGACAGATAAAAGGTTAATGGCTCTAAAGGAGATAGAGAAGGACAAAGCACGAGTTGCCAGAGCTTATAATAAGAAAGTGAAGATCAAGTCGTTCCAAGTTGGAGAACTAGTATGGAAAACAATATTACCAATTGGGATCAAGAGCAATAAGTTCGGCAAGTGGTCGCCTAGTTGGGAAGGTCCTTACAAAGTGGTCAAGGTGATATTCGGTAATTCTTATATGCTAGAGACATTGCAAGGTGATCGTCTCCCAAGGCCAATTAATGGGAGGTATTTGAAAAAATACTTTCCAAGTGTTTGGCAAGAAGCCTAGGTGCTCTCCAAGCAATGGCCGGTACATGTATCGCCCTTAGAACAAAAAATGGTCGATGTATACATCGCCCTTAGACACTAAACAGCCGTTGGGTTAAGTATCGTCGCTGTTTGGTTTTGCTTGTGTTTTCAGGTCCATATGTAGCAATTCACCTGAAAACAAGGGGCATATGTTCGCACTCAAATTTGGCGTAGTCTGCAAAATAGGTTAGGCCGGGTATCGAACCCGGCTAGGCCGGGTTTTGGCCCTTGTGCCAGGCCCCGTCAGCAGGACACGTGTCGCCCCAGGAGACCCCGTCAAACCCGTCTTGGCCGGGTTTGAACCCGGCTTGGCCGCGTTTGGTCGAGTCCGAGCCGATTAGTAGATCTAATCGGTTTTTAGTAGTTTTTTGACGTGGGAAACTTAGAGACTTACCTAAATACGTGTTTCCTACTGGGATAAGACCACCCCCTTCTATATATATGGAGGATCATGGCCGATTGAGATCTTAACCATCCAATCGTCAAAACACATCTATCAAGTAGATTCTCGCGGTGGTTCATCTCTATCCTGCTGTTCGGCTCGACTCTCCGCGAGTTTAGTCGGCGTTCTAGGTGATCTCCGCGATCCCTAGGGCAACCTCTACGTGCATCTCTCCGACGGATCTTTCCGAGGGGTGGCTCGCCGGGTGCTGGGTCCGCCCGTGGTCATATATGCACCTGTCTTGTAGAACTACGGCAAACCATACAAATTAGCTGGGTCTCCTAGGCCTTACATGAGCTAAGCATTGACTTTGAAATAGAGTGACATGGGGCTATACATCTTCCCACACTCATAACAATTCCCTCTGTTCCAACAAATTATATGGCATTTGACTTTTTTTACTACAAGTTTGACAACTAGTCATATTCAAAAATTTGAGCAATGCCTTAAAAAAATTTGTGCAAAGTATCAATTCTTTTATTGTGTCTTGCTTTTATTCATAAATGTTCTTCAAGAATAATAACTTAAATTGATCTATGTTTGCACAAATGTTTTGAATAAGGCGAATGGTTTAATTTGTGATCCAAAAAGTCACATGTCCTATAATTTGGAACGGATTATGTACTTATATATTCTGTAACTCCTGTTCCACGTTCACATGTACTAGCTCTATCTTCATTTAAACAAATAAAACAAAGTTGATCCCGGTCATATGTACTAATTCATTTGCATGCTTATTAGAAAGTTATGGACAAAGTTGGGCCACACGGCAGTATACAAAGTTGATTATTTTATTTCACCATTTCTCTCCAAATGTTTGTATTCTAAAGCAATACAGGTCCGACTTTTCTACATGTTGCATGGACTGGATCGAGATAGTTTTGTCCCAAGATGGTTTTGGATTGATCTTGTCCTTCCTGTAGCTCTACGACATATCGGAGCTTATATAGAGCGGCAAGATGTTATAGCACACTGGGTTTAGGGCAACCCTATCGCTTCTTTCCCGATGCCTCCTATTTTCATGTGTTATTCAATTTTTTGCTTTTACATTTTGTAAACACCAGCTGTTATTTCATTCATTAGATGTCCCATGTAGTAAGGACCTTGTATTTATATATGGCAAAGGTAAATAGAAGTATACTCTTCCCCATATAGAAAGTTACATGGGTGCAGGCTTTTGTTTGTTTTCATGTCAAATTACTCTTTCGTTTTCCTTAGTAGTAATCATACAGTAATAAGAAGAAGACAAAAACCGCTTTTGAATACATGTCTTACATTCATGGCTGGAAGCCTGGAACACATCATTGCCCCTGTGTTGTGTTACAACAGCTGACCCAGATGTTATATTATATCAATAACGTCATAGCTCCTATTAGACTGCTAGTTGTTTCACTACAACACACATCTAAGTGAAACAAAATTGCTTGACTGAAAAGGTGCCATTGGAATGAATTAGCGTCAGTTTGTAAGCTCGTGGAACGTAGCAAAGGTTTGGAAGGAAGGCTATTGTAAGGACTATTATGCAACAATAATTACTGAAACCTTTTACTCGCTTTAATGTTAGTACGATATATCATAATTAAGTACCAAATCCTGGCATTGTCTACATAGTTTTGAGTTTCCACTATGTCCTTTTCGAAAGCTAGCTGGATGGGGAAGCACTAATCAAGTTTAACAGGCTTATGAAGTGAACCGTCACATAACTGGGGCCCATACAAACACAGATAACTGAGATGAGCATAGTTGCTGACAAACCAGTTGCTCATAAATCTGATTTTCTGTCTGAGTCTTCTTTAAGCACAAATGTGAGAACTGCTTTGTAATAATGTGGTCTGATTCCTCTGACCTTTTGAGTGAGGATGAAGCCGGATGTTATTCCATTGTATAAAAATAAATCTACCTGAAAAAAATAACCTTTAGCATTAACTGCTTTGGAAGACATCAGGTTGGTTTCACGGTGACGACACTGGTGTTATACATTAAACCTTCTCGTTCAGTGAACATTACTCGCATGTTTGATCTACCAAGATGTTTGATGCAAGGAGCTGCTATATGAGTACTAAGATGGCTTGTGGGGCAGCGCCAACGTTGCTTTCAGAAATTGTTCATCTGGCACTTCAGGATTGTGGGCAGCCAATTAATGATACTGTGGGTCTTTCATCATCAGTTGGAGTTCGTTGTAGAATGATGGTGCCAATTAATGACACTGTTCTTTCGTCACGGAATTACGATGCAGAATGGTTTGATGACACTGTGGTCATGCAGACACTTGAATCAAAGAGCCTCTAATAAGTTCAATCTTTTTTTCGCGAACGTGCCAATAGAGACATGTTTCATTAATTAAGTAGAAAAAAGAGTTGCACGGTTAGTTACCTCATTCCGTAGTAATCCCCAAATTACTGCAGATTGAGGAAACTAAACCGGCAAATAACCCAGGACAAGATACAGACGCTAATTTACAGGCAAGTTTTGTTACCCTAATATTTGCCAGGACAAGCGGCAGCAGACTACGAAGCTTGCTGAAATCAGGTTGAAACCAGAGGTTAGTGTTGGCCACTCATCAAATAGATCAAGGGTCTTAGAACGCCCAGAGGGCAGCTTCGCCGATTGACCGTTTGGATTGAATGGTAAAGGATGCAATTAGCTTACAAGAGTTGGTGGTCTGTCCCTACTTATATGACAGTGGGATCAGCCAACCACTGCAGTATATTCCAGGTATAAAGTAGATACTAGCTTAGCTTATAAGCTACCTACCAAAAGCGAAAAATGCAGGAAAGTAAGATACAAGTAGCTAGGCTTATCTATCAATCTGCCCCTAAGCCTAGTACTATGTGATCTGCTTCACGCCGATCCTCATCCTCATCTCTTGGAACTTGGCCTTGCCCAGCGACTTGATGAGAATGTCCGCGAGCTGATCAGTAGTGGCGATGTGGCTGGACTTGATGCTCCCGTCCTCCAGGCAATCCCCGATGAAGTGGTAATTGATCCGAATATGCTTGCTCCTGTCGTGGAAGACCAGATTCTTGGCCAGGGCCAAAGCAGACTTGCTGTCTACCTTCAACTCCACCACATCAACTTTCCTGCCTAGCAGCTCCCTGTGATAGAACCACCTAGATTATAGGGCCCACGTGCACCGTCATCGTCCCTAAGGACCACGATCAATCGGCACGAGTTCACCTTGACCTAGGTGGTCTGCCGGGTTTCCTCAGAAACCCTTATTCACCCGAGGATCTTATTGTAGAGACCTTACAAGTATTACAACATTTTACACAGATAATATACATCAGAGTGAAGAGTGCGGAAGTATTTCATAAACATAGGTTTACAAATATAAATTACATTATCCCGAACCTGTACTTCGTAGTGGAGTAGCATCATACGACTAGACACCCTACCCAAGGGTCATATCATATTCCTTCTCATTCATGCACGATCCGCTGACCGGCACGATCCTACGCAGAACTGCACACTTAGGTTACCTGTAACAGGGGTTAACAAACCCGGAGTACTGGGGTACTCCGCAAGACTTACCCGACTAAAGAAAAAGGAATGAGACTCAAGAATGCAGGTTGAGGGGAGTCAAGGTAAGGCTTGAGTAAGAGTCAACAAGTTTTGCAGAAAAGTATCGCTATCCTATTTCAATATTTTACCTCAAATCTTAATTTTAAACATAATACATAATTGCAAATTCATTATCATATTTCTTCATACTTTCCAATTCTTAAATCATTCTCAAAACACCTAGTTCCAAACCACTTTTGGGGTAGGGCAGTGGATCAAGTCTCCATTATCCGAGGAGCAACGACGATTAGAATCGATTAAATACCCAGTTGGGGATCCCTATCCACACTGCGTATGTAGCACTTAAGCTTGCATACGCCAACCCCTTCTACCATGGCTTTTCTATCCCTGAACCGGTCCTGTGCCACCCGAGAGCACAGTACTCCTCTCGTCTCCAGGCACGCCGGCCATGAGGGTACACGCTACTCTCGCCATCTCTCCACTCCCAGTGCGTGATTGTCGGCTCAAGCAATAGAGCCACCAGACTTAGGGCTTCCCGGAGTATATGGCTAGTTACAAAGTCTCGATCTAACAAGTCTACAACGAACGGTCCCTAAACTTTTTTCCGTCGGCATCCATGCATTGGGACCCTAACCCAAATACATAGTTACCCAACAGTTTCCAAACTCATGCCTGCCGGATGATAAGACATGGGGAACGCCGCCCCATATGCACATCAACCGAGCGAAACATTTCCTTTTTCATCAACGGGTTCCAAACTATTCCGATGGCGACAATACATTGGGACTCTAACCCAGGTGTAAGTCAACCAACGGATAACAAGTTCTTCACCAATCCTCATATTTCGTTCTCAATAAATAATCATAGCACAGAAAATAGCATTTTATGCAAATCTAAAATTAATTTAGCAGGGCTAAGCATTTTCAAATATTTTCATCTATAAACAGGTTTCAGGGGTAATATATCAAGGTAGTCAATGCAGTTGGTAGGTGACAATCAACTTCTATAAACGTAATGCAATATTTTAACTCGAGTTATAAACATTTTATAAAACATAAGGAAGGGGCTGAATGCACCGGGGCTTGTCTTGGATTGCGTACAGCGTCGGGTCGGCCTCGATCCCGCAAATATCGAATCCCTGGACGACCTCGGGAGTCACCTCCTGCGCAGTGGCCTCAACCTTGACTTTCTTGGTGACGGGCACTACACGTATGCAATGATGCATGCTTAACATGGTGTGAAAAATAATGAATAAAATACACACTAGTAAACAATATTAATTCTTGAGTACAACTTTCCTTCACAGTAAAGTTGTAAAATATTTTTCATAAAGTAAAATGGTGTTTTCATATTTCATTCTTAATAACCATTTTAACAGTCATACAAAGCCGCCGCACAGGTTTACTACAACTACCTAGTGACAACATTACTTTTGTCAAGGATCATCAAGGTGAAAGATCCATGAACCCAATCAATCCAAAAACCACACAAACTACAAGGATTACTTGTTTATATCCATTTTATTATCCAATTAATCCAACATTTAATTAATAGATATATAAACTATTTCCACATGGGCTCAAACTTTTCCAACAGATAGTAATAAGCATAAAACAGTACCAAAATAAATTTTATGATTTTTAGATTAACCTATAATTTATTAAAATTGTCCAAACTTTTATTTATTAATTAATCCATAGAATTTTAATACCTGCAGAAAGTGCTCAAATTCTCTAGCTTATATTTTTATTAAATACTAGACAGTACAGAGAGCATCCCCAAAAATTTTCATAATTTTTTGCTGTAATATATTTATTTTGACAAAAATAACAAAACACACTACTGTTCCCTAAAGTGGTTATTCAGTAAACCAATTTATATTCACGAAAAAAATGGAAAAGGCCATTTGGCCTGAGTCGGCCCACGAAGGCCAGGCTGGTCCAACAAAGGCATGCTCGGCGCGCGTGTTGATAATTTTAAGATCACTTCACGTTAAGTTATCATCCCTAACATGATGTCAAAAACCAAAGGTAAAATAATCTCCACTTACCTCCTAAAATAATACTATAGAATATATCCGTAAGCGCACAGATAATTCTCACATTGTAGCACTTCACCCGGTAAGTATTCCGAGTATCGTTGATTTGTTTTATGCCAAAAGGATAAAGTGGCATTCTACTCATTAGGATAATCTACTATAATAATTGGAAAGATAAATGTGCAGATCTATGATAACCCATAACTCTAGTGTTTTATCGATAAATAAGTCAATGATAAATGGTAAATGATAACTGAGTAAATGAGGTAAATGGTATTCCAGAGATAGAATATAGAGACTCACTAATGAAGTAAGACAATCTCGAGATTCGGTTAAAGTAAAGGAAACCTATGTAATTACTAAATACAAAGTCTACAGCTAATGCCACATTACACATTTTCATCTATAGCATAATAAACTCAGAAAACATCATAAGGAGCATCATCTAATAAGGATATTAAGACACAAGGGTCACCTCCTTCGCGATCGCGCTCTGCTCGTCCTACATACGGGGGGTGGACTACAGAGGAACCAACGTAGCTATCACCTACGCGGACTACCACATGACCCGGCACGTCAGGGTGTTTCCGTAGGTACACAATATATCTAAACACCACGTCTACATAATGTATACCACCTAACTCACTTGAATACTGAATTAGGTGCTTTACAATCAAATGACAATAATCATCACCAATCACAACAATATCGAATATGCAAATAGAATAAACTAGTAACTGAATAAGTAGCAATATAATAAAATAAAGCAAAGTCATAATGAGATACAAGATAAGATTACTGATCTCCAGACGAACAGATCTGGAATCCAGAACGTAGCGCCCAACTCTACTTGAACCTTGCTAGATGCCTAAACTATGAACTTGAAGAACTAGAGCCATATTTCTAATCTCTGGAAACCCTAACTTCTGTCTACTCTTGAGAATGAAGCAAGAGGAATGAATTGGTGCTCTGGGAGGGGGGTCTGCCTCTCTATTTATAGCCCAGTGGGATGAACGTGCGTCGTGGGATCAAACCGACTTAAACAAAGGGCCCAGATGACTACAGAGAGGTGGTGGAATAAGACTCCAGAAAGTGGGCCGAAACCCTAACCGGCGGGCGCCTGCTGGCCCTACCCCGGTGGGTCTCGGGCCCCGATGCTTTGGGTGTATTCTGCATCCTTCTAACTTGCTGATGAAGTATGTTTCCGTCGCGATCAAGTTTCGTGATAATTATGCTCTTTAATCCTTCTTTTAAGCCTTTCTCGAATAATCCCTGGAAAATATACAATTCACCAAAACTCGTGGAATTTGTCAGTAATAATGCCTATGCTTCTATTATTGATCTTCCCTAGTCATTAGTTGACGGTATAAAATTGGTACTTAACGACCGTCAACAGCGCGCCCTGGCCGCTTTGCAGAAAAGACCCTGGAAAAATGAATCCCAACTCGCAGTCCTAGAGGCACTGTTTAAGTGAGTCATGATCCTAACCCCCTCCTCTTATTCAAATTTTCCCCGTGAGACCCTTCTCTCACTCACACACAGAGAGCACGACGGGGAACGCCGGACCGGCTCGACCCACGCGCCGGCGAGCGTGCCGACGATGGCGAGGTCCTTGGTGTGAGTCGTAGAGCCAGGCGAACCATCCTAAGGACTTATATGGACGCACAAGAACTCGGAACATGCTTGAACACGACCATGGTGGTTCGGCTAGGGCAAATACCCCGGCGAGCCGCGTTCCGGTCGCACCGAGAGCCAAAAAGCCTAATCATCTATGCTACAAGGACTGCGGAGCTCACCAGAGGCTAAAGCCTAGCTAGTCGATGCAAGGACGAAGCAGAACGGGCTCGTCGTCGTTGTCCGAGGTACCGACGGTGCGCTCCGGTGACAAGGACTCTGTTTCGGCATCTGCAGAGCACGAAACAAGGAGACACTGCGCGCATGAGCTTCACTACATCAAAGCGAGTCTAAGACATGAGTTTAGATAGCGGGGAGCTCACCCGAACGACCTGGACACGGCGTCGAGGCCCGTGACGGCGCACTGACCGCCCGTGAGGAAGACGACCAGCGGCCCGAGGACTCGGGTGGCTACAGAGGGCACGAGATGGCTCAACGGCTTCGCACGGAAGTGAAGACCCTAGGGGTAAGACGAATTGGAAGATGGGGGACCGGGGATGGCGAATTTCGCCCGGGACCGAGAGGGTATCGACGCCATGAGAGAAGAAAACGAGGGGCGTCCATGGCATTATAGGTGAGTAACAAGGGATGGGGAGTGGTCGACAACCTCCTGGGCCCCCCACGACTCTATTCCACCCCCACCGACGCACGCCGGCAGCTAGGACCGTGGCGCCACGCGGCGGCACGTGCTGCCCTGTGCGCGAACAGAGAAAGACATGGTCGAGCACTGTAGCAAATCCATTTTCCTTTTTACTGTTTGCGCAATTTCTCCCAATTTTGTGTAGCAGCTCAAAAAATCATCAATATAGAAGTTGTAGTACATCTTGTGCTGCACAACTTTGGTTTTGGAACCAAATTCAAATTCTGAACGAATTTGGAATTATTAAAAGGGGGGAATTCACTATTTGAAGCTTATTTGCAATTTAATCTAATTCTCAAAATTCATCTCAATAACTTGAAAATATACAAAAATAAAAGTTGTTCTACTTGACAAACCCTATAACTTTTATTAAAAGAGTTTTGCCATATTCTTGATGATGTTTGAAATAGCATTTCAAATTTGAATTTGAAAACACTCTTTTGGGTTTAATTTGAAATTCTACCCAATAACTCCAAAATCTCCAAAAATGAAAGTTGTTCCATTTTGAAAGGACTAAAATTAAGGAACAATCACCAGATTCTTGGTAGTTTTTGAATTTGTATTTCAAATTTAAACTTTAAAGCATAGATTAGGATTCTATTTGAAATTCTTTTCAATAACTTCAAAATTGCTCCAACTAGGAGTTGCTCAACTTTTAAGGATCTATGACTTTTGTTTAAGGCCCAACCTCTAATTCCATTTAGTTTTTAAATTAGGATTTTGGGTCCGATTTAGTGTTTCAAAATGATTTTGCATCTAATTTCCAATGGGATTTGAATAAATACACACAAACAAACATTTATACAATCAAATCACTTTCGATCACCTCTGCACAGTCACATATACAAATAAAACTTATTTTAGTGAATGCATAGTAAAAAGGTTTTTATGAGGGATGATTTGCAGATGCACATGATGACATGGTCGGTTTTAGTTACAGTAACAGCAGTGTTCCCCCTTTAAAATAAATCTCGTCTCAAGATTTCAGATACGGCTAAAGCCTTGGTTTTAGTAATGAAAAAGAAAATGTGTCAAGTAAATATTGTTCAAACTTGAGTGTAGAGCAAGTAGGAGTTTTTCTTTTATAAGATTTGAAAGGAATAAACTACGTTTAAAGAGTAGTAAAGAACTTAGGGAAATTTTTAGATACAAGATTTTCTGGCTCCAAAGTGGCTTCTGCTTCAGAATGCTGACTCCATTGTACTTTGTACCATCTTGTTGTGGTTCGATGAGTAACACAATCTTTCCGGTATAGGACTCACATTGGATATTCTGAGTGTGTCAGATCTGATCAACACAACTCTTACCAAGTCATTAACCCAATCTGGCACTTGAAGGCACTTCTCAAGTGATGATACATGAAATACATCCTGTGCAACTGACAGGTGTCCCGATGCTTGAGTTAATAAGCTACTAGCCCACACTTTTCTTCCCATCTGTTATAAGGAAGATTCTCAATCGACCTAATCAGTTGTCTCTCAACACTAAAAATTTTAACTTTTACTCTTCAAAATAAACCTCCACGAGGAATATCTTTTTAGGGATGGTTTCATGGAAAGTGAGGGCACCTTAAGTGCGACTACGATACCAGTGTGTACCTTGGTGAGATCTTATGTGGCTGCAGTCCACAGAAGATTCCCAAGTTTTGACGCAGCACCATAGTCACGGGTCGGGATACCATCATAGAACAGAATTAAAGTAACCTCAGTAAAAGAGAAAGTGTATCGATTGTGGCTATGATGTAAAGTGACCAAGGACCTTGATACGAGCATATACTCTTTCAAGACCTCATGTAGTCGCTAGTTACATGAGATTCCGGGTTGCTATTATTGTATCGCCGCCGTAGATCATGTTACACCACAGTAAACGGAATAGCGCTTATTAGTTGTAAGGCTATAGTAGATCACAACCTTAAACCTCGATACCTGCACGTGCCTAGTAGACTCTCGTGTGGACATGGCATGCAAGAGACCCTAGGTTTCGACGTGGCACCGTGGTCACAGGTCATGGCACTGCTATAGGTACAACCATAACGATTTTGGAATCACATGTTGAGTTTTTGAGTGAGTGGTACGTGTCGGATCAAGACATGACACGTATATAGATAAAAAAAGTCATGGTCTAGCGCTAGTTTTTCGTACTGAGTCTGTGGGCGAATTAGTGCGTCCTAAAGTTTCCGAAGGAGTGAATTTTCAAATAGATCTCAAGGCATTTATAAATAACCAAAAATCCATAAAACAACAGGAAATCCTCAGCGGATCGCAGATACCCTTTCCAAGTGATTGGATCTTAGGTACCATTTCCAAATCGGTTCCCGTTATTTTATTAGATGAGATTAAGATGATTGCAAGGACAAAGAATTTCGGCAATTCAAAGAGATCAGATGTGAATTCTCAAAGTAGATTTAATATAGTTATACATAGCAAAAGAATTTTAGAAATTCTGGAAGAAATGTGGATATGAATTTTGTGGAAGAGATTTGAAACTTGGTGAAAGCACTTTAATTGCAGGTTCGGATCATGACCGTCAACCCTGATAGCAGCGAGCATCCAGCAGTAACTTCCTATGGTTCGATCCATAAGAGACTTCAGATTTCGACGCTGTATCATGGTCATGGATCATGATTTCCCATAGACTACAACTACAATAGCTTTCAAAGAAATAGCAGTGTCTTGAAAGGAGAAGATAAGAATTGACACATGAATTGTTTTAAGAAACCAAGGACTAGCTAAAGTTTTGTAGGGGTTTGGCATAGTAAATGAGTGCATTCAAAAGTTTCCCCAAGGACTAGGAACCTATGTAGCGGAGATTACTAAAGGTTGACAAAAACTTGATATACAACGTGTAACTTTTCAATGAACTCGATTTTTGCCTTGTGAGAAGATTTTTAATGGAGTCTAACTTAGAAATTCAGTTGTGCCCAGTACCATTTGAGGGCGGTCACGATCATACCACGATACCCGCATACGCTCCGTGGCAAGCCATGTGGATGCATCCCACATGGGGCCCCAAGTTTCATAGCGGTACTGTAGGTCGGGAACGACTTATCCCATCGAGGTACTAGCATCAGCTTGATATTCCAAGCAAGAGGGGGAAAAGGAGCCTTTTAGGGAAATCCTTTTTAAATAATTTAGAAGATCATTCCTTTGAAATTCTAAGATATTGGTGACCTTTGAAAGAAAGAATTTAGAAATTAAGACGTTTCATAGTCCTTTTGCAAGGGACTTTTGGTCAAAACTGTTTTAACATGGTGGTTTGCGGAGTCGGAACCATTTTGCAGAAAACGTTGTACATTTGCCAAAAACTTTTCAAGATGATTGCAGTGAAACCTTATTTGGAAATTGGGAAGCGTTTTTATGAGGCTTTAGAATCGGAACAGTTTGAAAATAACTTTAAAATCAATACGAGTTTTGAAAACAAAACCCTTTTGAATGTCTTATTTTCTGAAACAATTTTTCAAAACTTGGTTCGAATGGTTCAGTTTTTAAATCAAAGCATCACTTCCTTTTTTTACAAGGATAAAGAATACCCCTTTTCGAAAATATTTGGTTTAATAAATCAAGTTGCCATCTATTTTGAAAACCAACACGCTAGACAATAGCTTGAATGTAAGGGGAAATTTAAATATTTTAATTCCATATAGGTGTTATGATGAACGCTCGTCCTATACGACTTCTCAATGTTAGCGAAACTTAGTTATATATAGGGTAATACTTTATATACCATCTTTTCCCTAATCCAGAGAGAGGATGAGAAACATTGTACAGAACAGTTTTGGAGAAATTTGATTCTTCACTGGTCCTTTAAAGAAGAGTTAGGCACTCTTGTGTGTGTCTTTGACTTGACTTGTCAGAAATCATCACCAGATCTTTCAGCAAGCACAAGGAAGGCTAGAAGAATCATTTTTAATTTGCTTTCTTCAAACATTTTTAATTTATAAAATATTTTGAAGTTTTTCAAAGTAAAGTTGTAGTTGATCCATTGTTGATACTCTGGCTAGGATCTATAGGGACACTTCAAATCTCGACCGACCAAGGAGAACAGTGCAGGACCAAAACTAGTTTATTGGTTTTGAGTAACCTACTTTCTGCAGTGATTGTCACATCACTGTAAGAGTTCCAAACATGGGCAGACACTCGTTGATTCCAGCAGAAGGTTCTTGCAGATCCATCTGTCTAGGAAAAGAGTGGGAATTTATTTCTAACAGAATATATTTTGAAGTAGGTTTTATTTTAGAAAGTATAGATATACTTCATAATGGGGGATTATTAAGGGTTGTAATGTCATGATGCATGAGCGTTCCAACGCAAATCAGAATACTCTGATATATATGCATTATACCGATTAAATTAATTACTAGAGTGACATGCACTCAATATTTTTCAACATAGGGCATACTTAAGGTGCTAATCCACTGCCAAGCTAAAAACGTATTAACAGACCTATAGAATAATCAAGGAAAGATTGTATAGAATGAATGAGGAGAGTTCAGAAGTAACCCAGACCAAACTACCCCATTGGTTTTATTTGATTCAAAATATTTTGAAGTTTTGTAAAGTAATACTGCAAGTACTTTATAATAAAATGCTCTGATACCACTTGTGACAGAACTGCCTAGATTATAGGGCCCGCGTGCACCGTCATCGTCCCTAAGGACCCATGATCAATCGGCATGAGTTTCCCTTGACCTAGGTGGTCTGCCGGGTTTCCTCGGAAACCCTTATTCACCCGAGGATCTCATTGTAGAGACCTTACAAGTATTACAATAGTTTACACAAATAATATACATCAGAGTGAAGAGTGCGGAAGTATTTCATAAACATAGGTTTACAAATATAAATTACATTATCCCGAACCAGTACTTCGGAGTAGAGTAGCATCATACGACTAGACACCCTGCCCAAGGGTTATATCATATTCCTTCTCATTCATGCACGATCCGTTGACCGGCATAATCCTATGCAGAACTGCACAATTAGGTTACCTGCAACAGGGGTTGACAAACCCTAAGTACTGGGGTATTCCGCAAGACTTACCCGACTAAAGAAAAAGGAATGAGACTCAGGAATGCAGGCTGAGGGGAGTCAAGGTAAGGCTTGAGCAAGAGTCAACGAGTTTTGCAGAAAAGTATTACTATCCTATTTTAATATTTTACCTCAAATCTTAATTTTAAGCATAGTATATAATTGCAAATTCATTATCATATTTCATCATACTTTCCAACTCTTAATTCATTCTCAAAACACCTAGTTCCAAACCACTTTTCGGGGTAGGGCAGTGGATCAAGTCTCCATTATCCGAGGAGCAACGATGATTCGAATCTATTAAATACCCAGCTGGGGATCTCTATCTCCACTACGTATGTAGCACTTAAGCTTGCATACGCCAACCCCGTCTACCACGGCTTTTCTATCCTTGAACTGGTCCTGCGCCACCCGAGAGCACAGTACTCCTCTCGTCTCCAGGCAATCCGGCCACGAGGGTACACGCAACTCTCGCCATCTCTCCACTCCAATGTGTGGTTGTCGGTTCAAGCAATAGAGCCACCGGAGATAGGGCTTCCCGGAGTATGTGGTTAGTTACAAAGTCTCGATCCAGCAAGCCTACAATGAACGGTCCCTAAACTTTTTCTGTCGGCATCCATGCAATGGGACTCTAACCCAAATACACAATTACCCAACGGTTTCCAAACTCATGCCTGCCGGATGATAAGACATGGGGAACACCGCCCCATGTGCAGATCAACCGAGCGAAACATTTCCTTTTTCATCAACGGGTTCCAAACTATTCCGATGGCGACAATACATTGGGACTCTAACCCAGGTGCAAGTCAACCGACGGATAACAAGTTCTTCACCAATCCTCATATTTCGTTCTCAATAAATAATCATAGCACAGAAAATAGCATTTTATGCAAGTCTAAAATTAATTTAGCAGGGCTAAACATTTTCAAACATTTTCATCTTTAAACAGGTTTCAGGGGTAATATATCAAGGTAGTCAATGCAGTTGGTAGGTGACAATCAACTCCTATAAACCTAATGCAATATTTTAACTCGAGTTATAAACATTTTATAAAACACAAGGAAGGGGCTGAATGCACCAGGGCTTGCCATGGATTGCGTACAGCGTCGGGTCGGGCTCGGTCCCGCAAATGCCGAATCCCTGGACGACCTCGGGACTCTCCTCCTCCGCAGTGGCCTCAACCTTGACTTCCTCGGTGACGGGCACTACACGTGTGCAATGATGCATGTTTAACATGGTGTGAAAAATAATGAATATAATATACACTAGTAAACAATATTAATTCTTAAGTATAACTTCTCTTCACGGTAAAGTTGTCAAACATTTTTCATAAAGTAAAGTAGTGTTTCCATATTTGATTTTTATTAACCATTTTAACAGTCATAAAAAGCTGCTGCACAGCTTTACTACAACTACCTAGTGATAACATTACTTTGTCATGGATCATCAAGGTGAAAGATCCATGAACCCAATCAATCCAAAAACCACACAAACTACAGGGATTATTTGTTTATACCCATTTTATTATCCAATTAATCCAACATTTAATTAATAGATATATAAACTACTTCCACTTGGGCTCAAACTTTTCCAACAGATAGTAATATGCCTAAAACAGTACCAAAATAAATTTCATGAGTTTTGGATTAACCTATAATTTATTAAAATTATCCAAACTTACATTTATTAATTAATCCACAGAATTTTAATACCTGCAGAAAGTGCTCAAATTCTCTAGCTTATATTTTTATTAAATACTAGACAGTACAGAGAGCATCCCCAAAAATTTTCATAATTTTTACTGCAGTATATTTATTCTGACAAAAATAACAAAACGCACTATTGTTCCCTAAAGTGGTTATTCAGTAAACCAATTTATATTCGCGAAAAAAATGGAAAAAGCCATTTGGCCTGAGTCGGCCCACGAAGGCCAGGCCGGTCCAACAAAGGCCTGCTCGGCGCGCGTGTTGGTAATTTTAACATCACTTCACGTTAAGTTATCATCTCTAACATGATGCCAAAAACCAAAGGTAAAATAATCTCCACTTGCCTCCTAAAAATAATACTATAGAATATATCCGCAAGTGCACAGATAATTCTCCTATTGTAGCACTACACTCGGTAAGTATTCCGAGTATCGTTGATTTGTTTTATGTCAAAAGGATAAAGGGGCATTCTACCCATTAGGATAATCTACTATAATGATTGGAAAGATAAATATGCAGACCTATGATAACCCATAACTCTAGTGTTTTAGCGATAAATAAGTCAATGATAAATGGTAAATGATAGCTGAGTAAATGAGGTAAATGGTATTCCAGAGATAAAATATAGAGACTCACTAATAAAGTAAGACAATCTCGAGATTCGGGTAAAGTAAAGGAAACCTATGTAATTACTAAATACAAAGTCTACAGCCTACGCTACATTACACATTTTCATCTATAGCATAATCAACTCAGAAAACATCATAAGGAGCATCATCTAATGAGGATATTGAGACACAAGGGTCACCTCCTTCATGACCGCGCTCTACTCGTCCTACGTACGGGGTGAGCTATAGAGGAACCAACGTAGCTGTCACCTACGCGGACTACCACACGACCCGGCACGTCAGGGTGCCTCCGTAGGTACACAATATATCTAGACACCACGTCTATATAATGCATACCACCTAACTCACTCGAGTACCGAATTAGACGCTTTACGATCAAATGACAATAATCATCACCAATCGCAACTATATCGAATATGCAACTAGAATAAACTAAGAACCAAATAAGTAACAATATAATAAAATAAAGCAAAGTCATAATGAGATACAAGATAAGATTACCGATCTCCAGACGAACAGATCTGGAATCCCGAGCGTAGCGCCCAACTCTACTTGAACCTTGCTAGACGCCTAAACTATGAACTTGAAGAACTAGAGCCCTATTTCTAATCTCTGGAAACCCTAACATCTGTCTACTCTTGATGAACGAAGCAGGAGGAATGAATTGGTGCACTGGTAGGGGGGTCTACCCCTCTATTTATAGCCCGGTGGGATGAACGTGCGTCGTGGGATCAAACCGACTTGAACAAAGGGCCCAGATGACTCCAGAGAGGCGGTGAAAGAAGACTCCAGAAGGTGGGCCGAAACCTTAATGGGGGGGCACCGTCCGGCCCCACCCTAGCACCGGCCGGCCCCACCCCGGTGGGTCTCGGGCCCCGGTGTTTCGGGTGTGTTCTGTATCCTTCTAACTTGCTGATGAAGTATGTTTCCATCGCGATCAAGTTTCGTGGTAATTATGCTCTTAAATCCTTTTTTTAAGCCTTTCTGGAATAATCCCTGGAAAATACACAATTCACCAAAACTCGTAGAATTTGTCAGTAATAATCCCTGTGCTTCTATTATTGATCTTCCCTAGGCATTAGTTGATGGTATAAAATTGGTACTTAATGACCGTCAATAGCGCGCCCTGGCCGCTTTGCAGAAAAGACCCTGGACAAAATGGATCCCATCCCCTAGTCCTAGGGGCACTGTTTAAGTGAGTCATGATCCCAACCCCCTCCTCTTATTCAAATTTTCCCCGTGAGACCCTTCTCTCACTCACACACAGAGAGCACCACGGGGAACGCCGGACCGGCTCGACCCACGCGCCGGCGAGCGTGTCGACGATGGCGAGGTCCTCGGTGTGAGTCGTAGAGCCAGGCAAACCATCCTAAGGACTTATACGGACGCACAAGAACTCGGAACATGCTTGAACACGACCATGGTGGTTCGGCTAGGGCAAATACGCCGGTGAGCCGTGTTCCGGTCGCACCGAGAGCCAAAAAGCCTAATCATCTATGCTACAAGGACCACGACGCTCACCAGAGGCTAAAGCGCTAGCTAGTCGACGCAAGGACGAAGCGGAACGGGCTCGTCGTCGTTGTCCGAGGTACCGACGGTGCGCTCCGGTGACAAGGAAACAAGGAGACACCGCGTGCATGAGCTTCACTACATCAAAGCGAGTCTAAGACAGGAGTTTAGATAGTGGGGAGCTCACCCGAACGACCTGGACACGGCGTCGAGGCCCGCGGCGGCGCACTGACCGCCCGCGCGGAAGACGACCAGCGACCCGAGGACTCGGGTGGCTACAGAGGGCACGAGATGGCTCAACGGCTTCGCATGGAAGTGAAGACTCTAGGGGTAAGACGAATTGGAAGATGGGCGACCGGGGATGGCGAATTTCGCCAGGGACCGAGAGGGTACCGACGTCGTGAGAGAAGAAAACGAGGGGGCGTCCATGGCATTATAGGTGAGTAACAAGGGATGGGGAGTGGTCGACAACCTCCCGGGCCCCCCACAACTCCATTCCGCCCCCACCGACGCACGCTGGCAGCTAGGACCGCAGCGCCGCGCGGCGGCACGCGCTGCCCTGTGCGCGAACAGAGAAAGACATGGTCGAGCATTGTAGCACATCCATTTTCCTTTTTACTGTTTGCGCAATTTCTCCCAATTGTGTGTAGCAGCTCAAAAAATCATCAATATAGAAGTTGTAGTACATCTTGTGCTACACAACTTTGGTTTCTGAACCAAATTCAAATTCTGAACGGATTTGGAATTATTAAAAAGGGGGGCAAATTCACTATTTGAAGCTTATTTGCAATTCAATCTAATTCTCAAAATTCCTCTCACTAACTTGACAAGATACAAAAATAAAAGATGTTCTAACTGACAAACCCTACAACTTTTATTAAAAGAGTTTTGCTAGATTCTGGATGATGTTCGAAATAGCATTTCAAATTTGAATTTCAAAACACTCTTTTGGGTTTAATTTGGAATTCCACGCAATAACTCCAAAATCTCCAAAAATGAAAATTGTTCCATTTTGAAAGGACTAAATCTTTTATTAAGGAACCATCACTAGATTCTTGGTAGTTTTTGAATTTGTATTTCAAATTTAAACTTTAAAGCTTAGATTAGGGTTTTATTTGAAATTCTTTTTAATAACTTCAAAATTGCTCCAACTAGGAGTTGCTCAACTTTTAAGGATCTATGACTTTTGTTTAAGGCCCAACCTCTAATTCCATTTAGTTTTTAAATTAGGATTTTGGGTCCGATTTAGGGTTTCAAAATGATTTTGCTTCTAATTTCCAATAGGATTTGAATAAATACACACAAACAAACATTTATACAATCAAATCACTTTCGATCACCTCCGCACAATCACATATAGAAATAAAACTTATTTTAGTGAATGCATAGTAAAAAGGTTTTTATGCAGGATGATTGGCAGATGCACATGATGACATGGCCGATTTTAGTTACAGTAACACCAGGGGTGTTACACTCCCCGAGCAGCCTAGACAGCCAAAGGTCCTGTGTTGCTGCAGTAGTGGTGGCAATGTACTCTGCCTCGCAGCTGGACAGCGCCACCACCTTCTGCTTGATCGATTGCCAGCTGACTAGACAATCGCCCAGAAAGAACATTGTTCCACTGGTCCTCTTGCTTGTGTCGATGTCGCTGGTGTTGACGGTCGTTAAGTACCAATTTTATACCGTCAACTAATGCCTATGAAAGATCAATATAGAAGCATAGGGGTTATTACTGACAAATTCCACGAGTTTTGGTGAATTGCGTATTTTCCAGGGATTATTCCAGAAAGGCTTAAAAGAAGGATTAAAGTGCTTAATTACCATGAAACTTAACCGCCAAGGAAACATCATCACGAAGACCCTGGAAGAGTGTAGAAGGCACCCGAAGCAACCTGGGGCCAAGCCCTGGCCAGGTAGGGCCAGCCGGCCTAGGGGTGGGGCCGGCCGGTGCCCCCCTAGGGTTTCGCCGCCGCCTTCTGGAGTCTTCTTCCATGGCCTCTTTGGAGTCATCTGGGCCTTTTGTTCAAGTCGGTTTGATCCCACGGCGCACGTTCATCCCACCGGGATATAAATAGAGGGGCAGACCCCCTCCCAGAGCACCAATTCATTCCTCCTGCTTCGTTCGTCAAGAGTAGACAGAAGTTAGGGTTTCTAGAGATTAGAAATAGGGCTCCAGTTCTTCAAGTTCATAATTTAGGCGTCTAGCAAGGTTCAAGTAGAGTTGGGCGCTATGCTCGGGATTCCAGATCTGTTCGTCTGGAGATCGGTAATCTTATCTTGTATCTCATTATGACTTTGCTTTATTTTAATATATTGCTACTTATTCAGTTCTTAGTTTATTCTAGTTGCATATTCGATATAGTTGTGATTAGTGATGATTATTGTCATTTGATCGTAAAGCGCCTAATTCAGTACTCGAGTGAGTTAGGTGGTATACATTATATAGACGTGGTGTCTAGATACATTGTGTACCTACGGAGGCACCCTGACGTGCCGGGTCGTGTGGTAGTCCGCATAGGTAACAGCTGCGTTGGTTCCTCCGTAGTCCACCCCCGTACGTAGGACGAGCAAAGCCCAGTCGCGAAGGAGGTGACCCTTGTGTCTTAATATCCTCATTAGATGATGCTCCTTATGATGTTTTCTGAGTTGATTATGCTATAGATGAAAATATGTAATATGGCGTAAGCTGTAGACTTTGTATTTAGTAATTACATAGGTTTCCTTTACTTTACCCGAATCTCGAGATTGTCTTACTATATTAGTGAGTTTCTATATTCTATCTCTGGAATACCATTTAGCTCATTTACTCAGTTATCATTTACCATTTGTCATTGACTTATTTATCGCTAAAACACTAGAGTTATGGGTTATCATAGGTCTGCACATTTATCTTTTCAAATATTATAGTACATTATCCTAATGAGTAGAATGCATCTTTATCCTTTTGGCATAAAACAAGTCAACGATACTCGGAATACTTAGCGGGTGAAGTGCTATAATGGGAAAATTATCTGTGCGCTTGCGGATATATTCTATAGTATTATTTTTAGGAGGCAAGTGAAGATTATTTTACCTTTGGTTTTTGGCATCATGTTAGGGATGACAACTTAATGTGAAGTGATGTTAAAAATACCAACAGCCGGCAAGATCACTGTCGCAATTGCCGACGAAGAGCGCCGTGCCAGGAGCCCTCTTGTAGTGAAGACCATAGTCCAGGGTCCCAGCCACGTAGCGGAGAACGCGCTTGACGGCCTGCAGATGCTCCACCATGGGCCGTTCCATGAACCGGCTCACATACCCGACGGTGAACGCCAAGTCCGGTCGGGTGTGCACGAGATACCGGAGGCTGCCGACAAGCCGCCGGTAGTGCGTGGAGTCCACTTCCTCCGCCTTGCTCGCGCGGCTGAGCCGCAGCTTCTCCTCCATTGGCGTGTGAGCTGGGTTGCAGCCAGTCATCCCGTCGAGCTCCAGGATCCGCTTGACGTAGTGAGCTTGACGGAGGGTGATGCCAGTGTCATCCTGGGGCACCTCGACGCCGAGGTAAAAGCAGAGGAGCCCGAGGTCGCTCATGTTGAATCTCTGCTTCATCTGCACCTTGAACTTCTTCACATCTTCTTCCTCCGCGCTGGTGATGATGAGATCGTCGATGTAGACACCGATGAGCAGAGCAGAGCGCCCGCTGCCCTGCCGGTACACCACCGCTTTGTGCGTGCTTTGGTGGAAGCCCATCGCCTTCAGAGTGGCGTCCAGCTTCGCGTTCCAGGCACGCGGCGCCTACCGCAAGCCGTAGAGGGCCTTTCGCAGGCGGTAGACCTTGTCTTCCTTCCCAGCGATGTCGAATCCTGGCGGCTGGCGCACATACACCTCCTCCTTGAAGTCGCCGTTCAGGAACGCCGACTTTACATCCATCTGGTGGACCTTCCACACTTCCTGAGCTGCCAGCGCGAGGACACAGACCGACTCCATGCGCGCCACTGGCGCAAACGCGTCGTCGTAGTCCACACCCTCTTGCTGCACGAACCCCCTCGCCACCAGTCTTGCCTTGTACTTGGTCACCGCCCCCTTCTCATCCTTCTTGAGCTTGAACACCCACTTTAGGGTGATCGGGCGATGTCCCACAAGCAAGTCCATGAGCTCCCAAATCTTGTTCTTCTCCACCGACTGGAGCTCTTGCTTCATAGCGGCCTCCCACGCAGGATCACCCTGTGCCTCCGCGTAGTTGGTGGGCTCGCCAGCGTGCGAGAGATGCAGCTGGGCGAAGAGTCGCGGTAGACGGCGTGTACCACCGGCGAGTGCCCGCGGCGACCGCGACGTTGCTCGGGTGATGGCGACTGGCGACGGCGGGGGCTGCACGATCCCGCAGAGCCCATGTCCTCCCACTCCATCTCCTGGCGCAGGGCTGCAGCGGCGGCGGCTGCAGCCTGGGCCGCGGCTGCTACCTGTTGCGCTTGGGCGGCCGCTGCTGCAGCCGCTGCCTCCACGGCAGCAAGGCGTGTAGCGCGGTTGTCTCCCCCTGCTCCGGGCGCATCGGCGCCTCCTGACGACATCGCGGACCTTCCGACGGCGGCGGCGGCGGCGCGTGCTCTGGAACTCTCGGTTGACATGGCTGCTGTCTAAAACCCTAGGCTCTAGATACCAATTGTTGGCCACTCATCAAATGGATCAAGGGTCTTAGAACGCCCAGAGGACAGCTTGGCTGATTGACCGCTTGGATTGGATGGTAAAGGATGCAATTGGCTTACAAGAGTTTGTGGTCTGCCCCTGCTTATATGCCAGTGGGATTAGCCAACCACTATAGTATATTCTAGATATAAAGTAGATAGTAGTTTAGTTTCTAAGGTACCTACCAAAAGCGAAAAATGCAGGAAAGTAAGATACAAGTAGCTAGACTTATTTATCAGTTAGCTTCATCGACAATGAAGCTGAGCAACGCTCCAGGCGTCATCTCAACCAAGGTTTTTAATACCAGTAAGAAAAAAAATGTTAGATTTCAGAAATATCAGATCAAATTTAAATAAATTCAAATTAATTTTATAAAAAAAATTGGCATCATTTCAATAGAAATTCAATATCCATCACAAATTTATATAATATTGACGAAAGACCACAATATATCATAGAAATAGAGCCATATTAATATTGCGGGCTAACAAAGGGCGAGCTCTGTGTGTGTGTCTCTCTCTCTATATATATATATATCTCTGTGTGTGTGTGTGTGCGTGTGTGTGCGCTAGTGTCGTCAAATGTATGAGAGAAAATTATAAAATTTGAAGAAATTTAGGGCTTTGGTAAGACTAGAGAACATGCAGGGTCATTTTAGTGTGATTTGGCATAATTTTAAAGTAAAAGAAGAATTTTACTAAAAAATTTAGCCAAATAGTTTAAAAATTTCAGTGATATTTCGCCAAAATTGTAAACCATGGTGTCAACCGCATTGAAAGCAACAAGTGGTCTCAACCTCTTCTTCCACAGTTGTCATCCGACAAGAGGGACCACCGAATCAAAACCCTGTTTCTCGACGCTTTGGGCACCCTCTTCGGCGCCGTTGTCCACAATTCCCAGAAGGAGACAGTGTCCAGGAACAACAGATGATGAGCCAGGCCAACACGACCAAACACCGTGTGCCAAACTTGGGTGCTGAATGGTCAGGAAGGCAACAAAAGAGTGGTTGATCTCTCGTCATGCACTCCCTAGAGGACACAGGTAGGTGATTCTTGCAGTCCACGCCGATGTCGAAGGGCCACCGTCCAGTAGCATTTATGTAAAACGAGCCAGAAGAAATGTTTAACCTTTCGTGGCGCAGACTGCGGAGACTTTCCAAAGCTTGTTTTTGCTCCGATCCAATGGGCCTGGCAGTGCCAAAAAACAAAGCAGGGTAAGCCGATGAGGACGAGTACATCGAGCTAGCCAGCGTCCCATTTCCATCTGATCTTATCCGGGGTGTCAGTTAGCTGCACCGCTTGCACAATGTCCAACAGTCGCTGGTAGTCGTTAATTATTACTGGCACCGTCAGGAGGTGTCCAACAGCCACAATAGGTCTAGCGGTTATCCTGGACCCAAGCGTTCCCAGGGATGGTATCCGCTACCAAGCGTCCGAGGTGTCGTTTACCGATTATGTGGCTGCATTGAACGCTGTCATCCCCATGCGTCGGACCGCTCTGGCAAAAGCAACACCCAGCGGAGACTTAGCGCTATGCCACTCCCAGCGGAGTTTTAGCGCTATGCCAAAACGACGATGGTGGAGCAGACCAAGGCTGCCAAGCTCTCATGGACGACATATTGTTTTCCAAGCCACCTTGGAAATGTGTGTCCTCTCTACGTTCAGTCTGTTGACTTGATGTTGCAGAATGATGTGCGCCAGTTAATGACACTTTCAGCATTCATCAAGGCTTACAATTGTTGCACAGAATCAAAGAGGTTTCGAAGTGAGACTATTGCTGCATTCCTGCTACCTACCATTCCCACTTGTTATTATATCACTTCTCTTTAGGCCAACAACACAACTTATCTGGTGGGTGGGTGGGTGTGCGTGTGTGTATATGGTGGTGGGGGGGGGGGGGGGGGGGGGGGGGGGGCAGAGATCAGGGGGATTGAAAACGAATGGAACGCCAGAGTTTGCTTCCACCTGGTATATTAATATATATGCAAAGGGGAAAAGAAGCCATACTGGCACTAATCAATTAGATCGGTTCAATGACAATCAGTTTTTTTATGCCATAGTGGCGCCAGTTAATGACACTGTGACCATTCATCAAGGCTAACAAATGTTGCTCGGAATCAAAGAGGTTTTGCAGTGAGACTATTGCTGCATTCCTACCTACTATTCCCACTATTTAGGCAAACAACACAGCTTATCTGATCTTGGGGGCGGGGTTGAAAAATCAGCGCAATGGTAGAGGTTGCTTCCACCTGGTACATTTATATATATGCACAGGGAAAAAGAAGCCATACTGGCACTAGCTAGTCAATTAGATGGATTCAATGACAATCAGTTCTTTATTTCAAGTTACTCATTAATTTGTAGTACACATCGTTAAATGGAAAAATAAAAAGGGAAAAACTGCTTCAGAACACATGTCTTGTTTCCACACATGCCTAGGAGACTTTATTATTGTATTGCCCCAGTATTTGTGCTCGCAAAGGCAATAGATTTTAGCAACACAACTGCCCAAGACTTGTTTCGTTGGCACACACATCGAAGTGAAACAAAATTGCTTCACTGAAATGACAGTAGACTGGCTGGCTATGCGGTGTGCCTGTACATTCTGAGATCAAGTTAGAGAGAAAATTCGGCACTTGCTCATCTGTTGACGGGCTAAACTCCTTTTTATCATCCTAGTGTCCTCTTAGTGTGGAAGCCTCTGAACTCTTGTGCATTTGAAGGTGCAGCGGCAAACTTCAAGCTCTGTTTCATATGTGGGGGATGAGTTAGTCTTTGGTGCATGGTGTTGTTGTTTCAAAAGTCAGTATTTTGCTCGCTAGGCCACTGAAGTGGGATCCTTCAGTCCTGGTGTTTTTCTATTAGTTCTTGGTCTTATTTTCAGTTTCTTGTTGGTGGCCATTTTGTAATCTGTAGTTTCCAATTGGGTTGTGTGTGTGGGCCATTGCTCGAGTTGCGGTAGTTTTAGAACCCGCACGAATCTTATGCAAACACCTATCTCTGTAAATCATTTGCAGAGGTGGATATCTTAAGGAGATTGCCTCTATTAGTCGACTATTTCGTCTGACTCTGTCTTTGTTAATCGAGTAATAGGTGCAAACATTTTAACATGCCCATCTCTCAGTAAGGCTATTAACAGAAGAAAGCATTCACTCCTAAGGTACATCACTTAGAAGTTGAATGAAGATGAACTATATCCTAAAGTAATTCATAATTTTTCTTGTATGAAGTTGAATGAAGATGAACTATATCCTAAAGTTGTAGAAATCGACATGGACATCTTAACTTTGTAGTTGACAAGTTTTCTCTTTCAAACTATACAGAGTTCTAAAAATTCATTCCAATTTCTATAAAATTGAAATTTAATTTGGTCATTTCAAATCACTAAGAAGTTTTATATCTCATCGAGGTGCTACAATATTCATATAATGTTCGTTTTGGTACGATTTGATTTGAAATTGTTATGAACTTATTTGTTCGGTAGCTATTTTGAAGGTTCGTTTTCCTAAGCCAAAGGCTCCCTGAAAAATGACTCATAGAAACAGTTTATAGAGGAGCAACATTTGATTACAGAGGTGCTTGACAACCATCCCTCCTGAAAAATAGGAGATGATTGTCACAAACTTCTGTGTAGTAGTCATTCTTATTTTCAAGCATGCGGATGAAGTGATATTTATTCTTGAGAGGGCAGGTGTCATGAGGAAAGTTACACAAAGTGAATGCGGCAATGGAAAAAGATATGAATTATTATTGTCAAATATTGGTTAATAAAGAAGAGAAGGGAGACTCTAAAGCCTATGTATTAATTCCAACCCATGGTAACATAAGTCTTGCTCCTATACCATGATTGAAGAGAGCCGAAAGAGAAGGATATGTAGATAAAATGTTCTCTACTGTGGTTTTTAGGATATTCCCCCACTGAATTGGCATAGGAGGTATTCTGGTCCATGTTGAGGTGCCAGAACCAGTTGTATCAATTGCGAAAGCTTCCCAACCTAGGTAGGTTGCTTTCTTGTTTAGATCGATCCAATGAGGAGACCACGATCCATCAAATTAGCTTCGCATGCAGCAAAAATTGATAGACATACTGTTGTACCTGCATGTAACATCATTGTGGAATAACTAGGGAGTTCACAGATCGGCAAACATCTTGTTTGATTAGTTCCTCCTGTTAACTTGAGCTTGCTTCCTGATTTGCTGCAGTAATCGTGCAATTTTAGTGGTAATTTATCACTTATTTGGTGATCGTTCTCTTACCCATTTTCTTTTCCTGAGATGGAAAAAATAGAGAAACAGAAAAAGGTGATTAACTGGAACGAGAGAGAGAGAGATAGAGATAGACAGAGTGGTATTAAACCGTTACATTTGCAGTACACTGATGGGAGCATCTTCGACACTAAAGGTGATCAACTAAAACAATTTAATTAAGTAACAAGAACACTGTTAGAAGCATATATACATGGATTTATTTTTTCTGTTAGTGTTTCCATGAAAAGCACACTGATTTCAGCAACTTCGACGCTCAAGCGTAGCATTTGCCAAACAGTTCTTCAAAGGTTTGAGCTCATCTGCTAATGAGATTCGATGGGATAAGAGAACTAAATTATACAGAAAATGAAAACCCAATTCTTGCTGAAAATGTCCAAATCAATTTGAAGGGTATAAAGAAACTTATACAATATATGCAAGACCATCAGGAACATACAGTATACTGCCGTTTTTTTGCAAAAAAGAAAACCCTCTGCAATCCACATTCAATAACTAGTACAACAAAGGCCTGTACTGGCGGTCCTAAACCCATCTTTACTAGCATTGTCTGAGGCTACCGCCAGTAGAAGTTGTGCCAATATGTTATGTAATGCGCCTGCAAAAATTTATTTGCACTGGCTGTTAAACTACGTCAGCCGCTGTTAAACTGGCTGTTAAATTTATTTATTTTTTGTTTCAGAAGTAAATACACGACAGATAAAAATCCTTACACATGTTCATCATTAACAGTGCATTTACAAAGCCAAATTACACTCTTTCTTTCACCAAAAGTGCACTTGGTTATCACTTAACAAGATCGCAAAAATCAATGAAGAATAAATGAGTAACAAGATCTTAAAAACATACGACTGAGCTAACATACACTCAGATATGTCCCTTATTATTAACCATGATGTACAAACATTAGCTTCTAACACCAAATGACTAACCACATACCACATGCCACTCAGACATGAGCGGAGGGCGAAGAAGAGCTCGACAAGACCTTTGGTTGACGCAGCTATGTTGGCGCAGCATGCTGAAACGACCTCGATTTCCACGAAGGGAAATCCACAGGCACGCATTGTAATTAAATAGATTGTATCGAGCAATCCATAAAATTATCCAAATCTTAGTTGATACCAGGATCCATACAACGAGTTCATAACAGAGTCTTACATAAATTATTACATCGCCACACTGGCGGGATCAACAATTCAGAGAAGCTGATAAGATGCGGAAGCGTTTCATCCTTCACGGCCAACTTGAGTGTAGCACGCGACCCTACTCTTCCCAATCGTCTCCATCGAAGTCGTACTCTTTCTCGTCACCTAACAACAAATTTATCAGTACGATTTGTAATGGTCACGGAGCCCACCTATGATAGCAGTTTGCTTTGTGGAAAGTGGATGCAAGGCTGTTCAACCAGACCTATAGGCTGGGGTTTCCTATGCAAGTGTAATCAATATTTTAATAGTCAAGTTTTTATCTCATTCAACTCCAACCATTTTACCCAATCCATTCTAATCGCATCCCATACACCATCTCCCACACACCTCGCACTCATTCGGCAGGCCCAACTCCCTCTCGGGCCTGTCTCAGTGGCACACTGCCACATTGGGCACACTGCCGGCAAGTGTCAACCAGGGGGAGAAAAGAACACTCACTTACACTAGTAGAAGCTTCACAGGAAAGGTCCATAGCCGACGAGTCGGCATATGTATCGATCGATCAACCACACGCTCTGCAGAGGTTTCACCACTCACAAGATTAGCCATCATAGGTGTTACGCAAACACCTAAGTAGAATTCTGGGTGCTTGCTTGCCTAGGTCGATGCCACCCTACCACTTAGCCCTGGGGCATTCCGGATCCATCACCATTACGCTGAGACTGGGAGACGCAGTACCGGGCCCATTCAGTGGTACTGCGCATCTAGAACGGAACGGGAACCCATCGACCGTCTCCGCCCACCCTTATCACCTCACAACCTAGCAGTAGTGGCACCGCCCTACCAAGTAGTTCAGCCGTTCCCCGCCCATCGAAGACGAGTGAGCAGTAAAGGATTCCCATGAACCTGAAACTAGTCCGTCCTAGGTTTGACCAAGCAGGCATCTCCACTTAGGGGATACTCTCCCCGTGCCATCACAGCACCTCCGTTCGCGGGCTTCAAACCACACAGGCTGTCCAACCCGAAACCACCTCGTAATCCATTACCGGCCACAGGTATCTCTCGTAGGGATGCCCAGGTTGCACTCCTGGCACGACTTGCCCTTCTGGCTCGTCTCATAACCCACTTGGTCGATTTGACCCTCACACGCACCCAAGACTCACGCAGCATGCTCCCCCGTTTAATTAAGTCCAGTTCATATATGTCAAACCATTCCTGATTTCCCCACATATGCGCAATAATCAATAAGTAGTAGAAGAACAAATAAACATATAACAGCGAGCATCTATCCTATCAGCGGATAGCAGGATGATAGTTTAAATAAGGCAGGGTAATCAATTATTCTAACATGCAACCTAATCAGTTAATATCATATGATCATAAAGCAATGGCATGATCGACATTAGCAATGCGTAATAGGTGCTAAAGATTTGGTGGGTCGTGGCACCTTCGTAGTCGTCGCCTAACTCCTGAAGGTACTCGTGGTCGTCTTCCTCAGTCAGATTCTCCTCTGGCTCTGAAAACGGAAACGAAATAGTCGCGTTAGCGACTCCTATAGATCATTAAAAAAATCCAATGAAAATAAAAGAATCAAATGCACTCAATTATAGGCTCAGTTTGTAGATCTCATTTTTCTAAGAATTTTGATATATGGTGCGTAATTTTTGGACATCGTATGAATAAGTTATGAATTTCCGAAGTTTATCCTATTTTCTGAAAATAGAAAAAGGCCATTTAATCAGGGAGTGACATGTGGCAGCACGGGATTAGTCGGGTTACTGTTCTCGTTGACCTGGTCAAAGGTCCGGTTGGCAACGGCTCTGCTGACGACGTCAGCGTTGACGAGTCAACGTTTTACCGACAGGTGGGGTCGGGTGACGCCACGGTGACGTCATCACCCAGGACACGTGTCAGCGCTAGGGCTCGCCACGTGGCAGCGCTGGAGCACTTCAGGCTCGGCTTACGGCGGGTTTGGGTGCACGGTGGACCGCGTGGTAACGGGTCCATAGACCGAAGACTTGGCTCACGGTGGACTCGGTGTACCGCACTATTTTCTCTCTATGGCTCATGGTGGACCGGGTCTGCGATGGTATTGCGGTAAAGGGGGTGTGCACCCGTGCTGTCGTCCGTGCACCTACCAGGTGCTCGACGCGGGTTCCCAGCGGATCGCCGGCGGTGGCGAGGTACGGCGGTGGCCCGGCGAGCTTGATGATGGTCGGAGATGGTCCCTACCACCAACTGATGGACTTGTAAGGTGATTGTGGAACTAAAAGGGTCAGCTTGTGCTCTTGGCCACGCCCTATGGCGTTATGGTCGCCGGCGGCGAGTTTGCCGTGGGGTAGAAGCTCCGGCAGAGCGTGGTTGACTTATGCGAGGATGAGTTTGGTCTTCTGGTCCCTGGTGAAGAGAATTCCGGCCTTTAATTTGGGATTAGCAAGGCTGCAGGGAGTCCGTTCACTACGGCGGTGCTACTCCGGCGATGTCGGTTAGGGCGAGGTGGCCACGATCACGTTTTGGCGCAGTTGGGTGCGGCTCCTTCCAATTGGCGTGTTGCTGGTCCTCCTTGAGCCTGCTAGCCCACGCTGTCATGGCTGCAGCGCCTTCTCCTTGGCGAGACCCGACGGCGGTGCCCCGGCGGCGTCACGATGCTTGCGAACAGAACGAACGAGGCTTCCTCAAGGGCTTTGAACCACGCAGTAGGTACGAGGGTGGTCGTGGCGTTGCTCCACGACGAGCTACCCTAACCGGATGGTAGCCGGAGACGTCTAGAACACACGCGCGACACGGCGGCGCTCCGGCGGTCTTCGATGCGCACGCAATACAAGGTGGGGGTGGTTACAGGCACTCTTCGGCTCGTGGTTAGGCCTCAAGGTGTAGCGGTGGTCCTTCTAATCCAGGTCGTTTGGCAGGACTTGGCGGCTATGCGCGGGAACGCCGGTTAAACGGCGGCGCTCCGGGAGCTCGGTTTGCGGCGGCGGTGCCTGCCGTTCTGTTCCGGCTCGGCCATTCCCTTTTGGCTGGGTTGCGTCTCGAGTGCGTATGTGATGTGTTCTGGGGTCGGAAACGACCCGTGGCCTACACGCTCAAGAATCCAAGCGCCATGGCCGAGAGGCACGGCGAGGTTTGGCAAGGGGCTCGGGTGCCTCACCGTGGTGTCGGTGAAGATAGGATGGCGATGCAGTGGAGGGTCATTGCCGTGCCGAGAGTTCGCAGTGCCGTGCCGATCCGCGATGGTGGCACCGGCTCCGTCTCTGACTCCGGCTCCGGCGTGCTTCGCGGCAGCAGCGCTCCGACGGCGCCTCCTTCTCTGCTCTGCCTTCTCCCTTTCTCTCAGTGGTGTAGTGGGGTGCGGTGGTCTGTGCCGTAGCGCGGCGGTGGCGTGCGGGATGGAGTCTAGGGCTCCGTGGGGTCCCAATTTATAGCCGCGCTCGGCAGGCTCCAATGGCGGACGGCTTCGATTCGCCCGGCGGATCGGAGGGCTACGGCGCGAGCTCCTTTAGGGTTCCAGCCAGGTGCGGGGTTCCCTTGGTGGCCAAGGAAAAGGGGATAGGCGGGGAACAAGGTTGCCAAGGCGTGGCCTTGTCGGCTGCGTGGGGTCGGGTCATGCATTTCGCGTGACCCGGTTCCCCAACGTCTCGCGAGCAAGAAGAACAGGAGAGGGATTGGAGCGGCTGACAGACGGGGCCCGCGTGTCGGTGATAGAGCATGAGCGCGCGCGGGAATGGGCTGAGGCGGTATGCGCTTCCGATGCTGGGCCGCGGCTCGCGTGCGGGAAAGAAAAGGAAAAAGGGAAACCGGTTGGGCTGGGCCGGCAGGCTAGTTGGTTGGGCTGCCTCCACCCTCCTCCTTTCTCTTCTTCTTTTCCTTTTTCTTTTCTGATTTTATTGCTCAAAAGCACTGTCTTATTTCATACAAATACTTAACCAACAATAATCTTGCAAATAAATTCCAAATATGCTGCATAGATGGTTAACTTAATTTGGAAAGGAATTAGGGTGCAAGTGGCATTAACACATACTATTTGCAAAATTAAATCTACATGCATGCACATGAAATGGTTTGGAGGAATAAAAGGAAAAATTTTATTTGGTTGGTATTTTTGGGTTGTGTGGATTTTTGGGTTGTTACACATGCTGAGCCTCCATGGCGGCCGCGCATCGTGCTGATAGGGAGCCACCGCTGCGCACCATGCCGCTGGGGAGCCGCTGGACCGGAGCCGCTCGTGGGAGCTGCGAATTGAGGTGGCATGTTGGGGTCATGTGCCAAGCATTGGCAGTCTCCGCGTTCTTGGTGTGCTTTCTGTGGTGCACATGCAGAAAGAGAAATAAGTTGGAGAAAAAGCAGTAGCATGCAGATAGAGATGAGAAAGAAGTTGGAGAAAGAGCCAGAGAGATGAGAGTGGTAACTGCAAGTTGGAAGAGATAAGAAAGCGTTAAATAAAGCAGGTAGCCATTAGAAAGAGTTGAAGGAGACAAAGAACACGTGGATCTATAGATGCCCAAGCTGTATGCATTTGAAGGACCGAGAGGCGACTCGGGGGGCGGGGGGGGGGGGGGGGATGGTGTGAATGGGAGGCTCAAAAATTTCTTCCAAAATTAAGTGGCCACTGTCCCAAATCACGATCCCGAGAAGCGAGCAAAACACCAACGAGATATCCACGAATCAACTAGCGATTGGGTGCCTAGAGAGACACAGCGGGATACTCAAAAGATCAGAGACGACGTGGAAGCAAAACACCAACGAGTGCACACTGCACAGACCTAGACTGTCTGTGGTCTGGCTTGGACTGTCCGCTGGGAGAGCTTGGACTGTCCGGGGTAGGAGTCCAGACTGTCCGCCGGCACGTTGTGATGTGCAACAGTGCATTGGACAGAAACTGCTCGCAGTCAGGAAGTCAGGCTCGGATTGTCCGGGAGTGGGGGCGGACTGTCCAACGTTGTATTCCCATAAAACACACCGAGAGAAAACTTTGTTGTTCACTATCGGGAAGCAGCCCCGGGCTATCTGCGACTGGAAACTGAGCAGGCTGTTGTAGCCCTCTGTGCTCAGCCCCGATGGCGGGACTGTCCGGGGGTAAACCGCGGACTGTCCATGCCTGTACAGATAGGGCGCAAGTGAAATCTCCCGGAGAGAAAATCGCGAGGAACTCGATCAAATCTGAACTAACTTCCATAAGATTTTGGCCATAAGGTCACAACGCAGTCTAGAAGCTACTCTCAAGAGATCATAGCCCAATTCGAACTCAATCAACAGCGAATCAAAAAGTCCCCAAAATAGCTCATAAACTAGGTCATGGTGAAGAATCAACCCGATCTACGATTTGGAGAGTAATCAAGTGATTTCCCTCAGTTAAAAGATTCAACACATGACAAAGGTCACGTCTACGCAAAAGGAAATAATCGAAATGACCCCAAACTCGCAAATCGTAGCAAGAACGGGAGGGGGAGAAACGAAGAAACACGAAGAATGTGGGAGAACAAAAATCACAAGAACATTTGACGAATCCCAGAGAACTTACGAGGTTGGGGCTTCGATTCTCACCCACAAGCGTCGATTACATAACCATGTATCTTGATTGTGGACCTCTCTCACTAATGGAGCACTAACCTTAGAGAGCAAAGGGAGGGAGGAGAGAATGAAAGAGGTAAAGGGAGAGGGATGGCTGCCATTCACTCTTAACCACTTATTACAATTTTTCATTTTGGTCCTTACTTAGTCCCTACTCCTAATCAGGCGAGCCAACTAGCCCTAGAACACTCTGGAACAACCTATAACTGCTGATATGATTAGACGGTCCCGCTTCCTGCCTAGACTTGCCGTCGCCCCGACGCAACCTCCAGGATTCCGCCACGTGCCACCACACTTGCCTCGAAAGCTCTGCCCGGGTTTTGAGGTCCAACCCCGAAAACCGTCCATCACTGGTTTTGAGGCCCAAACCTGCAAATCGTCCTGGGCCGTGTCCCGCATGTCCTCGACCGTGCCGGCCCACGCTTCACCACGAGTCACCTTTACCATGTCCACTTGCGCTCGTCGGTATCCTCAGGTGTCAGCCACTGCAACTGGCCCTCCGACGCTCAAGTCCCTCGGTCCAAGTCTCACATCCGTCCTTCACCGCTGCCAATCCATCGGCACGGCCTGCTCTACTTGACCTTCACCTTGCCATCGGCCACCTCCTCTGTGCTCCACACTTACATACCACTAGCCAAGAGACATGCCAAGTGAACTCCGTTGACAATTACTCATCACACACTCGAACCACAAGGCCTTACCCACCTTGTGTTCGCACATTTAAATCTGATGCGCGTGGATAGCTGGTGAAAATATTTGCACAAGTGGATCTCCTAATGTGCCGCCACTGCAAATTTATTTCAATAGGCGGCCATCTTAACTTAATCGCCATTAAAAATAATATAATTTTAATGGCGGTTGTCTTTAACCTACCATCAGTGTAAATGTAGATTGTAGTGGCGCTTGAGTAACAAAATATGCCAATGTAAGTATGATATTAACACTATCGGCTTTTATAGTGGAAACCGTCACTATAAATTAATTTACACCGACGGCATTTAGTCTAGGCCCACGTGTTTTACATACTATGGCCTGTTCTGTATAAACCGTCACTTAAAAGAATTGCCACCACCAGAAGAAATAATCCGTATACTAGTGAAGCAAGAGAGTGATGCGAGACGACAGGCGGAAGCGCCGACAGAAGTAGACGAATCTCGTAATGTGCCACCACTGCAAATTTATTTTTATAGGCGGACATGTTAACTTAGTCACCACTAAAAATACTATATTTTTAGTGGTGGTTGTCTTTAACTTACTGTAAGTGTAAATGTAATTTGTAGTGGCGGTTGAGTAACAAAAACCATCAGTGTAAATACACTATTATTACTGTCGGTTTTTATAGTGCTGCCTGTTCTACATTACTGGGTCTCTTCTTTATGAACCATCACTAAAAAGAATCGCCACCACCAGAGGTTTTTATATAGTGACGCATGTTTTACACTACTGGCGCCTCTTTTTTATGAACCGTCACTAAAAAAGAATCGTCACCACTAGAAGAAATATCGCTGTACTAGTGAAGGAAGAGAATGACACGAGACGACGAGGGAGCGTGCTCCTAGCTAGGCGGAAGTGCTGGCAGAAGCAGATGTTGTATGGTTGGTCATCTCTAAGCAACGGGTATGAGATCCTGTTGTGGCGCGTATAGAGATGCAGAGCAGTTTCTTCTATTTCTGCGCGCCAACACCCTCCAACTCCACAAAGCTTGTTTTCTCCGGCAGCTGTCGAGCATGCAGCGGTGTAGTAGTCATTCTTATTTTCAAACATGCGGATAAAGTGATATTTATTCTTGAGAGGGCAGGTGTCACGAGGAACGTTATACGAATTGAATGTGGCAATGGAAAAGATACAAATTATTGTAATATTTTAGTTAATAAATAAGAGAAGGGAGACTATAAAGCCTATGTATTCCAACCCATGGTAACATAAGTCCTGTTCCTACCATGATTCAAGAGACCCGAAAGAGAAGGATATGTAGATAAAATGTTCTGTGCTGTGGTTTTTGAATTGGCATAGGAGGTATTAGGATATTCCCCCACTGTTAATGACGATAATCTAGAGAACAAAAGTGCATCGCCATGGCTTGGCAAGGTTGCCGCCAGCCGCCAGCTCCATTGGTGAGTCCTGATCCACATTGAACAAGGTGCCAGAATTGGTATTAGTTGCGGTAGCTTCCCACCTTGGTGGGATGCTCTCTTGTATAGGTGGATCCGATGTGGAGACCAGATCCATCAAACTAGCTTGCGCATGCAGCAAAATTGATTGACACACTGTTGTACCTGCATGTAACATAGTTGTATAATCAGGGAGTTCACAGATCGGCAAACATCTTGTTTGATTAGTTCCTCCTGTTAACTTGACCTTGCTTCTGATGATACAAATAAATTGCTGCAGTAACCATATAATTTTAGTGGTAATCTATCACTAATGTGGTGATCCTTTCTCTTACAGATTTTCTTTTCCTGAGACGGAAAAAAGAAAGAGAAAAGGTGATTAACTGGAACGAGAGAGAAAGAGAGATCTAGATAGACAGAGTGGTATTGAACCGTTACTTTTGCAGTACACTGATTGGAATCATCGATGCTCAAGCTGATCAACAAAACTATTTAATTAGCTAACAAGAATCCAGTTAGAAGCATACATACATTTATTCTTCGTGTCAAGCCTCTCCAGGACCATCCCCCCTCCCCCCGCCCCCGCGTCTTCCCTATCAAGTTTCTGATCGAACCACCATGAGCCTTGTTCTCTCGGTACACGGTGGCGGCCACACCACAAACGTGGTTGATGTGATCTCGCAAGACTATAAGTCCCGTCAAATACAAACATGGTGCGCGCAAGCACCTTTGACCAAGAGGTATGCAACCCTCACTAAACACTAGACCTAAACCTAGAGCAAGCACAAAGTAGTAGTCTAACTAGCCTAAGCACTTCGCAAAGCACCTACACTAATCATCGAATATTTCCTTAAGCATTTTGGTGGCTAGAGCATCTAAATATAAGCCTCAACTCATGCACTACTTCCTTGAGCTCCAACTCTACCCATTTGGCTAACCAAGGGGGTATTTATAAGCCCCCAAGTCAATAGAGCCGTTGGGACCCTTGGAGGGCTTTCCTGTGTACCTCCAAACCTAGACTCAGGAGGGGGGAGGGGAATCCGGACCATTTCTCTCAGTCCGATTCCCTCCAACGATCACTGATAATTCGATCGTTGAGCCGACCGTTGTGCGCGCTGCTGAGACTAATAGGTGGGCTAGTCAACCGGACCGGACAACTAATGGTCCAGACGGTCTGTCCGGACTCAGTCCGGACCAAAATGCGATCTTTGGAACCTCTCGAGACGCCTTCAGACGCTGCTTTTGGATGGTCCAGATGGTGACTGTTCACCACATCCAGAGCCTTTTCTTCACTTGGGTTGCATGACCGGACCGAGGATGAATAGTTTGGAGCTGAACGTTCTCCGGGTCCGGAGCTCCTTGTTGTTAGTGTTTGCAACCGGACGCGGGGTCAATGGTCTGGACCCCTGTTCACTAGGGTTCGGAACTTCTGTTTCAATTTGTTGACTTTGTTTCTTCGTGATCTTTGCGTTCGACTTGGTTCCATCTTCTTGCCTTAGACTTTGCTCGATCCTTGAGGATCTTCAATCTGCCTTCTAATGTCTTGCTTTAGGTGTTGATCGTTTGGTCACACCATTGCCTTAGTCCAAGCCACTATTGCACCTTATTGGACTACAAAATAAACACTTGCAAATTCATTAGTCCAACTTGGTCATGTTGATCATCAAGCACCAAAATCTAAAGTAAATGGGCTAAGGATCCATTTTCCTTACAATCTCCCTTACCGCCTACTGCCTCAACCATGGAGAATGAGGCAAGTGAAGGGAACATCTAGCTTAGACATCACGTCTACATTATCAATTACTTCTCTAAGGTTGGCCAGGAACTTTCGTCTTTGTTAGGAGTCCTCTACTAGAGAATTCAACATAAGGATGAACGAAAAACCCGCGAGTAAATAATAATCGAAGATAGCTTAATCAAGAATTCACAATCATAGATGAACACTAAGATTATACTCCAATTAGCACTTGGATCATAGAGATACAAGTAGAGAGGGAGCCAATAGCACCGGCACTCCTTTCACTAGGTGTCGCTAGAACTTCTAGAGGAGATAATCGACAACTCTGGTACTTCTCCAACTCATATCTCTCTCACTCCCTAATCTAGATTTACTTAAGTATTAAATCTTGAGCTAAAATATTTATTCCACATTACATTTGTGTTGTAAATATGTTAGATTCTCCATTTTGAAATGATGAATAGTTGCTCTATTTTATATTATTTCTGTACCTAGTTTATAACTTTGAGTTATCCAAAATTTGAGTTTATTGGCTAAAAATATCTCATCCTGAAAACCTAAAACTTAGTGAGTAGCACAAAGCTTGATTCTTGTCTAAGCTGTTGCAAGTTATGATAGGTATAGCATGATTTTACTATGATTTTGTATAAGAAAAACTTGACATTCGGAGTATTTATATTCAAAATGCTTCTATTGAAAAGTTCCTCAATGATGATATATTCCTACCAAAGCCATATGAGATTATATTCACTGCAACAACTTTACTCATATGCTACTTTTTATCATGTTGAGCTTTGTCAAATTGTTGGTGATCCGTTTTGTTGAGATTATTTCTTCCTGCATCCATGATCGAGATTCATGTACACTCCATGTATAAGTATAGCAACTCTTAACAATGAGATTTATGTAAAACATGCCATCCATCCACAAATAAAGTGTTAACCTCCTTTGTGTTTCGTGATGAATCTTTTTGTCATAATTCTTCTATAAAAAATAATGCATGACGGCTATGCAAAAAAGAGTACAATGGGTACAAAGATGCCCACTGAAAAAAAAAGAAAGAGAAAACAATGGGGTACAAAGATGCCCACCTGAAAAAAAGATAGCCCATATTTTCTAAAGTAAAAATAAAGAGAATCATGAAAGGAGTTTAAATACAAGAGTTTGAAGTTACACACACTTGCACTTCTTGGTCAAAGTGTATGACTTGTATCTCTCTTAGGTCTAGTTTTTGATTTAGCAATATTATGTGATGCAAGTATGTTAATATTTCATACCAACCCAAAGCTGCACATAGGCCATGTAGAAGTAGGATGAAAAGAAAGGCAATTTTCAAAAGCCTTTGATAAGGATCATATATACATTGAGCGATTGAATGAATCATTTGAGAAACAATTTTATTTTTGCAAAAAGTTTCAAAAAATGTCTCAATCAAAGTTGCTCGAGGGATAAATGATTGGTGGCTCTACAAAACCATTCTATCTTGCAACCGCTTAAGACTTGAAGAAATATCTATAAGCCTCACATGTAACGAGATAATAAATAGGTGGATAGAATACTAATTTATTTAAATTAAGTAAATCACACAACATACATGGGCACCGACCCAAAAGTATATCAACAGTACCATCGGACATCCCAAAACCAAACCGGTTTCCGCGCCACCTGAGAGTACCTGTACACCTCCAATCCGGGCACCAACCCATGAGGGTAACTAGTACTCCCGCCATCTCGCCACTCCCAGTGCACGGGCTCGCCATTCTAGTAATGGATTATCCTCGGGTAAAGCTTGCTCGCAGGTATATGATTAGTTGCAAAGTCTCGACGCACACAGTTCACCAACGGACGGGTCCTAGGGCATCAACAGATGGAAACACTACTAAGGGACTCCTTTCCCAAAGCAAGTTACCCGTCCGGACTCGATTTCATTAACTATCATCATGATTCACCAGGTGATGCCCACTTCATCCATTTTGAAAAGTTTCATTTGAAAGCCTACCTCAAGAAGCAAGGCTAAGCATGCTACGCATTTTTCCAAATAAAACAGGTATCAAGGATGATATTAAAATAACAAGGCAGGTAATGCAACAATTAGGTTACCAAACAACCCCTAATCAC